>AP025048.1:12572306-12928165 GCA_036186865.1 Eustoma russellianum | reverse complement strand
ATCACATGAAGACTTTGCACTTTACCCCGTATAGATAATGGCGCCAGATCTTTAGCGCAAACACCACCGCAGCTAACTCCAAATCATGAGTCGGATAACTTTGCTCATACTACTTCAACTGTCTCAAAGCGATAACCATATCACCCTGCATTAACACACACCCTGCAACGAAAATGTTAGGCTAGAGTCTATATGTACACAATGTTAAATTGAAATTCATATACGTATACCTAGCCCATTCTTCGAGACGTCGCTATAGATGACAAACCCTTCAGTGCCAGAGGGTTATATCAGTACTGGTGCGGTCGTCAGCCTCCGTTTCAACTCCGTAAAGCTTTTCTCACACTCGGAGGTCCATACAAACTTGGTCTTTTTTTAGTCAATCAACTCAACGGTGCTGCAATACTCGAAAATCCCTCTACGAATTTGCGATAATGACCGACAAGACCAAGGAAGATGCATACCTCAGTGACAGTGGTATGTCGGGGCCGTTCAATAATCGCCTCTATCTTCTTTGGGTCAACAGAAATGCACTCCTCAAAAATCACGAGGTCCAAGAAAGTCACACTCTTTAACCAGAACTCGCGCTTACTGAACTTTACGTACAGATTCTTTTTCTTAAGGATCTCCAATACCTCTTGCAACTGTTCAGCATGTGTCTCCTCATCGGTTGAATATATCAAGATGTCGTCGATGAACACTACCACAAATCGATCCAACTGCTCCCTGAATACCGTGCTCATTAAATCCATGAAGGCAGCATGTGCCTTTGTCAGTCCAAAGGGCATTACAAGAAACTCGTAGTGCCCCGTATCAAGTGCGGAACACCGTCTTTGCTATATCCTCCACCTTAATCCTCAACTGGTGGTAGCATGATCAGAGGTCAATCTTCGAGAACACTCTGGCACCCTGCACACAATTTTTGTTGTACATGAGTGGATATACGTAATAAACCGAATTCATAATGATTAAAGGAGAACATTACCTTCAACTGATCAAATAGATCGTCGATCATCGTAGTGGGTATTTGTTCTTTATCGTGATCTTATTAAGTTCACGGTAGTCAATGCACAGCCTCATGGTACTGTCCTTCTTCTTCACGAATAATACTAGTGCCACCCAGGGCGAAACACTAGGCCTGATAAACTTTCTTTTCAGCAACTCCTGAAACTGCTCCTTTAACTCTGTTGGTGCCATCTTGTATGGCGCCTTCGATATCGGTTCAGCCCGGGGTATGAGATCGATCTCGAACTCTACTTTCTTGCTCGGTGGTAAACCTGGTAGCTCATCAGGGAAGACATCTTTGAATTCTCCTACCACTGAAATGTCCTCAATCGATGGAATCTCAATACTTGCATTTGAAGCATAAAGAAGAAAACCCTCAGTTCCTTTGTTTAGTGCTCGTGAAGCCTGTACTGCGGTCATATAGATCTTCCTGGACGACTTTTTCAACTTGATATCACCTTGGAAAATAGTTACTTGTTTATCCCGTGTCTGCTTGTTGACCTGCCTCTAACGGAAGTCGATGGTAGCATGATATCTCGCCAAAAAATCCATGCGCAGGATAACATCGAAGTCTCGCATCTGTATCGGTATTAGAGTCGCAGAGAACTCCAACTCATTAATTTCCAACTGGCACTCCTTGTACTAATAATGAGATACTAGCACTTGATCACCGGCGGCTTGAACACGATAAGGGTTCTCAAGCCGTTCTGGTAGAATACTCAAGTTCTTGACAAATCTCCTGACAACGAATGAGTGACTGACACCACTATCAAATAGAACGTACGCTGGGACTTGGTTAATTAATATCTCACCTAACAGGTTCATGGTTATACATATAGCACAAATCATCAAAAAAATCTGAAAACATGTCCTCAAATTCTAGTAAAATAATTACCATACAATCACACATTAATCCCCCTTCTATTTTGGAAGACAATTGAAGACAATCAAGAGGAAAAAATCGGCCAACTAGTAGACATGTGTTGAAATTTTCAGCATGTGTCTCTTTTGAATTCTTTCCTTATGCGTTGCCCTCTTCAATGTCATCAATCTTGTGTGGCATATCCTCCACCAATTGAAGTGTCAAATAAATTCCACCTTGGCTCCAACATAGATGTAATAGGCGTGTGAAAGTTCCTGCACATGTGCTGAAATTTTCTTTTGCCAAGCTTTGTCAAATAATGCACAATATTCACACACATATGGTAAATTATAATCAGCCTTAATTTTAATTTTCTAGAACACTTTAACATGTCTTGAATGTGTAAAAAGTGTCTAGATACATGTTACATCTATGCCAAAAATGTTTCATGCGTGTATGTTCGTAGAAAACCGAATTTTCGACTTTCGTCGATTACGTAATTTTTCTTAGATTAATTTCAAACTTCTTACACATGTAATATATATTATGTCACACCTAATATACATAAAATTAAGTGTATATTCAGCTATAGTGGCTGATAAAAAAACGTCCCATGTGTAAAATGAAATTGAGTTTGAATTCTCCACAAGTCTAGGCTAAATTGTGGGTGATTTGTGTGTACCGACATGGTATGACTTAGTGGCTGATTGTAACATGTGAGACACAAAATTTTGAAGTATTTTTGATGTATACACGGTGGCCATCTTTATATGACAAGTACGTGACATGTCGATGAAGTTTCGGTAGTAACCCGATACGATAATTTTTTTGGTTTATGACCTTGTAACATGTCGTTATAATTTTGACGTCACCATGAATTATATCATATGATATAAGACTTTAATATACTCATAAATATGAGGTGTATATAGTGGTGTGACGTAGACGTACATTTATAATATATGTGACGTGTTAGTGGTACGTCGGAATATAAGTGTATAGTGCATTTTAAAAAATATGGATATATATAATATATAAATAAATAGCATGTGAATTAAAGGGGATGAGGAGACTTTCTATTTCCAATTTGTTTCCATATATCTCTCTTCAAATATGTCCTCATTTAATGAACTAGTTAGTTCATTAGCTTAAACACTTTACTTAATAAACCAGTTTTGTTAATTAATTATGGCACCTGAAAATAGTACAAAGACAACAAATGTTTGACATATGATGTAAGCTTTAACGCTTTATGGCTTGTTAGTATGTCAACAATATGTATAGGCATATAAAGCATGTTTATCACATAAACGAGTCAAGTAATGATTTATTCATGCATTTCGTAAACACGTAGCATTTAAATCATGCATTTGTAAATCACTCAAACCCTTTTTCTTAAAATCTCCCCCTTTTGATGATTTACAAAATAACATTGGTTCATGATTTAAATGTGATCGCTCCCCCTCCAATTGTTCACAAATTTGAATTTTGAATTTTGAATTCCATATCGTCTTGTGCTCCCCTTAAATCATGCTTCTTTATTGTGTCCCCCTTAAATCATGCTTTTCTCTCCCATATTATTTTGTAAATGTCATCAAAAGTACAAGTAAAAATGGAAAGAAATAGCAGTTTATAGTACATCAAAAATCATGCATTTTAAGTACGTTCTTAGGGGTTATTGATTCAACCCTTTGCAAATGTACTTTTTGGTATCCAAACTTGGGTGACCTTCCTCGGTATTTCAAAAGGTGAGAAAAGAGATGAAAAAGTAATATAATAGACGTTAGGTGCAAATCCGTTTGGCCTATGGCCGAGAATACCATCATGCTTATGATAAGATTTTTGTTTTTGATATGCATTTGTGTTAGTGAGCATAGTGCGTGATCTAAATGCATTTGTGTTGTATGATCATCGCGTATGCATCAATGGTTACCTTTCATATCTATAAGGCCCATGATTGTATTTTGTGTGATATGAAAAATAAGAAGCATGATAAGATGAGATGAGTGGTGTACTAGTCATCTTCTTAGTTTGTATAGGTGCATGCGGTTTATTAGATGAAGATAAAATAAATTTCATTGACTTGTTTTGTACTTTATTATCTTCAATGTATCCTAATCCGGTTTTATCGCTTTCATGCTTTTGGGAGGAAATGAGACGATCTAGCATGCTCGTACCCGAATCGAATTGTTTTGCCATTCTTTCTAGATCTGCATTTCTTGATTTTAAATTTGAAATCCCGGCTTCCATTTTATTGTTTACGGATGTTAAGGATTGAATTTCAGATCTCAATGAAACAATCAAATTAGATGACTCATCTTTTAAATCGTTTAATTGAGACACAAGATTTGTGTTAGAGGATTCTAACACTTTCTTGTCTTCAATTAAGCGCTTCTTTTCTTTTGCAAGAGCCTTAAAAAACTTAAGCAATTCAAGATATTGAACATACAAATCATGGTACGATAGTTAAGAATCGGAATCATAATCGGAATTTACCTCATTATCAAAAGGTGGAGGCCTTTGGCTTGACATACCTTCTTGTTCGATTTTCTGGCTAGTGGATGCTATCTCACAAACATTGTTATATCTTCTAGTCATGAGCGTGCCTACACTCTGATATCAACTGTAGGACCTGTATGGCACCAGTAGAAAGGAGAGGGGTTGAATAGTGAGTGCGGAAATTTTGGTTTTTAAAAACTTTTGGACCAAAAAGCTTACTTCTGAAAACAGTTTCTGTTTTCATATGCTGAATTGATTAATCTAGAAGACCTGGTTATAGACCTTCAAAAATTATAAAATTTGGCGAGGATGTACTCTCAAATGTTATGAGTAACTCACAAAAAATTCAAATTACAAATCCAAGCTTAACCCTTTGAAAATACGTTTTTGGTCAGATTGCGAACTCTGCCAGAAACTGTACTCCGAATTGAAAAATGTATTCCTATTAATTGGTAACTCTAAATGGTTTGCAAGTTTTATGATAAGACCCTCAAGGTGTTTATTTTAATGGGTTGAAACAGTTTTTGAAAATTCTTTTGGGAAGTATGTCAACCACATAGATGTTCTCAACCTTTGCAAATCTAGAAATCGGATTACACTAGTCTCAGAACTATTAACGTTTGATTGACTTATACTTATCCAAATGAGTTGAAACTTGCGTCAAATGAAAACTAGGATGCGTGGCTATGTTTTTGCAAAATTTTAGGATTTTTGAAAATTGTTTACTATTTTTACCGTTGTAATGAAATTTATACAGAAAAATTAAAACTGAAAGTAAAGTGCTGAAAAGTAAGAACACCAAGAATTTTATACTGGTTCGGTCAAAAAAACCTACTCCAGTCTTCGAGGACACCTTCTTCGGTTATCACTAAACACAAAAAATACCTTACCACAAGGGTGACTAGAGTTAAACACTAACTCTACCCTTTTACAATCAAAACAACCAACCAAACAAATCGCAATTTTTCTTTGATTAATTTCCAACTTCTTACACATGTAATATATATTATGTCACACATAATATACATAAAATTAAGTGTATATTCAGCTTTAGTGACTAATAAAAAAACGTCCCATTTGTAAAATAAAATTGAGTTTGAATTCTCCACAAATCTAGGCTAAATTGTGGATGATTTGTTTGTGCCAACATGGTATGACTTAGTGGCTGATTGTAACATGTGAGCCACAAAATTTTGAAGTAATTTTGATGTATATAGGCTGGCCATCTTTATATGGCAAGTACATGACATGTCGGTGAAGTTTCGGTAATCACCCGATACGATAATTATTTTGGTTTATGACCTTGTAACATGTCGCCATAATTTTGACGTCACCATGAATTATATCATATGATATAAGACCTGAATATATGCATAAATATAAGGTGTATATAGTGGTGTGATGTCGACATACGTTTATAATATATGTGACGTGTCGTGGACGTCGGAATATAAGTATGTAGTGCCTTTTTAAAAAATATGGATATATAATATACATACATACATACATACATACATACATACATACATATATATATATATATATATATATATATATATATAAATGGCGTGTCAATTAAAGGGGATGAGGAGACTTTCCATTTCCAATTTGTTGCCTTATAGCTCTCTCCAAATATGTCCTTATTTAATGAACTAGTTAGTTCATTAACTTAAACACTTCACTTAATGAACTAGTTTTGTTCATTAATTATGGCACCTGAAAATAGTACAAAGACAACAAATGTTTTCCATATGATGTAAGCTTTAACGCTTTATGGCTTATTAGTATGCAACAATATATATAAGCATATAAAGCATGTTTATCACATAAACGTGTCAAGTAATGATTTACTCATGCATTTCATAAACACGTAGCATTTAAATCATGCATTTGTAAATCACTCAAACTCTTTTTCTTAAAAATCTTCCCCTTTTGATGATTTACAAAATAACGTTGGTTCATGATTTAAATGTGATCGCTCCCCTCCAATTGTGCACAAATTTGAATTTTGAATTTTGAATTACATATCGTCTTTTGCTCCCCCTGAAATCATGCTTCTCTCTTGTGCTCCCCTTAAATCATGCTTTCATCTCCCCTATTATTTTGTAAATGTCATCCAAAGTACAAGTAAAAATGGAAAGAACTAGCAGTTTATAGTATATCAAAAATCATGCATTTTAAGCGCTTCAACCCCACATAAAGTGCTTCAACCCTTCAACTGCTGTCTAGATTCTCTATAATGGTTTTCAAAGGACTGAACACTGAAATAATGCACGTAAACCCCACATAAAGTGCTTCAACCCTTAGAAAACTTGTTTTCCAAGACCTCGCACTCTAACATCATAATTCCAGGCTCATGCAATACTCCAAACCTCAATCTAACCTTTGTCTAGCATTATACAATGTTGGAGCACATAATTAAAAGTACTTTTATGTACTTTTTTCAACACTCGTATGGTGTAAATATATGCGATTCATTTTTACAGAAAAAATCACGAAATAGTTTCTAGGTGGTTATTATTATTATTTTTTTCATATCGCGTGAGTGGAGTAGAACAACTAAAGGAAAATAACAGGTATGGGCATTTGAGAATATATTATTCAGAATAAGGAAATGAACTATTTGAAACAGTACACGAGCCAATACTTTTTAGGCAGATATTAACATACTCATACAACTATACTTTTTTCCCCAAAAAATTTATCTTATTTAGCCCTCGCTTATGGCGGAGGAATATCATATTACATCAATAGTCATCGTATGAAAAAAGAAAGTGTAAAGACCAAATAATTACTGTTCTCCAATCATATATAAGATGCTGTATTAAAACATTGTCAAGTAAAACCATCCTTGTGGATAAAATCTTGGCGAAGGAAAAAGCGTACTTATTTATATAATTAGAGTATATACATAGCTTGGAGATGGAAAGAAAGTGAAATGTAACTTCTTCAATCTCTGATCCCAAAAAATGTCAACTTTTAGTGATTTGTGTTTGGCAGAACTTTAATATGAAATGCGAAATCCAAGAGGAGTCCAGGATTTGTGTGTAAGGAAACCACTTTTCTCTGCAAGATGATGTGCCGATGGATCGTCATTTAAACTCTCGCCATGAATCCATGCAAGGGAGACATAAGAAGGGGATTAGAGACAACAGTATAATAGTAATCGCATGTAAAGATGATTCAATGTCTGTAGATAAATACCCGTGTTGTCTGTATCCTCAGACACAAGCAACCACAAGAAAAATCGCATCAGAGTCGAAAATTGTAAAGTTAACAATAGGATAGCATAATCATGAAAAGTAGCTGAGATTACCTGGGTTGCCCTATCATGCAATGATACGGGCAACATATTTGTGTAAGAGCCTCATCCATGCCATAAATGTGGGATTGAATCTGTCTTAAGACTTGCACGAACCAACAGAGGTAATTCTGAGATGGTCCAAAAAATAGAAAGAAGATTTCGAATATGGCCATATTGAGCGAGGAAGTGAGCTGACTGATTTGCTTCCCTTGGCGTGTACGTCAAGGAGAGGGACATAGAATGTAAAAGATCTCGAATGCAATGGCTTTATGCGAGTTTCCATGTTGAACATGACGCAAAACATCTTGAGCATCCACCTCCACATGTATCGGAGTCCAGTGACATGCAAAATATAAAAAGGCATAATATGCTGCTTGCAGTTCTGCCTCAGCCGGTGTCGAAAGAGGCAGATGAAACGAGATTGCACCTATGAAGTTTCCCCGACTATCTCGTAAAATAGCCCCGCAGCTGCCGAGATATTCCCATGTGCAGCATCCACATTCATCTTGAACCTTCCCATGTGTAGTTAAATGACTATATTATCCTTATTAGTTGTATGCATTTTTGTAAAAGTAAGGATTGATATCAATGTAAAAGTGAGAAGTATAAGCCTTAAATAGCTTTTCACCTAACTTTACATATTTATTTAGTACTATATTTATATTGTAATATACTCACATATTTATATAGTTATATATACATACATGTTGACTACTATATGTAGATAAATGATATGAAGGCAATTTAGTCATAAATGACCTTTCATTTATAATTAAAGTCAAGCCCCCCAGACCCCTCCATCCTCTTATTTTTCTTAATTTATAATTGCATATGTGTTCTACATAAAATAATAGACTTATTGTACGGATAGTAATATGTTAAATTAAGTTTATTTCATATTTATTATGTAATTGAAAATTATAAAAGAAATAGATTGTCTGGTATTCTTAAATTACCGAACAGTTAATCAAACCGTTGTGAGAACCGTTAGACCAAAGGTTGGAACCATGAAGCGGTGGTTCACCAAACCATTTGGACCGGACAACCCCGGTTACGGTTGAACCCTGGCCCATCTCTTGGCATGCGTATTAGTTCAAAGTATAGTCCATACAGCCTCCGGGACATAGTTTAATTGGTATGTGGGTTGAGATTTGTTCCAAGAGATCAATAGTTCAATTCTAGGGACACGTACAAAGTGGGTGTTCTACTGCTGCTAGGCCGAAGGCTTGATTTGCGGAGATGACACCTTGTGTGGTCACTGCTTAAGTTTTCACCTAACCTAGGAAGCCGCTGGACTCTGATCAGCATCTTCTATAATGTTCTTTGTAGCTGAGACGGTGGAAATCTTCATAGACATAGGATGACCTTTTGTTTCAAAAGTATATATACCATAAAGACTAGTTGTTTACTTTATTCACCAGCCTCGGAAAAATATAACATGGAATGTTTCAATGAGTAGTTACTTTATCATTTGACAGTTTTGTTGTGTCTTTGTTACGTGGCATGATTGGATGGTTTAATATTTTGTTGAAAAATATGAATGAATCAAACAAATAATTGGCATCGCCAAAGCAAACACAACCAACTCTCAACCTCTCAATGCTTCCTATCGCATTCGAATTCCTCGTTTAATGGAAGTTTTTGACTGAAAAAATGTTAGTTGGAATTAAAAACTTCTTTTTATTGATTTGAATCGTATACAAAAGTTGCTATTTATGGTTAACTTTTAATTGACAATTATGGTATATATTAATTACAATAAATATAACTAATATGATAGGAGTTTGCTATAATCACAATTTATGAATTGATATCTCATAATACAGAATGATTTGATCTTTTCCATCAAAAAGTCCGTCATTGTCTGAAATTTGTCTTTAAGTTTGTAATGTTGAGGCGGATGATTCGATAATTTTGTGGTTACTAATTAATATTTGCAGACTTTTTCTTCAGCTTCTTCTTGTTGGTTGTTTTCGGCCGTATCAGGTATTATTTAAGCATAAGAAACTAAAAGGAAAAGAACATAATTACGTATTCATACTTTGTTATAGGCGGGGGCCTCTAAGACAAAGGGATAATATTGTTGTATTCACTTTGATAATATATAGTTTGCATGTTACCCAATAAAATAACACAGTTGCCTGTTTTAAATCATACTATCAGGGTAAAGAAAGCAAGAGCTTTCATTTTTATCATTATTGTTTTTGTTATATTTTTGTTTTTTGTATCTTTCCAGGAAGAACCTACCGTTGAAAATGGTCCTCCATCATTTCCTCTTCTCTTTTTAATAAAACCAGGTCAATAAGTAAGAGAACGTCATTAATCGATGTCCAACAGTATGTATAGACATTGTCACAAGTACAAAATCTTCAACATTGTTAATATTATAAAATATGTTTAAATCATTTGATGTAAATCGTGTTTGGATTTATTCAACATAAATCTAATTATTTGATGTAAATTCCCGTTTGAGACATGCTTATTCAAATAAGTGATAGCTTAAAACATTATCAAACACACTTATTGTAACTGCCAACTTTTAAGAACGAGTGTTTACTTTAGGGTATACTGAGTGTTTACTTCGAATACATTTTAGATACGTTTGTGTGTTGATAAAGCCGGATCTTCACCAAGAGTCTAGATGACCTCGATTCAACTTCGTCAGTTGGCGTAAAGAATTTGTCAACTAGAATTGAAAATGTGTAGCTGGAATAGCGTCAAATAACCTGCACAAAGTAGCACAGGTCAGAGGTCCCAGGGGTTTGGCCCCGGGAAAAACCCTCCGACGCTCAAGTCAGTTCGGGCCATATCTCACTGAGATTATAATGTAAAGGGTGAGTTAGGAATTTCTCACTGTATTTGCCGAAGAGCAGGGTGTATGTACATGTTGTAAAGTCTGATCCCTCTCCTTTGTCTTGGTCTTCTTACCTTTATAGATATTTTTCCCAATTTGAAAACCTGATGATAGCTTGGAGAAGACGCTTTGTTTAGGGCAGAGAGCCTAAGGCATAATAGGTCTGCTGATGTGATCAATAGGCCGGCCTAGTTGATGTAACTGATAGACCGGCTGTTGTGACCTTGGCGTGTTCAGGAAGACTAAACAGCTGCAGTCGATATATTGGAGAAGTATCTTCGTTTGAGGGTCCCACAAAGTATTATCGTATTGGGTTCATTTTGCTGTGTTACACAGCTGTCTTCTGCTGAAGTGCACGACCTGCTGTGGTACACAGCTGAACCTCGCCGAAGTGCATGACTAAGCATTGACTAAATAAAGTAGTCCGAAGTGCAGCATTTGAACATATGCTGAAGTTAATGCCGAGGTGCAAACCTTCATAGATTCTTCGAAGTTATAAGGGTGTTGTGTTGCCCTACTGAGGTGCTGCTGAGGCTGGACAGCCATTCTTAAGCACTAAACCGCTGAACTTCAGTGCTTCAATATACTGGGCTATTAGGATTAAACCGTTGACTGTTATTGACTAACTGACGATCCGGTTATGGTTTATCATTTGCCCCCAGATTTTGTGTGGCTGAGCTGAACTGCGAAGGCGGACAAATCTTGCTGTTATGACGTGGCAAATCTTCATTAACTACATGGTTATCCTCTTTTTTTATGCCATAACTCCCGTCTTTAACGTAAGCGATAGTTTCAACGCTCTGTTATTGCTTTTTCGGCGATTCCACTTCCCGAGGGTGGGAAATGCTGGACTTCTGCCTTTTCGAATTTCAAATTTTAAACGAAAAAAGGGGGCCTCTTTTCTTTCTTCTGCCTATAAATAGAGGTGCTTTCATCTCCTCATTCTTCATTCTCCATTTAAGCTTCCCATCCTTGATGCCTATCTTGGTGTTTCATAACATCCCTCATTTCCACCCAATCCTTTATCTCTATGTAAGCATTTCCGAAATATGCCTGCCCTTTCGTGCCTCATGAATCTGGAAAATACCTGTGAGACTCAGTCCTTTCATAGAGAATTTGATTCTGATGGGAACAATCTTTCTTCATGTAGACTATTCCTTTCCAGCAATCCTTTTTTAGTCATCGTCGTATCTTTCACTTTAGCGCCTCTATCATTTCATGACAGGGATTCTTCTTCGACACATCCCTTTCCAGCAAAGATTTCCCTTTGCTGTTTTGTAATCGCACAAATCCCTTTTCTTCCAGTGAAGCAAGAAACAATTGCGATTACATTCTTCGTAGGCCTTCTTCAAGGCATGGTAGCAGTGAAGCAAGGGCGGCAACAATGTTGCAAAATTTTGTTCTGCCATGTAACCATATAGGGGACGATTACCAAGAAGTCTACCCAGATCTGAATAAGGATCATTCGCTGCTCTTTGTAGTTCGAGTCTGAAGCTGTATCCAGATTACCGAGTTTTCGGAGCACAGGAGAAGATTCCGTAGTAGAATAGGATTTTCCCTTGTAAACAATTTGTAGTTGTAATAGATTTTATACTCAATGAAAGTCTATTTTTCAGATTTTGCTTTCTGACTTCTTCTAGATTTTCAATCTTTTGAAGTTCAATTTGCTCTTTTTCCCTAGATGGCGAGTGTTTACCTTTTACTCTGCGAAGTTCTTTCGTTTGCTTTCTGTAAATTTTTGTCTTCAACTTGCCCCGCGGTTATAGTTTGCAAGTTTTTGTCTTCATCTTTGCCATAAGAGTATTTCTTGTGGCAAAGTTCCTTTATCCAAGTATCAAGCTCCATCTTTTATACTTGGCTTTTCAGCTTGGCTGAGTTGGAATGCTGCAAACTTGTCCCATTGTTAAGACTTTGCCGAAACCCCTAATATAGGGAATTTATCTTGTTCCGCTGAGACCTGCTCAGCCTCCCAGACCTGTTGGGGTAAATATAGGGAACTTGTCTTGTTCCGCTGAGACCTGCTCAGCCTCCCAGACCTGCTGGGGTAAATATAGGGAACTTGTCTTGTTCCACTGAGACCTGCTCAGCCTCCCAGACCTGCTGGGGTAAATATAGGGAACCTGTCTTGTTCCGCTGAGACCTGCTCAGCCTCCCAGACCTGTTGGGGTAAATATAGGGAACTTGTCTTGTTCCGCTGAGACCTGCTCAGCCTCCCAGACCTGCTAGGGTAAATATAGGGAACTTGTCTTATTCTGCTGAGACCTGCTCAGCCTCCCAGACCTGCTAGGGTAAATATAGGGAACTTGTCTTGTTCCGCTGAGACCTGCTCAGCCTCCCAGACCTGCTGGGGTAAATATAGGGAACTTGTCTTGTTACGCTGAGACCTGCTCAGCCTCCCAGACCTGCTGGGGTAAATATAGGGAACTTGTCTTGTTCCGCTGAGACCTGCTCAGCCTCCCAGACCTGCTGGGGTAAATATAGAGAACTTGTCTTGTTCCGCTGAGACCTGCTCAGCCTCCCAGACCTGCTGGGGTAAATATAGGGAACTTGTCTTGTTCCACTGAGACCTGCTCAACCTTCCAGACGTGCTGGTAAGAATATCGGGAAACCTGTCCCATCCTGCTGAGACCTGCTCAGCCTTCCAGACCTGCTGGGTAAAGATGATGTTGAGACCTGCTCAACCTTCCAGACCTGCTGGGTAAAGATGATGTTGAGACCTGCTCAACCTTCCAGACCTGCTGGGTAAGAATATCGGGAAACCTGTCCCATCCTGCTGAGACCTGCTCAGCCTTCCAGACCTGCTGGGTAAAGATGATGTTGAGACCTGCTCAACCTTCCAGACCTGCTGGGTAAGAATATCGGGAAAACTGTCCCGTCCTTCTGAGACCTGCTCAGCCTTCCAGACCTGCTGGGTAAAGATGATGTTGAGACATGCTCAACCTTCCAGACCTGCTGGGTAAGAATATCGGGAAACCTGTCCCATCCTGCTATGACCTGCTCAGCCTTCCAGACCTGCTGGGTAAAGATGATGTTGAGACCTGCTCAACCTTCCAGACCTGCTGGGTAAGAATATATATGCCCCACTTTCGTTGTAGGCATAAATTATTGCTCCATGCACCATAAGGTGACTTAATTATCCTGGCTGAATGCCATATAAGAATGTATGGTTAAATATAAAAGACTGATCCCCTGATAACATAAGGTAGGACTGGGGGATTCCGGACGATGATAGGAAGAAACAAAACCGTGATTCGACCGAATCAGGGTTCACGGTCATTAGATTAACCTTATATGCTCAGAAAACCGTGTCCCCTCATCGAAATTCGAATTTGTATCACCCAGAAAACCCTGGTGACACTCGGGTTTACAACTTTCCTCGGGAGGGGGTTTACCAAAGTCTAGCCTGTTGTGAAGCCTAGACTTGGGATTATAGAAACGCTCCAGGTGACCCAGCTCGATAAGAGGTCCAATCTCTTGCCCGAGCTGTCTACAATCCTCTGTATCATGACTAATATCATGATGATAGAAGCAGTACAGTTGATGATTTCTTTTCCGGATTGGTCCAGCGAGGGACTGGGGTTCGTTTGCCAGAGATTTTTTCCTCATATAGGAAAGGATATGAGCTTTGGAAGCCAGCAGAGAATTCCTTTCCTCTCCTCGGCCTCTTAACCGAATCTTGACAGAACACCTATCCTGCAACGGTGCCTTGCCTTTATTGTTAACTTTTTTGCCATGTTTAAATGGCAAGGAGACTTTCTAGGTATACTTTAAGCTCTGGTGGCTAGACTTTTGTTTTGGTCGTCTTGCCTCGGCCATAAACTCGGTCCGACGCATGGGGGAATAACCAGGCCGAGTGGGAGAATACTCCAGATGTTCCAGTGGGTAAGAATTACTGGAACGGGATCCACTGGATTTTTTTGTAGAGGCCTTCCCCTTCATCTCCCTTACTACAGCTTGGAAGACCTCTGGGTTTTGAGCCACATAGCGAATGGCTCGCCTGTGCTCTTCATGCGTAAAAGCTACGGGAGTTGAAGATTCTCTCGGCTCCGTTGAGCATTGATCAGTTTGTTGTTGAGAAGATTTTTGACTCCTCCCAGATGTCATGGGTCGTTTGGTCCCTTGACTATCTCTGTTACTCATCTTTCTCTTGGTAGCTTCCTAAGATGATTAGAAAGGTTTCTGATCAATCGTTAGATAAACTTTGAGTAGCTGTTTTCTGGGTTAAGGGACTTAGGGCCCTCCTTCTAGCGCCAACTGATGAAGCCGGATCTTCATCAAGGGTCTAGATGACCTCGATTCAACTTCGTCAGTTGACGTAAAGAATTTATCAACTAGAATTGAAAATGTGTAGCTGGAATAGCGCCAAATAACCTGCACAAAGTAGCACAGGTCAGAGGTCCCGGGGGGTTGGCCCCGGAAAAAACCCTCCGACGCTCAAGTCAGTTTGGGCCATATCTCACTGAGATTATAATGTAAAGGGCGAGTTAGGAATTTCTCACTGTATTTGCCGAAGAGCAGGGTGTATGTATATGTTGTAAAGTCTGATCCCCCTCCTTTGTCTTGGTCTCCTTACCTTTATAGATCTTTTTCCCAATTTGAAAACCTGATGATAGCTTGGAGAAGACGCTTTTTTAGGGCAGAGAGCCTAAGACATAATAGGTCTGCTGATGTGATCAATAGGCCGACCTAGTTGATGTAACTGATAGACCGGTTGTTGTGACCTTGGCGTGTTCAGGAAGACTAAACAGCTGCAGTCGATATATTGGAGAAGTATCTCCGTTTGAGGGTCCCACGAAGTATTATCGTATTGGGTTCATTTTGCTGTGGTACACAGCTGTCTTCTGCTGAAGTACACGACCTGCTGTGGTACACAGCTGAACCTCGCCGAAGTGCATGACTAAGCATTGCCTAAATAAAGTAGTCCGAAGTGCAGCATTTGAACATATGCTGAAGTTAATGCCGAGGTGCAAACCTTCATAGATTCTTCGAAGTTATAAGGGTGTTGTGTTGCCCTACTGAGGTGCTGCAGAGGCTGGACAGCCATTCTTAAGCACTAAACCGCTGAACTGCAGTGCTTCAATATATTGGGCTATTAGGATTAAACCGTTGAATGTTATTGACTAACTGACGATCCGGTTATGGTTTATCAATTGTCTCTCACTCTCCTCACTTAGCAATATCTATTACTGTTATTGGGATATACTGAGTACGCGTCTTATTATTGTCTAGACGATTTACAGTTACAATAGATAATTTTTATGTAGCAAGTTGTATACGGATTTTTTTTATTTTCTAAATTGTGCATACCATGTATAAAGATTCTAGATCCGCCATTAGTGTGGAACATGAGCTCTTGGTTGAAAGATGTCTAGACCTAAATCTGTTATGTCATAATAAGTTAATGGCAAGGTTTAAACACTCACACTACGATTTCAGAATTCGAACTTATATGTTTGGATATAATCTATTATCTGAATATCAAAGAAGATACGTATTAGACGTGGTGGAGTGATATTTTTCAACACTGCTGACGGGAGCGAGTCAGCTTCCGTTTCAATCATCCAGGAATATAGACTAAAAACCATGATCACCCTTCAATATTTAACTAGCACAACGAAATGTTAGTTAAAGTGTGACTACAAAATTATTCTTTATAAAAGTCCATTGCAGATATAGTTAATTAAGGTGTGAGTACAAAGATGACAACGAAATGTAGACTGAATTTTTTTTGATTTTTTCCCGTTAATTTTCTTGACGGCTCTTTTTGATTGGTGAAGCAAAAGTATGATATATACAATAAGATAACAGCAACAAAAACAAACGCATGAAATTGAAACGATGTTTTTTCTTTTTCTTCTAATAAGATTTTTGTAGTTTAGTCGGTGTCTAGATGACAACAGGTGAAGTAGAAAGGCTATTTTCTTTTCGTGTACGTATTTTCACTTTGGATAATCAAAGAAGGTAGGTTACTTGATAAGAATATGCAACAGCTAAGACCAACGCTTTTACTATCCAGAACTATATATATATATATATATATATATATATATATATATATATATATATATATATATATATATATATATATATATATAGACACACACACATACATACATACATATATATATTGATACGGCCAAAAGGAGGTTAAAAGAAAAGAGGAGAATTTTTGAAGTCAAATGCAAGATAATTCAAGATAAAGTCTCAACCAACTTTTGAAGATATCTCCAAGCTTATCCAAACATCAAAATTGATTCCCAAAGTCATCAAATTAAGAGGAAATCGGTTGGACAACAAAGAGGCAAAAAGAACGTCACTTTTGAAGATAGCATTTAGGGAGTTTGTAACTTATCTCATTTCAAATTTTTGATAGAATTTTTAGGATAGAGTTTATCTTTCTTTTTGATTGTTTTAGGCTAAAATTTCAGCCTTTTTATTTAGTATTGGCCGCTGGCCACAGAACAACAACGACATATTTTTTTGATGAATCAAATTTGAGTTTTGGTTTTCTCTCCCAAAAGGGTTAAACCTTGTTTTCTTGATTTTGCACTAAAAATCAAGGCTAATATCTCTCAATCTTGAGCAAATTGAGGGTGATTGCCAAGGGTTGAAGTGACCGTCTAGGAGGGCCTATTGGAGGTTTGCCTACAAACGCACGCTTGAATCTGAGGTATTGCTTAAACCGGCGATTTTGACACAACGGATTCAAGGAGAAGTTTACTTCTTTGTGCCTAACCCCTTGTGGAAAGGTTGTTGGAGGTGGAAGAGTGGATCCTACCCGTGTTGGAGGTGGATACTTTGCAAAACAAAGAGAGGTAAGTCACGCCCTTAACACCAACAAAACTGTCCTCATTTTAGTGTATAAGGAGTGTCTCATCTCTAGTGAAGAGTTTCCACCATCTTTACCCACTTCTGTACTATCCCTTCTTGAAGAATTTGATGTCTTATTCCCCACTGAGCCACCCAAAGGATTGCCACCCTTGAGAGGAATAGAGCATCAAATTGACTTTGTACCAGGAGCTGTCCTTCCTAATCGACCAGCCTATAGAGCCAACCCTGAAGAGACTAAAGAAATTCAAAGACAGGTTGAGGAGCTTCTATCTAGTGGATTAGTGAGAGAGAGCCTGAGCCCTTGCGCGGTACCCGTTATCTTAGTCCCTAAGAAAGATGGCACTTGGAGAATGTGTGTTGATTGTAGAGCGATAAATAAGATCACAGTGAAGTATAGATATCCTATACCTAGGTTGGATGACATGTTAGATATGCTATACGGATCCAAGCTCTTCACTAAAATCGATCTCAAGCAAGGCTATTTCCAAGTGAGAATAAAAGAAGGGGACGAGTGGAAAACGGCATTCAAGACCAAATTTGGGCTCTATGAGTGGTTAGTGATGCCTTTTGGGCTCACGAACGCCCCTAGTACCTTTATGCGGTTAATGAATGAAGTCTTGAGAGCTTTCATTGGAAAATTTGTCGTAGTCTACTTTGATGACATCTTGATCTATTCCAAGACCTTCGACGACCATCTAGAGCACCTACGAGCCGTTTTTGAGAAACTGAAAGCCGAACAACTCTATGCCAATCTTAAGAAATGTTCTTTTTGCTTAGAGAGAGTTGTATTCTTAGGTTTCGTAGTCACTGCTGATGGGATAGAGATGGATGAGGAGAAGGTGAGGTCGATTGTGGAATGGCCTACACCTAGGACTGTTGGAGAGGTGCGCAGTTTTCATGGCTTAGCAAGCTTCTATCGGAGGTTTGTTAAGGACTTTTCTTCCATAGCCGCACCCCTGAATGAGATTGTTAAGAAAGATATGCCTTTTCAGTGAAAGGAGCCACAACAACAGGCATTTGACGAGCTGAAACGTAGGCTAACCACTGCACCCATTCTTAGGTTACCCAACTTCGATGAAACCTTTGAGATAGAGTGTGATGCTAGTGGCGTGGGTATTGGAGCTGTCTTGATGCAAGGAAAACAACCCGTAGCCTACTTCAGTGAGAAATTGAAGGGAGCAGCATTGAATTATTCAACTTACGACAAAGAGCTGTATGCATTAGTTAGATCCCTCCAAACTTGGCAACATTACCTTCAGCCTAAGGAATTTGTGATTCACACCGACCATGAGAGTCTCAAATACCTTAAGGGGCAAGGAAAACTGAATAAGAGACATGCCAAGTGGGTAGAATTCATCGAACAATTCCCATATGTGATTAAGTACAAGCAAGGCAAGGATAACATAGTCGCTGATGCCCTCTTTAGGAGATATGCCCTAGTGACTACCTTATCCTCACGTTTTCTAGGATTTGAATCACTGAAGGAGTTGTACGCTGATGATTATGACTTTGGCACCATCTTTGATGCTTGTCAAGAGGCTCCATTTGGAAAGTTCTACATGCATGACGGATACCTCTTTAAGGAGCAAAAATTGTGTGTACCCCGGACTTCCATGAGAGAGATGCTAGTGAGAGAAGCACATGGAGGAGGAATGATGGGACACTTTGGAGTGTTCAAAACATTGGAAACCCTTAAAGATCATTTTTATTGGCCTCACATGCGTGCAGATGTTGAGAAGATGTGTGTACACTGCATTACGTGCAAGCAAGCCAAATCCAAGTCACAACCACATGGCCTTTATTCCCCACTACCCGTACCTGATTCTCCTTGGATTGACTTATCTATGGACTTTGTTTTAGGCCTACCTAGGTCTAAGAATGGTATGGATAGTATCTTTGTTGTGGTTGATCGTTTTTCCAAGATGGCACATTTCATTGCATGTAAGAAAGTCGACGATGCTAATCATGTTGATGATTTGTTCTTTCGTGAGGTTGTGAGATTACATGGCATGCCTAAGACCATTGTTAGTGATAGAGATACAAAGTTTTTGAGTCATTTCTGGCGAGTTTTGTGGGCTAAGCTTGGTACTAACTTGTTGTTTTCCACCACCGCTCACCCCCAAACAGATGGCCAAACCGAGGTAGTCAATCGTACTCTTTCACAGTTATTGCGTGCCATTCTTCAAAAGCATATCAAAAGTTGGGAGGATTGTTTACCATACATTGAGTTTGCATACAATAGGAGCGTTCATCATGGTACATTACATAGTCCTTTCGAGGTTGTGTATGGTTTTAATCCGTTGTCTCCTATCGATTTGATTCCCATTCCCGTGCACGAGCGATCAAGTTTAGATGGTAAACATAAAGCTGAAACAATTCGAAAATTGCATGAAAAGATTAAACTCCAACTTGAAGAAAAGAATAAGGCTTACGCACGTCGAAGTAACAAGCATTGCAAAGACATTTCTTTTAAGCCAGGAGACTTAGTTTGGTTGCACCTTCGCAAAGAGAGGTTTCCTAAGGAGCGGAAAAACAAGTTGTTACCTAGGGAAGATGGCCCCTTCAAAGTACTTCATCGCGTGGGACCAAATTCTTATGTCTTGGATCTTCCTCCAAGATATGACTCTGTTTCCACAACATTCAACGTTGCTGATCTGACTCCCTACACTGATGAGTCCTTTGATTCGAGGACGAATCCTTCTGAGGAAGGGGGGATTGATGCGAATCGTGGATTCCATTATTTAGACTCTGGGCCTATGACAAGAAGTCAAGCTAGAGAGCTTGAGATTGACATAGCGAACTTCTTATGTAGGCATGTGCAAGACGAGCCAAACGTGCGTTGGATTCATTTTCTTGATACCCATCATTTTTAGTTAGTCTTGCATAATTATGTGTTTTATATTTCCTATTTCTTATTTTCTATTTTTTCTTTATGTTTATTATTTTGTTATTAGTTTCTTTATGTTTATTATTTTGTTATCCTTCGTGTGATACGTGCTAAGATTCGGGACGAATCTTTTTCAGGAAGGAGGAATTGATACGGCCAAAAGGAGGTTAAAAGAAAAGAGGAGAATTTTTGAAGTCAAATGCAAGATAATTCAAGATAAAGTCTCAACCAACTTTTGAAGATATCTCCAAGCTTATCCAAACATCAAAATTGATCCCCAAAGTCATCAAATTAAGAGGAAATCGGTTGGACAACAAAGAGGCAAAAAGAACGTCACTTTTGAAGATAGCATTTAGGGAGTTTGTAACTTATCTCATTTCAAACTTTTGATAGAATTTTTAGGATAGAGTTTATCTTTCTTTTTGATTGTTTTAGGCTAAAATTTCAGCCTTTTTATTTAGTATTGGCCGCTGGCCACAGAACAACAACGACATATTTTTTTGATGAATCAAATTTGAGTTTTGGTTTTCTCTCCCAAAAGGGTTAAACCTTGTTTTCTTGATTTTGCACTAAAAATCAAGGCTAATATCTCTCAATCTTGAGCAAATTGAGGGTGATTGCCAAGGGTTGAAGTGACCGTCTAGGAGGGCCTATTGGAGGTTTGCCTACAAACGCACGCTTGAATCTGAGGTATTGCTTAAGCCGGCGATTTTGACACAACAGAAGCAAGGAGAAGTTTACTTCTTTGTGCCTAACCCCTTGTGGAAAGGTTGTTGGAGGTGGAAGAGTGGATCCTACCCGTGTTAGCTTGCATCATATATATATATATATATGTATATATAATTTTCTATATATATTCATTATGAATTATATTATGGATTATATTTTAGCATGACAAACGAGTTTTATTCTTGATTATAGGATGATTGATGATATATGTGAAAAAATCGAAACCATTATAATTTACTAAATTTTGTTGAATGTCTGAGAGAAGCGATAGCTTTGGCTCTCTTTGGGATATACTGGGTATGGTTGTTGTTGACGTTGTTGAATGTCTGACAAAAGTGCTAGGGGTGTTAACGAACCGAATCAACCCGAACCGAAGACTAAGTTTTTTAATTCAGATTCGTTTGGCTAAATGAACTATTCGGCTCGGTTTGTTAAGCTAAACGAGCTTTAAAATTGGTTCGAGTTCACCTCGATAACACTATAACTGTTTAAGCCGAACAGTTCGCGAACAGTTTGGTTCGTTTAACTAAACGAATCCAAACAGGCGTTCAAGTTCGACTCGTTTAAGTAAAATTAACGAACGGACTCGAACCAAATACGAATCGAAATCAAATAGTTTTCAAACTGTTCGGTTCGCTTAGCACCCTACACCCTAGAGAAAACCTAGGAAAATAAAAGTGCTCATATGGTGACGGGCAAATCGAAAGGCAAGAAGTATAACAAAGTACACGTTAAAGGCCTCCCAAAGTAAGATAAAGTTCCTGAGTCTATTCGACAAATATCCCATTCAAGAAAAAAAGGGTCAAAAAGTGTTTTCAAGCTAAATCAGATGTAAGCCTTTCATTATTTAGATAGAGCAAACCAAGAAAACCATGGGACGTGAACCACATACGATAGCAGCGGTGATGGCCTCTACGTGCAAAAGGTAGTACCCACACGAAGAACTGATCATCCTAGTCTCAAAAAGTATCGTAACAGTTAAGTATTAAATTGATATTCAATGACGACGCCAGTTACAGCATTGGGCGCAAAACCCGAGAAATCACCGCCAGATAGTGTAAATGTGCTGCCACAAGTATCACAGACATTCACTATCACAACTTGAATGTTGGAAGAAGGAGTACAGTTGCTAGGATCATTGCAATAAATTGTAATCACTTCTCCGCATGTTTGGCCGTTTTGCCATACGTCGCTATTTGCCAAAACATGAGGAACATCGTAGCCGATTGGACAGTACGCACCTGCAACAATATGTGATTGAAAACAAATCTATACTAGACTGATGGCGGTCATTAATCACATTCAGAAGAGTATAAAAACACAGCTACAAGAAAAAAGAGAACATCTTTTGAAAAACATCTTTTGAACAAGATTCAAAAAACAAACAAATTATAATTTGTTCAATGACTAAAATTAGACAACTGCCGATATAAATTTTATGGTGGTCAAAATGAGTAACTACTTAGCGCTGTATATATGTAACCAATGCCTTATGTCTTGTAATATTTTTAGACATTATCTAACAAAGTACGTCAGCACAAATGTCAAAAGAGCTGAAGAATCGTCAGCTATTTCTTTCTTGCTTGGAGGAATTTCTCAATCCAAATATCAAATGAGCTATGCCTTAAACACAATCGCCGTCTATTATTTAGTAACTGAAATATGACATAAATAGTTAAGAGTACTTACCAACAGTAGCAGTAGCAGAATCAAAACCCACAGAACCAGAATAAGTTGTTTCATCCGCAGAGGCTCCGGTGAAGATAAGCACAATGAAGAACGCAGCGACTGTCTTCATTTTGTCTTCTTAATTTTTCTCTCTTTTTCACTTGGTGATGAAGTAATGCAGGGATAACAACCGTAATTATATTAGCTTATATAACACTCGAGTAGTCGGCTTTGCACTTTAGGCCAACGAAAAGTTAATGGGAAAAGATATAAATTGGAGAAATCGAGGAGAATGAAACAAATTTTTGCATATCTTCCATCCGGCGAACGAGAAGGGATACGTTTATAGTTAAGTTAGTCCTTGGAATTTAGACTTTGTATCCATTTTCAATCAAGAGTCTCATGTACGAAGTGAAAGCTAAGGTTGCGTGTATCAAATCGTAAAACGGGTCATTCTTTTTTTGGATCCTGTATAAACTCGGAAGCTTAATATACCGGAAACGTCTTTTTTATCCACTTTCAAATAAGATGACTAGAAGAAATTAGGATGTTAAGTAGATCATCTCATCAAACATATATGTGATTAGTCTTGAACCATTCTAAGATACTTGAAATTGTAATTTTCTTGTTGAAATGTTCTCGACTGAATATTTTAACTTCACAAATAAATAAAATGAAATTGGAAGGAGTCAATTGATCCGATTATCATGTTAAGTTCATCCTGTCTTGTTAAATTATATAAGTATAGAAGCTAATCAGACTACAAAGGTAACAAGAAAATAATTCCTTCATTGCTACGGATAAAATTGTTGGAAAGTATGTTAAAAGTACTTTAAAATGTGCTCCAAACTTATATATAAACATGTCAGATGTTATTTGGGAGATTGAAAGATGATTTGAACACTTTAAACTTGAAAGAAATCACTTAGATCGATCCATGTGTGAGTTGGATCGAATCCAGTGAAAGCTGAAATAAAGTTGAGTGTTTTGTTGGACATCGACCGATCGATGTGGTATAGTGCAGAGTTGGAACTTTCTGTCCAACATAGGTCGATGACAATGATCGATCGATGTGGTTAGGAAGCAAAGTTGGAAGTCTTTGTCCAAAAGTGACATCGATCGATGATATCGATCGATGACATCGATCAATCGATGTGCCAAAAGACAGAACTCTTCACTTTGAATTGCATCTTTTGATCCAAGAATCATCTCCCTTCATACATGAATGGTATTTAACTGACATGGAGGTTAATTAAACTGCTCAAACATGGTTTTAAAGTGGTGTTTTACACAACTCAAGGCCTATAAATTTAAGGCCTTGCTATCTTGAATTAGTAAGATTAACCTTTGCAATATTCTGAAATTTCAGCAAGTTTATACTCCTACTCTCTCTTCTTCTTCCTCTACTACCGAACACTTCTCTTGTACAAGTTCATCTTCCTCTCGTGGGGCGAACGAAAGGAAGAAGCCGTTATATCATGGGAGGCTTGTGCCGCGTAGTTCACCTCGCTCGAGATGGAGGTATTTTAGCTTTAAGGACAACAACTCTTATTATGTCTCGGCTTTCTTGTTGTTATCGCTTTCTTATTGTTTGGTATCCATATTCATACACATTTTCTAACAATCTTAAAGCTAAAATCATCTTCGATATGGCTACCAAGCATCATGATGTCCCCGATATGTTCAAGGTAGAGCCTTTTGACGGTAAATTCTTCAAGAGATGGTCTGGTAAGGTTCTATTTTTTCTTGAGATGCTGTCTGTCTCCTATGTTTTCACCAAGGAGAAACCAACTGATGAAGGAGAAGCTCTCAAGTATGAAGCCGACAACACCACCTGCAGGGGTCATATTCTGCATTTTTTTTTGTCAAACTCCCTATTTGACATTTTTATCAAATTCTCTTCTGCAAGGGAGATTTGGAAAGCACTTCAGAATAAGTATGGTTCTGAAGATGTTGGAGAAAGGAAGTATGTGGTCAGTGAATTCCTCAAATTTCAAATGATTGACCACATACCTATAAACGATCAAATCCACCAGTTTCAACAATTGGTGGACAATCTCGAACAAAAATGCATCAAGATAGATGAAACTTTTCAGGCTGCCTCATTGTTCAAGAAATTACCTTCTTCTTGGAGCAAATACAAGAAGAGAGGTAAACATGATGACGCCAAACTCACTATAGACGGTGTCATCAAACACATTCGGATTGAAGGAAACAACCGGCTAAAGGATGCAGAGGGTGGTGAGAATGAATCTCAGGACAACATTCTGGAGCACAATTCAAAGACAAAGAGACAAAAGGTCAAGAATGTCAAAGCTCACAAAAACAAAGGTAAACATTTTGTGCAGGAACAAAAGAAACCCAAAGGAGTGTGCTGGGTTTGCGGAAAGAATGGACACAAAGCCTTCTTCTGCAACAAAAGGAAGGGACAAGAAAGTGACCATGCAAACCTGACGGAGCGCGATGGTCAAGACAGAATCAAAGATGAGGAGATTATAGCAGCAGTCGTTGTGGACGAGGTAAACCTTCTTGAAGGTGCTATAGAATGGGTGGTTGATTTTGAGAAAAAATGTTTGAATGATTTACGAATGCATGATTTAAATAGTACGAGTTTATGAAATGCATGACAAAATTACTACTTGACACGTTTTTGTGATATACATGTCTCATATTCTTTATATATATTGTTGCCATACTAACGAGCCTGAAGCGTTAAAGCTTACATCATATGGCAAACATTTGTTGCCTTTGAACTATTTTCAGGTGCCACAATTAATGAACTAAACTAGTTTATTAAGTGAAGTACTTAAGTTAATGAACTAACTAGTTCATTAAATGAAGACATATTTGGAGAAAGTTTGATGGCAACAAATTGAAAATGGAAAGTCTCCTCATTCTTTCAATATACACGACTAATATATATTATATATATATATGCATATTTTTGTTTAAAAGGCACAATACACATATATTCCAACATATTACCGACACGTTACATATATTACAAACATATGTCAACGTCACGCCACTATATATATCTTATATTTATGAGTATATTCAGGTCTTATTTCATATTATATAAGTCATGGTGATGACAAAACTATAACGACATGTTACAAGGTCATAAACTGAAATTTGTCGTATCGGGTGACTATCGAAACTTCACCGACGTGTCACGTAATTGCCATACAAAGATGGCCAACCCATATACTTCAAAAATAACCAAAAATTTCGTGGCTCACATGTTCAAATCAGCCACTAAAGCATTCCATGTTGGCACACACAAATCACCCACAAATTAGGCCAAGTTTGTGGAGATTTTAATTTCAATTTTTTTAGCACATGGGGCGCTACTCTAAGTCAGCCACTAGAGCTGAATATATACTTTATTTTATACACATTATGTGTGACATAATATATATGACTTGTGCAAAAATTTTGAATTTAATCGGAAAAAAATCGTGTAATCGACGAAAGTCGAAAATTCGTTTTTCTACGAACACAACACATGGAATGTTTTTTGCATGAGTTGTAACATGTATCTAGACACTTTTTACACATTCAAGACATGTTAAAGTGTTCTAAAAAAATTCAAATTAGGGCTGATTGGAATTTACCATATATGTGTAATTATTGTGCATTATTTGACAAAGCTTACTAAAGTTAAAATTCAGCACATGCCTAGCCATTCTACACGCCATTTGCAGCCTTGATGGAGCCTATGTGGAGCTTAGTTGACATTTAATTAGTGGAAAATAAGCCACACATGATGGGTGACTTTGAAGAGGGCAACACACAAGGAAAGATTTCAAAATGCAACACATGCTGAAAATTTTCAGCACATGTGAATAGTGGCCGAATTTTACTATGTTTTTGTCTTTAATTTGCATCACAAAATTGAAGGGATTGAATGGTGATTGTTTGGAAATATTTTGAATTCCTTTTGGCACATGTTTTGCAAGTTATTCTCAGATTTTACAGCGCATTAAAATGATGAAAAGTTGGATCAATCATCAAGTGCCAAGTAAGCAAGGCCAAGTCATCTCTCCAATCATAGTGTGCCAAGTAAGCAAGATGGTGTCGTTTCTACACAAGGCAATCTACCAAGGGAATTAAAGAGAATTTTCAAGGATAGAAGAACCCTAAGGGGGCGGCCACTTTAGCTTAAAAGGAGGAGAAATAGAGCAAACAAAAGCAAGACAACTCTCATATTCTCTCAAGTGCAAAAGGGTCTTCTACTTTCTTCTTCTTCTTTAAGCCTATTGTTCATATATTCAAAATATTGTATAGGCTTTGAATATACCACCCACACTCTTTCATTGTTGTAAAAGGTTGATCAAGGTGTGATCAAACCTTTTTTAGATCGGTGGTGGTGTCCGTGATTCGTTTGCTCGATTGTATTATTTGTAAAAGGATGGAGTTGGTGTGTAACTCCAGTCACCCTTGTGGTAAGGTGTTTTTGGTGTTTAGTGATAACCAAGGAAGGTTTACTCGAAGACTGGAGTAGGTTGATTTAACCGAACCAGTATAAAATCCTTGGTGTCTTTGCTTTACTGCACTTTACTTTCAGTTTCTAACATTTTGCATCAATTTCATTGCAGGAGTAAAAATAGCAAACGAATTTTGAAAATCGTAAAAGTTTGCAGAAAGATAGCCACACCTCCTATTTTTCATTTGGTGCAAGTTTCAACTCATTTGGATAAGTACAAGTCAATCAAACTTGAATAGCTCTAAGACTAGTGCAATCTGATTTTCAGAGTTGCAAAGGTTGAGAACATTAACATGATTCATATACTTCCCAAATTAATTTTTGAAAACTATTTTAACCCATTGAAATACATATATTGAGAGTCTTGTCATTAAATTTTCATACCATTTGGATCCACAAATTAATTGGAATAAAATTTTCAAATCGGAGTACTGTTTTTGGCATATTTGCGCAATCTGACCAAAAACGTATTTTCAAAGGGTTAGTAGTTGAATTTTAATTTGAAATTTTTATGAGAGACTCAGAACATCTGATAGTAGAATCTCATTAAATTTCATAATTTTTAGAGGTCTCTAAATAGGGTGTTTAATTATTTCAAATCAGGATCCAAAAACAAGAACTGTTTTCAGAAGTGAGGTTTTTGGGCCAAACGTTTTAAAAAAGATTTTCTGCACACACTATTCAACCCCCCTTCTAGTGGTTCTATAAATGTCCTACAGTTGATGCCGGAGGCACAAGACACATTGTTAGCCATAGAGATCTTAGATAGTGGAGACCAAGTTTTTCTTCGGGATGCACGAGGAACCCGTGTTCTCGGGAAAGAAAAAGTGCTCTTCAAGTTAACTTCGGAAAAAAGGCTGGAACCGAGTAACATGCTCTATATTCCTACTGTACATAGGAATTTGATTTCTGGAGCACTTCTAAACAAGACTAATCTTAAACTTGTTTGTGATTCTGATAAATTAGTGCTTAATAGAAATGGAGAGTTCATTGGGAAGGTGTTTTGCAATGCCGGGTTAGTTGTACTTGATGCTGCCTGTATTACTAATAATAATACTTCTTCTTCGGTGTAATTGATTAATTCTTATGATATTTGGAATGCTAGACTAGGTCATGTTAATCTTTATGCATTAAAAAGATTAAAAAGAATGAATATAATATCTATAGCAAATGAAGATAAGTTTGATAGATGTTAATATTGTGTTTATGTAAAGCATCATAAGAAACCATTTAAAAGTGTTGAAAGAGTTTTAAATAAACTAGATCTCATTCATAGTGACTTAGGTGATTTCAAGAATCATGTAAGTAAAGGAGGTAAAATATACTATATTACCTTCATTGATGACTATCCAAGGTTTACTAGAGTATATTTGCTAAGTCATAAAGATGAGGCTGAAGACATGTTCAAGAAATTTAAGAATGAAGTAGAACATCAGTTAGAAAGGAAAATCAAAAGATTAAGATACGATAGAGGGGGTGAGTACATGACTACTTCATTGCAAAAATTCTGTGAAGAAAATGGAATAATTCATGAAGTAACACCTCCTTACACTCCACAATCTAATGGTGTAGCTGAGAGGAAGAATAGAACACTTAAGAACATGATGAATGCTATGCTCATTAGTTCCATTTTACTGGATAGTTTGTGGGGTGAGGCTATTCTTTGTGTATGTCATATATTAAATAGAATACTACACAAAAGGACCAATAAAACACCTTACGAACTTTGGAAAGGTTATCCTCCAAAGTCAAGATATTTGAAAGTGTGGAGGTGTTTAGTAAAAGTTGGTATCCCTGAATTTCAATGGAACAAGATGAGACCAAAAGCCAAAGGTTGTGTGTTTATAGGATATGCTCAAAACAGCGCAACATATAGGTTTATGATTGCTGAGAATTCTGCAGTTGTAGAGTCTAAAGATGTTAAATTCTTTGAGACTATTTTTCCTATGAAACAACAAAAGATTTCGGATCATTCTACTTATGAAAAAGGTGAATCTAGTAAAACTGTTGTAAATACAAAATCGGATTCACTAAGAAGAAGCAAAAGGAAAAGGATTGAGAAAATCTTTGGTAATGATTTTACTGAAGTGTTTATTCTTGAAGAAGATCCGAGAACTTATCAAGAAGCTATGAAATCCATAGATGCAACATTTTGGAAAGAAGTCATAAACAGCGAGTTAGATTCAGTTATGAGTAGCCACACTTGGGAAGTGGTAGGTTTACCTAGAGGTTGTAAGACTATAGGTTGCAAAAGGGTGTTTAGAAAGAAATTGGAGGCAGATGGCACCATAGATAAATTTAAAGCTAGATTAGTGGCTAAAGGATTTACTCAACAAAACGGAGTAGATTTCTTTGACACCTATGCACCGGTTGATAGAATAACAACCATTAAGGTGCTAGTTGCAATATCTTATATCTACAAACTTGTAATACATCAAATGGATGTGAAAACGGCATTTTTAAACGGAGACTTAGATGAAGAAATCTATATGAAACAACACGAGGGAATGATTGTGAAAGGGCAAGAACATAAAGTATGTAGATTAAAGAAATTTTTGTATGGTTTGAAACAGGCCCCTAAGCAATGTCATGAGAAATTTGATAATGCTTTGATAGCGAATGGCTATGTAGTAAATGAAAGTGATAGACGTGTCTTTAGCAAATTTGAGAATCTCGACGGTGTGATTATTTGCTTATATGTTGATGACATGTTGATATTTGGTACAAATTTGGATGTTGTTAACAAAACCAAATCGTTTTTGTCATCAGTTTTTGATATGAAAGATATGGAAAATGCTGACTTTATTCTTGGTCTTAAGTTAGTTGAGAAATGTGGGAGTTATATGCTTTGTCAAAGCCATTATGTTGAAAAGGTGTTAAAGAAATTTAATCACTTTGATTGCAAAGCTGTAAGTACACTATTTGATCCTAACGGAAGATTAGAAAAGAATAAAGGTGATAGTGTTGCTCAATGTGAATATGCAAGAATCATTGGTAGTGTAATGTATTTAACGAATTGCACTAGACCGGATATTGAATATGCTAAATAGACTTGCTAGATACACTCACAATCCAAGTAATGCACATTGGTTTGCTCTATGAAGACTTCTGAAATATCTTAGAGGAACCATGAATCTTGGTTTGTTCTTTAGTGGAAATCCTTGTGTGTTAGAAGGATTTTGTGATGCTAATTAGGTAACGGATAATGATGAAGTTAACTCAACTAATGGTTATGTGTTTACTCTAGGTGGTAGTGTCATTTCATGAAAATCATCTAAGCAAGCGTGTAAAGCAAATTCAACAAAGGAATCTGAATTTGTTTCTTTAGACTTGCATGCATATAAGCCAAATGGTTAAAGAATTTGCTTGTTGATATTTCTTTGTGGACTAAGCCTATGTCTTCTGTGTCTATACATTGTGATTCGCAGGCTGCGATTGCTCGAGCAAAGAACAGATTTTACAATAGAAAGAGCTAGCATATTCGATTAAGACATAATATTGTGCGAGATTTGATGAGTTCATGGGTGGTTAACTTGGAGTTTGTAAGATCTGAGTTTAACTTGGCTGACCCTTTGACGAAAGGACTATGCAAAAAAGTTGGTCCGTGAAACATCGAGGAGGATGAGACTTGTTCCATTCGAGGTGGATTTTGTGTGACAGCAACCCAACTCACTATTAGCAGAGATCCTGCGAACGGGGTTCAATATGGTAATAACAAGTCACAGAAGAATCCTACTTAGCACTATCAAAGTGGCCCTATGGCGTTGTTGAAGATAGTGCTCGCTGCAAGTAATGGAGGGTGAGAATTTTTAGAATCTCTTAATGGAATTCATAGTTATGTTGTATGGTGGTGTGAGCAGTGCACACTTGATGAATTTTACCTATATAAGCGCGGAAGTGATGCCGCTTCCTATGAGAGTTTTGAACAACTCACTAGAGCACTTATGAAAACCTGGGACAGGGTGCATGGCCGATATCAAACCACACCTCGAACTTGCCTGAAGCTAGTCAATGACATGTCGGTTGTAAGTCTATATAGACAATAGAGAGGTAAGATTCAAGACGTCAATGTCATCTTATTTCCGTTCATATACTTCTTCTTGTGCTAAGTGGCAATTCAAGCGCGAGTCATTGTCCATTATATGTCATTGTCTTCATTTGATAGTGGAGAGGTCGGTTTAATAACGTTCGGAAATGTTTATATATAAGTTTGGATCATACGGGTATTGTTGGAAAGTACGTTAAAAGTACTTTAAAATATGCTCCAAACTTATATATAAATATGTAAGATGTTGTTTGGAAGATTGAAAGATGATTTGAACACTTTACACTTGAAGGAAATCACTTGGATCGATCCATGTGTGAGTTGGATCGAACCTAGTAAAAGTTGAATTAAAGTTGAGTGTTTTGTTGGACATCGATCGATCGATGTGAATGACATGGATCGATCGATATGGTATGGTGCAGAGTTGGAACTTCCTGTCCAACATAGATCGATGACATCTATCGATCGATCGATGTGGTCAGGAAGCAAAGTTTGAAGTCTCTGTCCAACATCGATGGATCGAAGTGACATCGATCGATGTTTGAATTGCATGCTTGTGCCGCATAGTTTACCTCGCTCGTGGTGGAGGCATTCTAGCTTTAAAGACAACAACTTTTGTTGTGTCTCGGCTTTCTTGTGTTATCGTTTTCTTATTGTTTGGTATCCATATTCATACACATTTTCTGACAAAAATTTCCCTCTTGTAAACAACAATTTTATCTTTTTTTTTTCAAATTTGGTTTTAGTGAGATTACAAAAATAAATAAAAAATACTTCATCTATGCCAAAAATATTGTCACAATTAACTTTTCAATATAGTATAATTACAATATTTTAAAAAACCAACTGTGATAGTATTTTTTGGAGCAAAGAGAGTATTAATGTTAGCAAAAGTGCTTTTCGAATCAAAGGTCCAGAGCAACATAATACGATTTCATTTTCTATAAATGCTATACCATCAAAATTGGTCTACAACTTTTTTAGCACTTGCATTTTATTGGTTTAAGCATTTGAAAATTTCAGAAATCTTGTCATTAAAAGTAATGCATCACTAGAATTGCATTGCTTTAACAATTTTATTTTTGTTAAGTTTCAAAAATCGAAAGACAATGCTACCGATTTCATTGTAAAATCTCAAGCACGAGTTTATAGCATTGACAACTTTCTGTCTTAATATTTTAAGATCGACTAGATGGAATGTAAATGACAGACTGAGGAATCCTTTATTAGTTTTGGCCAAAATATTCACACGCCAATATGCAATTAACAATTGTAGGGTTGTCACAAGACACACGTAAGTTAGTATTTGGCTTGTGATATTGTTACTGAAAAGGCATATGTTTCCACCAATCTTAGACCAAGTATTAAATCTGCCTTACCCATATCTTTCATTTCAAGAACAGAGGACAAGAAAGATTTAATACTATTCACAACATCGATGTTTGTTCCAAAAATCAACAAATCATCCACATAAAGACAAATGATCACACAATCAAGATTATTAAACTTACTGTAAATGCATCTATCATTTTCATTTACAACATAGTCAATAGCCAACATGGCATTGTCAAACTTATCATGCCATTGCTTCGGAGCCTGTTCCAAACCATATAAAGACTTGTTTAATCTACACACTTTGTGTTCCTGACCCTTAGCAATCATGCCTTCATGTTGTTCCATGTAGATTTCCTCTTCTAAGTCTCCATTTAGAAATGCTGTTTTAACATTGATCTGATGTACAACCAATATATAAATGGAGGCTAGTGATATCAACACTCTAATGGATGAGATCCTAGCCACAGACAAATAGCTGTCAAAGTAATCTATCACTTCCTGTTGTGTGAAACCCTTAGCAACAAGCCTAGCCTTAAACTTATCAATTGTTCCATCGGCCTTTAGTTTCTTTCTAAAAACACATTTGCAACTGATAGGTTTACAGCCCTAGGGTGGATTCTAATTCACTATTGATTGCCTCCTTCCACAACTTAGAATCTATGGATTTTATTGCTTCTTAATAAGTCTTCCGATTGTCTTCAAAAATGAAGACAGCGGTAAAATCATCTCCGAATGATTTTTCTACTCTTTTTCGTTTACTTCTCCTAGGTGAGTTATTATCTCTTTGTAAAACCTTACTAGACTCACCATTTTCATATACTGAGTTGATTGTTACTTCTTTCTTTATAGGGAAAATATGCTCAAAAAATTCTACATTCTTGGACTGAATAATGGAACCATTATCTAAAGACAAGAATCTGTAAGTAGCACTATTTTGAGCATAACCCATGAAAGCACAATCGTTGGTTTTCAAGCCTATTTTACTCCTTTTAAAATCTGGAATTCCAACCTTGGCTAAACACCCTCACACTTTGAAGTAATCTAAGTTAGGAGCATAGCCTTTCCAGAGTTCATATGGAGTCTTATTGCGTTTCTTATGTGGGATTATGTTCAGGATATGACATGCTGATAGGATTGCTTCCCACAAATTGTTAGGCAAGCCAGAACTTATAAGCATGACATTCACTATATCCTTAAGAGTTCTGTTTTTCATTTCAACAACTTCGTTGGAATGAGGGGTGTAATGCGGCGTGAATTCGTGAATAGTACCAATGTCTTCACAGGAATCCTGTAGAGACAATATACTATACTCATCACCTCTATTTGTTCTCAACCTTTTGATTTTCCTGTCTAACTGCTTTTCAACTTCGTTTTTATATTTGATGAACATCTTTTCAGTCTCGTCTTTGTGAACCAACAAATAGACTCTAGTGTATCTGAAAAATCATCTATGAACGTGATGTAACCATTCTTACCACCTTTACTTGTGCTGCCTCTAAAGTCACCAAGATCAATGTGTATGAGTTCTAACTTATCAGTTGTTCTTTCAACAGATTTAAATGACTTCTTATAATGTTTTGCTTCTACACCAAATTCACACTTTCCAAAATAATCTTCGCATGCATAGGATATCAAGTTAGTAAACTGTAATCTTTTTAGGGCGTCTTTATTAACATGACCTAATCTTGCATGCCAAATATCAAAAGAGTCAACAATGTAAGCAGAACTAGATAGATTCTTATTCATCAAAAAAACAGCATATAAGACAAGTAGACCCAGAACGGAAATCCTTCCCAACAAATTTCCCATTTTTAGACAATACAAGTTTATCTGACTCAAGGACAAGTTTCATATTTGCTTGTTCAGCAATACTCCAGAGATCAAGTTCTTACGCATCGTAGGAACATACAACACATCACTTAACTCCAGTCTGTTCCCTGAAGTTAACTTGAGGAGCACCTTTACCTTTCCAAGAATTTGGATTCCATGTGCATCACCCAAGAAAACTTGCTCACAATCATCTATTTCTTGATATTCAAAGAATAGGTCCTTACTGGTAGCAATGTGCTCTGTAGCCCCTGTGTCTACCGCCTATTTTGAAGCACCACTGGCAAGGTTGACCTCAGATAAGACAACCACAACAATAACTTCTTCATCCTCTGGTGTCGTCTCCACGAGATGCACTTGACCGCTGGTCTGGCCTTTCCGTTGGTTGCATTGGGCCGCTCGATGACCATGTTTTCCACACACCCAGCAGGCTCCTCTGAGTTTTTTTTGTGCTTGTTCCTGCACGATATTCTTGCCTTTTCCATTACTCTGGGTCTTCTGTCTTTTGGGTTTGTGCTCCACCACATTGACCTGGGAGCCTTCTTTCTCACTTTCCTCGTCATCAAGCCCATTATTATCTTCAATCCGGATGTGCTTGATGACCCCATCCATAGTTAGCTTGGCATTGTCATGCTTCCCTCTCTTCTTATATTTGCTCCAAGAAGATGGAAGCTTTTCTAGCAAGGTGGCTGCTCGAAAAGTCTCGTCAATCTTGATGCCTTCCTGCTCCAAATTGTCCATCAATTGTTGGTATTAGTGAATCTGATCTTTAATATGTATGTGGTCCACCATTTGAAACTTCAGAAATTCACTAACCACATATTTTCTCTTGCCAACATCTTCAGAGCCATATTTGTTCTGAAGTGATGTCTATATATCCCGTGCTGACGAAAACTTGACATAGACGTCAAATAACGAATTGAAGATGAAGTGCAGAATGTGTCCTCTACAAGTTGTGTTATCAGTCTGATGTTTGATGCTTTCTGTTTCATCCGTTGGTTTGTCTCTTGTTAGCACATAAGAATTAGAAATTATCTCCAGGAAGAAGAGCACCTTAGCTGCCCTACGTTTAAAGAACTTACCATCGAATGGTTCTGTTTTAGACATGTCAGGAACTGGTGCTTGTCTAGTTGCCATATTTAATCAAAAATTGCTTTAAGATTGTTGGAAAAATTGTAGAGAATAATGGCAACTCAGAAATGTAGAACAGTCGAGACATGACGGAATATCAGTGTCCTTAAAGCAACTTTGTCTATACCGAATAGCAAGGTATACTTCTTAGCAAATGCTTCCCAGGATATAACGGCTTACTTTCTTTCTATTGCTCTTAGAGAGAAAGTATTGAACTTGTTTTGTAGAAGAGAAAGATAGCGAAAGCAAGAGCTAATGCAAAATTTTCACAAAGTTCGCAATAGATCTTAAGTATATGTTTAGGGTTGCAAAGCCTTGTATTTATAGGATTTGGATTCACAAATAATCAGCTAAAGAGACCCTTTTCTGCATATAAACACCTCTTGGATTGAGTTATGAACGTTCAAATTGAAAGGAGAGGTTTATTGGTGAAGAGTTGCAACTATACAGCGTCCAGAAGACTTCGAAAGCTTGGTTTAAGCGCTTTAAGTGACTTAAAGCGCTTAAACTAGCGTATCAACTGTAGGACCTGTATGGCACCACTAGCAGGGGGGTTGAATAGTGAGTGCGAAAATTTTGGTTTTTAAAAACTTTTGGACCGAAAAGCTTACTTCTGAAAACCGTTTCTGTTTTCATATCCTCATTTGATTAATCTAGACGACCTGGTTATAGACCTCCAAAAATTAAGAAATTTGGTGAGGATGTAATCTAAGACGTTATGAGTGACTCACGAAAATTTCAAATTAAAACTCCAAGCCTAACCCCTTGAAAATACGTTTTTGGTCAGATTGCACAAATCTGCCAGAAACTGTACTCCAAATTGAAAAATGTATTCCTATTAATTGGTAACTCTAAATGGTTTGAAAATTTTATGATAAGACCCTCAAGGTGTTTATTTTAATGGGTTGAAACAGTTTTTGAAAATTGTTTTGGGAAGTATGTCAACCACGTTAATGTTCTCAACCTTTGCAAATCCAAAAATCAGATTGCACTAGTCTCAGAACTATTAACGTTTTATTGACTTATACTTATCCAAATGAGGTGAAACTTGCGCCAAATGAAAACTAGGACGTGTTGCTATGTTTCTGAAAAAGTTTATGATTTTTAAAATAGTTTACTATTTTTACTGTCGCAATGAAATAGATACAGAAAACTGGAAACTGAAAGTAAAGTGCTGAAAAGTAAGAACACCAATAATTTTATACTGGTTCAGTTAAAACAACCTACTCCAGTCTTTGAGGACACCTTCCTCAGTTATCACTAAACACAATAAACACCTTAGCACAAGGGTGACTGGATTTAAACACTAACTCCACCCTTTTGAAATCAAAACAACCAAACAAACTAATCACGAATACCACCACCGATCGAATGAATGTTTGATCACACCTTGATCAATCTTTTAAAAGAATTGAACATGTATAGGTAGTATAATCAAAGCCTATATAATATGTGGAATATATGAATGATAGGCTTGACACTAGGAAGAAGAGAAAGAAAGGAAGACGAAGAGAGTAGTCTTGCTTTTTGCACTTGTAAAAATATGAATTGTTGCATGGACTTGTCTTGCACTATCTTGCCTTTTTATCACTCTTTGGCCGCCCCCTAGGGTTCTCTTCCTTTTTGAGAATTGTCTTTAATGTTCTTAGAAGATTTCTTGTGTAAAAGATGACACAATCTTACATGGTTCAGTTTGATTGGAAGGATGACTTGTCCTTGCCTAGTTGTCACTTGTTGATGACAATTACAAAATAATGGTGGAGAGAAAAGCATGATTTAAGGGGGAGAGAAGCGTGACTTAAGGGAGAGCATAAGAGAGAAGCATGATTTAAGGGGGAGCACAAGAAGATATGGAATTCAAATTTTAAAATTCAAATTTTTGCACAATTGGAAGGGTAGCGATCACATGAAGACTTTGCACTTTACCCCGTATAGATAATGGCGCCAGATCTTTAGCATAAACACCACCGCAGCTAACTCCAAATCATGAGTCGGGTAACTTTGCTCATACTACTTCAACTGTCTCAAAGCATATGCGATAACCATATCACCCTGCATTAACACACACCCTGCAACGAAAATGTTAGGCTAGAGTCTATATGTACACAATGTTAAATTGAAATTCATATACGTATACCTAGCCCATTCTTCGAGACGTCGCTATAGATGACAAACCCTTCAGTGCCAGAGGGTTATGTCAGTACTGGTGCGGTCGTCAGCCTCCGTTTCAACTCCGTAAAGCTTTTCTCACACTCAGAGGTCCATACAAACTTGGTCTTTTTTTAGTCAATCGACTCAACGGTGCTGCAATACTCGAAAATCCCTCTACGAATTTGCGATAATGACCGACAAGACCAAGGAAGATGCATACCTCAGTGACAGTGGTATGTCGGGGCCGTTCAATAATCGCCTCTATCTTTTTTGGGTCAACAGAAATGCACTCCTCAAAAATCACGAGGTCCAAGAAAGTCACACTCTTTAACCAGAACTCGCGCTTACTGAACTTTACGTACAAATTCTTTTTCTTAAGGATCTCCAATACCTCTTGCAACTGTTCAGCATGTGTCTCCTCATCGGTTGAATATATCAAGATGTCGTCGATGAACACTACCACAAATCGATCCAACTGCTCCCTGAATACCGTGCTCATTAAATCCATGAAGGCAGCATGTGCATTTGTCAGTCCAAAAGGCATTACAAGAAATTCGTAGTGCCCGTATCAAGTGCGAAACACCGTCTTTGCTATATCCTCCACCTTAATCCTCAACTGGTGGTAGCATGATCAGAGGTCAATCTTCGAGAACACTCTGGCACCCTGCACACAATTTTTGTTGTACATGAGTGGATATACGTAATAAACCGAATTCATAATGATTAAAGGAGAACATTACCTTCAACTGATCAAATAGATCGTCGATCATCGTAGTGGGTATTTGTTCTTTATCGTGATCTTATTAAGTTCACGGTAGTCAATGCACAGCCTCATGGTACTGTCCTTCTTCTTCACGAATAATACTAGTGCCACCCAGGGCGAAACACTAGGCCTGATAAACTTTCTTTTCAGCAACTCCTGAAACTGCTCCTTTAACTCTGTTGGTGCCATCTTGTATGGCGCCTTCGATATCGGTTCAGCCCGGGGTATGAGATCGATCTCGAACTCTACTTTCTTGCTCGGTGGTAAACCTGGTAGCTCATCAAGGAAGACATCTTTGAATTCTCCTACCACTGAAATGTCCTCAATCGATGGAATCTCAATACTTGCATTTGAAGCATAAAGAAGAAAACCCTCAGTTCCTTTGTTTAGTGCTCGTGAAGCCTGTACTGCGGTCATATAGATCTTCCTGGACGACTTTTTCAACTTGATATCACCTTGGAAAATAGTTACTTGTTTATCCCGTGTTTGCTTGTTGACCTGCCTCTAACGGAAGTCGATGGTAGCATGATATCTCGCCAAAAAATCCATGCGCAGGATAACGTCGAAGTCTCGCATCTGTATCGGTATTAGAGTCGCAGAGAACTCCAACTCATTAATTTCCAACTGGCACTCCTTGTACTAATAATGAGATACTAGCACTTGATCACCGGCGGCTTGAACACGATAAGGGTTCTCAAGCCGTTCTGGTAGAATACTCAAGTTCTTGACAAATCTCCTGACAACGAATGAGTGACTGACACCACTATCAAATAGAACGTACGCTGGGACTTGGTTAATTAATATCTCACCTAACAGGTTCATGGTTATACATATAGCACAAATCATCAAAAAAATCTGAAAACATGTCCTCAAATTCTAGTAAAATAATTACCATACAATCACACATTAATCCCCCTTCTATTTTGGAAGACAATTGAAGACAATCAAGAGGAAAAAATCGGCCAACTAGTAGACATGTGTTGAAATTTTCAGCATGTGTCTCTTTTGAATTCTTTCCTTATGCGTTGCCCTCTTCAATGTCATCAATCTTGTGTGGAATATCCTCCACCAATTGAAGTGTCAAATAAATTCTATCTTGGCTCCAACATAGATGTAATAGGCGTGTGAAAGTTCCTGCACATGTGCTGAAATTTTCTTTTGCCAAGCTTTGTCAAATAATGCACAATATTCACACACATATGGTAAATTATAATCAGCCTTAATTTTAATTTTCTAGAACACTTTAACATGTCTTGAATGTGTAAAAAGTGTCTAGATACATGTTACATCTATGCCAAAAATGTTTCATGCGTGTGTGTTCGTAGAAAACCGAATTTTCGACTTTCGTCGATTACGTAATTTTTCTTAGATTAATTTCAAACTTCTTACACATGTAATATATATTATGTCACACCTAATATACATAAAATTAAGTGTATATTCAGCTATAGTGGCTGATAAAAAAACGTCCCATGTGTAAAATAAAATTGAGTTTGAATTCTCCACAAGTCTAGGCTAAATTGTGGGTGATTTGTGTGTGCCGACATGGTATGACTTAGTGGCTGATTGTAACATGTGAGACACAAAATTTTGAAGTATTTTTGATGTATATACGGTGGCCATCTTTATATGACAAGTACGTGACATGTCGATGAAGTTTCGGTAGTAACCCGATATGATAATTTTTTTTGGTTTATGACCTTGTAACATGTCGTTATAATTTTGACGTCACCATGAATTATATCATATGATATAAGACTTTAATATACTCATAAATATGAGGTGTATATAGTGGTGTGACGTAGACGTACATTTATAATATATGTGACGTGTTGGTGGTACGTCGGAATATAAGTGTATAGTGCATTTTAAAAAATATGGATATATATAATATATAAATAAATAGCATGTGAATTAAAGGGGATGAGGAGACTTTCTATTTCCAATTTGTTTCCATATATCTCTCTTCAAATATGTCCTCATTTAATGAACTAGTTAGTTCATTAGCTTAAACACTTTACTTAATAAACCAGTTTTGTTAATTAATTATGTCACCTGAAAATAGTACAAAGACAACAAATGTTTGACATATGATGTAAGCTTTAACGCTTTATGGCTTGTTAGTATGTCAACAATATGTATAGGCATATAAAGCATGTTTATCACATAAACGAGTCAAGTAATGATTTATTCATGCATTTCGTAAACACGTAGCATTTAAATCATGCATTTGTAAATCACTCAAACCCTTTTTCTTAAAATCTCCTCCTTTTGATGATTTACAAAATAACATTGGTTCATGATTTAAATGTGATCGCTCCCCCTCCAATTGTTCACAAATTTGAATTTTGAATTCCATATCGTCTTGTGCTCCCCTTAAATCATGCTTCTTTATTGTGTCCCCCTTAAATCATGCTTTTCTCTCCCCTATTATTTTGTAAATGTCATCAAAAGTACAAATAAAAATGGAAAGAAATAGCAGTTTATAGTATATCAAAAAATCATGCATTTTAAGTACGTTCTTAGGGGTTATTGATTCAACCCTTTGCAAATGTACTTTTTGGTATCCAAACTTGGGTGACCTTCCTCGGTATTCTAAAAGGTGAGAAAAGAGATGAAAAAGTAATATAATAGACGTTAGGTGCAAATCCGTTTGTCCTATGGCCGAGAATACCATCATGCTTATGATAAGATTTTTGTTTTTGATATGCATTTGTGTTAGTGTGCATAGTGCGTGATCTAAATGCATTTGTGTTGTATGATCGTCGCGTATGCATCAATGGTTACCTTTCATATCTATAGGGCCCATGATTGTATTTTGTGTGATATGAAAAATAAGAAGCATGATAAGATGAGATGAGTGGTGTACTAGTCGTCTTCTTAGTTTGTATAGGTGCATGCGGTTTATTAGATGAAGATAAAATAAATTTCGTTGACTTGTTTTGTACTTTATTATCTTCAATGTATCCTAATCTGGTTTTATCGCTTTCATGCTTTTGGGAGGAAATGAGACGATCTAGCATGCTCGTACCCGAATCGAATTGTTTTGCCATTCTTTCTAGATCTGCATTTCTTGATTTTAAATTTGAAATCCCGGCTTCCATTTTATTGTTTACGGATGTTAAGGATTGAATTTCAGATCTCAATGAAACAATCAAATTAGATGACTCATCTTTTAAATCGTTTAATTGAGACACAAGATTTGTGTTAGAGGATTCTAACACTTTTTTGTCTTCAATTAAGCGCTTCTTTTCTTTTGCAAGAGCCTTAAAAAACTTAAGCAATTCAAGATATTGAACATACAAATCATGGTACGATAGTTAAGAATCGGAATCATAATCAGAATTTACCTCATTATCAAAAGGTGGAGGCCTTTGGCTTGACATACCTTCTTGTTCGATTTTCTGGCTAGTGGATGCTATCTCACAAACATTGTTATATCTTCTAGTCATGAGCGTGCCTACACTCTGATATCAACTGTAGGACCTGTATGGCACCAGTAGAAAGGAGAGGGGTTGAATAGTGAGTGCGGAAATTTTGGTTTTTAAAAACTTTTGGACCAAAAAGCTTACTTCTGAAAACAGTTTCTGTTTTCATATGCTGAATTGATTAATCTAGAAGACCTGGTTATAGACCTTCAAAAATTATAAAATTTGGCGAGGATGTACTCTCAAATGTTATGAGTAACTCACAAAAAATTCAAATTACAAATCCAAGCTTAACCCTTTGAAAATACATTTTTGGTCAGGTTGCGAACTCTGCCAGAAACTGTACTCCGAATTGAAAAATGTATTCCTATTAATTGGTAACTCTAAATGGTTTGCAAGTTTTATGATAAGACCCTCAAGGTGTTTATTTTAATGGGTTGAAACAGTTTTTGAAAATTCTTTTGGGAAGTATGTCAACCACATAGATGTTCTCAACCTTTGCAAATCTAGAAATCGGATTACACTAGTCTCAAAACTATTAACGTTTGATTGACTTATACTTATCCAAATGAGTTGAAACTTGCGTCAAATGAAAACTAGGATTGTGGATATGTTTTTGCAAAATTTTAGGATTTTTGAAAATTGTTTACTATTTTTACCGTTGTAATGAAATTTATACAGAAAAATTAAAACTGAAAGTAAAGTGCTGAAAAGTAAGAACACCAAGAATTTTATACTGGTTCGGTCAAAAAAACCTACTCCAGTCTTCGAGGACACCTTCTTCGGTTATCACTAAACACAAAAAATACCTTACCACAAGGGTGACTAGAGTTAAACACTAACTCTACCCATTTACAATCAAAACAACCAACCAAACAAATCGCAATTTTTCTTTGATTAATTTCCAACTTCTTACACATGTAATATATATTATATCACACATAATATACATAAAATTAAGTGTATATTCAGCTTTAGTGACTAATAAAAAAACGTCCCATTTGTAAAATAAAATTGAGTTTGAATTCTCCACAAATCTAGGCTAAATTGTGGGTGATTTGTTTGTGCCAACATGGTATGACTTAGTGGCTGATTGTAACATGTGAGCCACAAAATTTTGAAGTAATTTTGATGTATATAGGCTGGCCATCTTTATATGGCAAGTACATGACATGTCGGTGAAGTTTCGGTAATCACCCGATACGATAATTATTTTGGTTTATGACCTTGTAACATGTCGCCATAATTTTGACGTCACCATGAATTATATCATATGATATAAGACCTGAATATATGCATAAATATAAGGTGTATATAGTGGTGTGATATCGACATACGTTTATAATATATGTGACGTGTCGTGGACGTCGGAATATAAGTATGTAGTGCCTTTTTAAAAAATATGGATATATAATATACATACATACATACATACATACATACATACATACATATATATATATATACATATATATATATATATATATATATATATAAATGGCGTGTCAATTAAAGGGGATGAGGAGACTTTCCATTTCCAATTTGTTGCCTTATAGCTCTCTCCAAATATGTCCTTATTTAATGAACTAGTTAGTTCATTAACTTAAACACTTCACTTAATGAACTAGTTTTGTTCATTAATTATGGCACCTGAAAATAGTACAAAGACAACAAATGTTTTCCATATGATGTAAGCTTTAACGCTTCATGGCTTATTAGTATGCAACAATATATATAAGCATATAAAGCATGTTTATCACATAAATGTGTCAAGTAATGATTTACTCATGCATTTCGTAAACACGTAGCATTTAAATCATGCATTTGTAAATCACTCAAACTCTTTTTCTTAAAAATCTTCCCCTTTTGATGATTTACAAAATAACGTTGGTTCATGATTTAAATGTGATCGCTCCCCTCCAATTGTGCCTAAATTTGAATTTTGAATTTTGAATTACATATCGTCTTTTGCTCCCCCTGAAATCATGCTTCTCTCTTGTGCTCCCCCTTAAATCATGCTTTTATCTCCCCTATTATTTTGTAAATGTCATCAAAAGTACAAGTAAAAATGGAAAGAACTAGCAGTTTATAGTATATCAAAAATCATGCATTTTAAGCGCTTCAACCCCACATAAAGTGCTTCAACCCTTCAACTGCTGTCTAGATTCTCTATAATGGTTTTCAAAGGACTGAACACTAAAATAATGCACGTCAACCCCACATAAAGTGCTTCAACCCTTAGAAAACCTGTTTTCCAAGACCTCGCACTCTAACATCATAATTCCAGGCTCATGCAATACTCCAAACCTCAATCTAACCTTTATCTAGCATTATACAATGTTGGAGCACATAATTAAAAGTACTTTTATGTACTTTTTTCAACACTCGTATGGTGTAAATATATGCGATTCATTTTTACAGAAAAAGTCACGAAATAGTTTCTAGGTGGTTATTATTATTATTTTTTCATATCGCATGAGTGGAGTAGAACAACTAAAGGAAAATAACAGGTATGGGCATTTGAGAATATATTATTCAGAATAAGGAAATGAACTATTTGAAACAGTACACGAGCCAATACTTTTTAGGCAGATACTAACATATTCATATAACTATACTTTTTTTCCCCAAGAAATTTATCTTATTCAGCCCTCGCTTATGGCGGAGGAATATCATATTACATCAATAGTCATCATATGAAAAAAGAAAGTGTAAAGACCAAATAATTACTGTTCTCCAATCATATATGAGATGCTGTATTAAAACATTGCCAAGTAAAACCATCCTTGTGGATAAAATCTTGGCGAAGGAAAAAACGTACATATTTATATAATTAGAGTATATACATAGCTTGGAGATGGAAAGAAAGTGAAATGTAACTTCTTCAATCTCTGATCCCAGAAAATGTCAACTTTTAGTGATTTGTGTTTGCCAGAACTTTAATATGAAATGCGAAATCCAAGAGGAGTCCAGGATTTGTGTGTAAGGAAACCACTTTTCTCTGCAAGATGATGTGCCGATGGATCGTCATTTAAACTCTCGCCATGAATCCATGCAAGGGAGACATAAGAAGGGGATTAGAGACAACAATATAATAGTAATCGCATGTAAAGATGATTCAATGTCTGTAGATAAATACCCGTGTTGTCTGTATCCTCAGACACAAGCAACCACAAGCAAAATCGCATCGGAGTCAAAAATTGTAAAGTTAACAATAGGATAGCATAATCATGAAAAGTAGCTGAGATTACCTGGGTTGCCCTATCATGCAATGATACGGGCAACATATTTGTGTAAGAGCCTCATCCATGCCATAAATGTGGGATTGACTTTGTCTTAAGACTTGCACGAACCAACGGAGGTAATTCTGAGATGGTCCAAAAAATAGAAAGAAGATTTCGAATCTGGCCATATTGAGCGAGGAAGTGAGCTGACTGATTTGCTTCCCTTGGCGTGTACGTCAAGGAGAGGGACATAGAATGTAAAAGATCTCGAATGCAATGGCTTTATGCGAGTTTCCATGTTGAACATGACGCAAAACATCTTGAGCATCCACCTCCACATGTATGGGAGTCCAGTGACATGCAAAATATAAAAAGGCATAATATGCTGCTTGCAGTTCTGCCTCAGCCGGTGTCGAAAGAGGCAGATGAAACGAGATTGCACCTATGAAGTTTCCCTGACTATCTCGTAAAATAGCCCCGCAACTGCCGAGATATTCCCATGTGCAGCATCCACATTCATCTTGAACCTTCCAGTCGGCGGATGCATCCAGCGTACTATCCGACATCTTGGAGACCTTAAGATCGGAGAAAGGCCACAAGAGACTAGATTAGCATCTGAAATCGCATATTTTTTATCACATTGTGCTCGCGACCAATCATAAATTGTTTTTCTAATTAACTCTATAACTTGTCGTCGACACCAACTGCCCTCACCAAACATGATTGATGAATAAGCCTTCCAAATCTCCCATGTTATTAATCCTGGGGTAATTATATGTAGTCTTCCTTTAAATGAACGTGCTTGAGTGGACATCCATCATTGCAATAAGTATGCTGGAGAGTGTTCGCCGATACAGGTGGTCCATCAATACAAGAACTGAAGTATCTCCAAATAGGGCTGACCTTAGGACAGTCTAAAAAGATATGATCCCTCGTCACCGTAGCCATTAGACAAAACTGACAATGGCTAGGATAAATTATTACAACCTGGGCCAAAGTGTGAGGAATCGGCAAGGCTTCATGATATAGACGCCAAAGGAATAGACGAATTTCGGGTGGTAGTAGCTTATGCCAGACAAACTGGAGAGATAATCACCGGATCCCCATTGGACAAAGTTGATCATACGTAGTTTTTAGCGAAAACTTGCCATCCTGCATGTCCGTACTTATCACGGAATGATCTATACAAAATGTATGCACTCTGCAGATACATTTCCAAACCGGTGAATCTGTGATACTCCATTAAATAGTTGTGCGATTACCATACCTAGACCAGAAGAAATTGCTCCATAAGGAGTGTTGTGTGCGATATCTCCACCATAATCGACAGGAATAAGTAGTCTGAATATTATCCAGCTTCCGAAGACCTAAGCCTCCCTCTCCAGTAGGTTGAAATATTCGCTCCACCGAGACCCAGGAGTGTCTTACTCCATCGTCAGTGTTCCCCATAAAAACCTACATATTAAGCGATGCAGAAGTCGTATTATGCTTTGAGGGAGAGAACATGCGGTCATCATATGTAATGATACAGCCGATAGAACATGTTTTATATAACTATACTTACACAGTTATCTACGTATAAATTTATATAACTATACTTATATACTTACATAATCATATACTTACATACTCATAAACTTATATAGTCATTTAGTTATATACTTATACAGTCATATACTTATATACTCATATAGTTATATGCTTATATACTCATATAGTTATATACTTATATACTTATATAGTTATATGCTTTTCTAGCTATATGGTGATATACTCTCTCCGTCCCAAAAGGACGATCAACCTTTTCATTTTAGTATGTCCCAAAATGTTTGTCCATATTCTATTGATGACAAAAGAAATGTAGTTAAATGACTATATTATCCTTATTAGTTGTATGCATTTTGTAAAAGTAAGGATTGATATCAATGTAAAAGTGAGAAGTATAAGCCTTAAATAGCTTTTCACCTAACTTTACATATTTATTTAGTACTATATTTATATTGTAATATACTCACATATTTATATAGTTATATATACATACTTGTTGACTACTATATGTAGATAAATGATATGAAGGCAATTTAGTCATAAATGACCTTTCATTTATAATTAAAGTCAAGCCCCCCAGACCCCTCCATCCTCTTATTTTTCTTAATTTATAATTGCATATGTGTTCTACATAAAATAATAGACTTATTGTACGGATAGTAATATGTTAAATTAAGTTTATTTCATATTTATTATGTAATTGAAAATTATAAAAGAAATAGATTGTCTGGTATTCTTAAATTACCGAACAGTTAATCAAACCGTTGTGAGAACCGTTAAACCAAAGGTTGGAACCATGAAGCGGTGGTTCACCAAACCATTTGGACCGGACAACCCCGGTTACGGTTGAACCCTGGCCCATCTCTTGGCATGCGTATTAGTTCAAAGTATAGTCCATACAGCCTCCGGGACATAGTTTAATTGGTATGTGGGTTGAGATTTGTTCCAAGAGATCAAGAGTTCAATTCTAGGGACACGTACAAAGTGGGTGTTCTACTGCTGCTAGGCCGAAGGCTTGATTTGCGGAGATGACACCTTGTGTGGTCACTGCTTAAGTTTTCACCTAATCTAGGAAGCCGCTGGACTCTGATCAGCATCTTCTAAAATGTTCTTTGTAGCTGAGACGGTGGAAATCTTCATGGACATAGGATGACCTTTTGTTTCAAAAGTATATATACCATAAAGACTAGTTGTTTACTTTATTCACCAGCCTCGGAAAAATATAACATGGAATGTTTCAATGAGTAGTTACTTTATCATTTGGCAGTTTTGTGGTGTCTTTTTTACGTGGCATGATTGGATGGTTTAATATTTTGTTGAAAAATATGAATGAATCAAACAAATAATTGGCATCGTATATTTAATTGTTTGAAAAGTCTGTTTTAAATTTTCAAGTTGCAAATAGTTAGTTAACAAGATCTCATTATGAGTTAGTAAATGGTAAAAGAAATCAAAATTATCAATTGAAGGGACTGATCCTAAAGGGCCCAAACAACCAACTCTCAACCTCTCAGTGCTTCCTATCGCATTCGAATTCCTCGTTTAATGGAAGTTTTTGACTGAAAAAATGTTAGTTGGAATTAAAAACTTCTTTTTATTGATTTGAATCGTATACAAAAGTTGCTATTTATGGTTAACTTTTAATTGACAATTATGGTATATATTAATTACAATAAATATAACTAATATGATAGGAGTTTGCTATAATCACAATTTATGAATTGATATCTCATAATACAGAATGATTTGATCTTTTCCATCAAAAAGTCCGTCATTGTCTGAAATTTGTCTTTAAGTTTGTAATGTTGAGGCGGATGATTCGATAATTTTGTGGTTACTAATTAATATTTGCAGACTTTTTCTTCTTGTTGGTTGTTTTCGGCCGTATCAGGTATTATTTAAGCATAAGAAACTAAAAGGAAAAGAACATAATTACGTATTCATACTTTGCTCTAGGCGGGAGCCTCTAAGACAAAGGGATAATATTGTTGTATTCACTTTGATAATATATAGTTTGCATGTTACCCAATAAAATAACACAGTTGCCTGTTTTAAATCATACTATCAGGGTAAAGAAAGCAAGAGCTTTCATTTTTATCATTATTGTTTTTGTTATATTTTTGTTTTTTGTATTTTTCCAGGAAGAACCTACGGTTGAAAATGGTCCTCCATCATTTCCTCTTCTCTTTTTAATAAAACCAGGTCAATAAGTAAGAGAACGTCATTAATCGATGTCCAACAGTATGTATAGACATTGTCACAAGTACAAAATCTTCAACATTATTAATATTATAAAATATGTTTAAATCATTTGATGTAAATCGTGTTTGGATTTATTCAACATAAATCTAATTATTTGATGTAAATTCCCGTTTGAGACATGCTTATTCAAATAAGTGATAGCTTAAAACATTATCAAACACACTTATTGTAACTGCCAACTTTTAAGAACGAGTGTTTACTTTGGGGTATACTGAGTGTTTACTTCGAATACATTTTAGATACGTTTGTCTGTTGACAAAGCCGGATCTTCACCAAGAGTCTAGATAACCTCGATTCAACTCCGTCAGTTGGCGTAAAGAATTTGTCAACTAAAATTGAAAATGTGTAGCTGGAATAGCGCCAAATAACCTGCACAAAGTAGCACAGGTCAGAGGTCCCGGGGGTTTGGCCCCGGGAAAAACCCTCCGACGCTCAAGTCAGTTCGGGCCATATCTCACTGAGATTATAATGTAAAGGGTGAGTTAGGAATTTCTCACTGTATTTGCCGAAGAGCAGGGTGTATGTACATGTTGTAAAGTCTGATCCCCCTCCTTTGTCTTGGTCTTCTTACCTTTATAGATATTTTTCCCAATTTGAAAACCTGATGATAGCTTGGAGAAGACGCTTTGTTTAGGGCAGAGAGCCTAAGGCATAATAGGTCTGCTGATGGGATCAATAGGCCGGCCTAGTTGATGTAACTGATAGACCGGCTGTTGTGACCTTGGCGTGTTCAGGAAGACTAAACAGCTGCAGTCGATATATTGGAGAAGTATCTCCGTTTGAGGGTCCCACGAAGTATTATCGTATTGGGTTCATTTTGCTGTGGTACACAGCTGTCTTCTGCTGAAGTGCACGACCTGCTGTGGTACACAGCTGAACCTCGCCGAAGTGCATGACTAAGCATTGACTAAATAAAGTAGTCCGAAGTGCAGCATTTGAACATATGCTGAAGTTAATGTCGAGGTGCAAACCTTCATAGATTCTTCGAAGTTATAGGGGTGTTGTGTTGCCCTACTGAGGTGCTGCTGAGGCTGGACAGCCATTCTTAAGCACTAAACCGCTGAACTTCAGTTCTTCAATATACTGGGCTATTAGGATTAAACCGTTGACTGTTATTGACTAACTGACGATCCGGTTATGGTTTATCATTTGCCCCCAGATTTTGTGTGGCTGAGCTGAACTGCGAAGGCGAACAAATCTTGCTCTTATGACGTGGCAAATCTTCATTAACTACATGGTTATCCTCTTTTTTTATGTCATAACTCCCGTCTTTAACGTAAGCGATAGTTTCAACGCTCTGTTATTGCTTTTTCGGTGATTCCACTTCCCGAGGGTGGGAAATGCTGGACTTCTGCCTTTTCGAATTTCAAATTTTAAACGAAAAAAGGGGGCCTCTTTTCTTTCTTCTGCCTATAAATAGAGGTGCTTTCATCTCCTCATTCTTCATTCTCCATTTAAGCTTCCCATCCTTGATGCCTATCTTGGTGTTTCATAACATCCCTCATTTCCACCCAATCCTTTATCTCTATGTAAGCATTTCCGAAATATGAATGCCCTTTCGTGCCTCATGAATATGGAAAATACCTGTGAGACTCATGGAGACTGTTCCTTTCCAGCAATCCTTTTTTAGTCATCGTCGTATCTTTCGCTTTAGCGCCTCTATCATTTCATGACAGGGATTCTTCTTCGACACATCCCTTTCCAGCAAAGATTTCCCTTTGCTGTTTTGTAATCGCACAAATCCCTTTTCTTCCAGTGAAGCAAGAAACAATTACGATTACATTCTTCGTAGGCCATCTTCAAGGCATGGTAGCAGTGAAGCAAGGGCGGCAACAATGTTGCAAAATTTTGTTCTGCCATGTAACCATATAGGGGACGATTACCAAGAAGTCTACCCAGATCTGAATAAGGATCATTCGCTGCTCTTCGTAGTTCGAGTCTGAAGCTGTATCCAGATTACCGAGTTTTCGGAGCACAGGAGAAGATTCCGTAGTAGAATAGGATTTTCCCTTGTAAACAATTTGTAGTTGTAATAGATTTTAAACTCAATGAAAGTCTATTTTTCAGATTTTGCTTTCTGACTTCTTCTAGCTTTTCAATCTTTTGAAGTTCAATTTGCTCTTTTTCCCTAGATGGCGAGTGTTGACCTTTTACTCTGCGAAGTTCTTTCGTTTGCTTTCTGTAAATTTTTGTCTTCAACTTGCCCCGCGGTTATAGTTTGCAAGTTTTTGTCTTCATCTTTGCCATAAGAGTATTTCTTGTGGCAAAGTTCCTTTATCTAAGTATCAGGCTCCATCTTTTATACTTGGCTTTTCAGCTTGGCTGAGTTGGAATGCTGGCAAACTTGTCCCATTGTTAAGACTTTGCCGAAACCCCTAATATAAGGAATTTATCTTGTTCCGCTGAGACCTGCTCAGCCTCCCAGACCTGCTGGGGTAAATATAGGGAACTTGTCTTGTTCCGCTGAGACCTGCTCAGCCTCCCAGACCTGCTGGGGTAAATATAGGGAACCTGTCTTGTTCCGCTGAGACCTGCTCAGCCTCCCAGACCTGTAGGGGTAAATATAGGGAACCTGTCTTGTTCCGCTGAGACCTGCTCAGCCTCCCAGACCTGCTACGGTAAATATAGGGAACTTGTCTTGTTCTGCTGAGACCTGCTCAGCCTCCCAGACCTGCTGGGGTAAATATAAGGAACTTGTCTTGTTCCGCTGAGACCTGCTCAGCCTCCCAGACCTGCTGGGGTAAATATAGGGAACTTGTCTTGTTCCGCTGAGACCTACTCAGCCTCCCAGACCTGCTGGGGTAAATATAGGGAACTTGTCTTGTTCCGCTGAGACCTGCTCAACCTTCCAGACCTGCTGGGTAAGAATATCGGGAAACCTGTCCCATCCTGCTGAGACCTGCTCAGCCTTCCAGACCTGCTGGGTAAAGATGATGTTGAGACCTTCTCAACCTTCCAGACCTGCTGGGTAAGAATATCGGGAAACCTGTCCCATCCTGCTGAGACCTGCTCAGCCTTCCAGACCTGCTGGGTAAAGATGATGTTGAGACCTGCTCAACCTTCCAGACCTGCTGGGTAAAGATGATGTTGAGACCTGCTCAACCTTCCAGACATGCTGGGTAAGAATATCGGGAAACCTGTCCCATCCTGCTTAGACCTGCTCAGCCTTCCAGACCTGCTGGGTAAAGATGATGTTGAGACCTGCTCAACCTTCCAGACCTGCTGGGTAAGAATATTGGGAAAACTGTCCCATCCTTCTGAGACCTGCTCAGCCTCCCAGACCTGCTGGGTAAAGATGATGTTGAGACATGCTCAACCTTCTGGACCTGCTGGGTAAGAATATCGGGAAACCTGTCCCATCCTGCTGAGACCTGCTCAGCTTTCCAGACCTGCTGGGTAAAGATGATGTTGAGACCTGCTCAACCTTCCAGACCTGCTGGGTAAGAATATATATGCCCCCACTTTCGTTGTAGGCATAAATTATTGCTCCATGCACCATAAGGTGACTTAACTATCCTGGCTGAATGCCATATAAGAATGTCTGGTTAAATATAAAAGACTGATCCCCTGATAACATAAGGTCGGGCTGGGGGATTCCGGACGATGATAGGAAGAAACAAAACCGTGATTCGACGGAATCAGGGTTCACGGTCATTAGATTAACCTTATATGCTCAGAAAACCGTGTCCCCTCATCGAAATCCGAATCTGTATCACCCAGAAAACCCTGGTGACACTCGGGTTTACAACTTTCCTCGGGAGGGGGTTTACCAAAGTCTAGCCTGTTGTAAAGCCTAGACCTGGGATTATAGAAACGCTGCAGGTGACCCAGCTCAATAAGAGGTCCAATCTCTTGCCCGAGCTGTCTACAATTCTCTGTATCATGACTAATATCATGATGATAGAAGCAGTACAGTTGATGATTTCTTTTCCGGATTGGTCCAGCGAGGGGCTGGGGTTCTTTTGCCAGAGATTTTTTCCTCATATAGGAAAGGATATGAGCTTTAGAAGCCAGCAGAAAATTCCTTTCCTCTCCTCGGCCTCTTAACCGAATCTTGACAGAACACCTATCCTGCAACGGTGCCTTGTCTTTATTGTTAACTTTTTTGCCATGTTTAAATGGCAAGGAGACTTTCTAGGTATACTTTAAGCTCTGGTGGCTAGACTTTTGTTTTGGTCGTCTTGCCTCGGCCATAAACTCGGTCCGACGCATGGGGGAATAACCAGGCCGAGTGGGAGAATACTCCAGATGTTCCAGTGGGTAAGAATTACCGGAACGGGATCCACTGGATTTTTTTGTAGAGGCCTTCCCCTTCATCTCCCTCACTACAGCTTGAAAGACCTCTGGGTTTTGAGCCACATAGCGAATGGCTCGCCTGTGCTCTTCATGCGTAAAAGCTACGGGAGTTGAAGATTCTCTCGGCTCCGTTGAGCATTGATCAGTTTGTTGTTGAGAAGATTTTTGACTCCTCCCAGATGTCATGGGTCGTTTGGTCCCTTGACTATCTCTGTTACTCATCTTTCTCTTGGTAGCTTCCTAATATGATTAGAAAGGTTTCTGATCAATCGTTAGAGAAACTTTGAGTAGCTGTTTTCTGGGTTAAGGGACTTAGGGCCCTCCTTCTAGCGCCAACTGATGAAGCCGGATCTTCATCAAGGATCTAGATGACCTCGATTCAACTTCGTCAGTTGACGTAAAGAATATCAACTAGAATTGAAAATGTGTAGCTGGAATAGCGCCAAATAACCTGCACAAAGTAGCACAGGTCAGAGGTCCCGGGGGGTTGGCCCCGGAAAAAACCCTCTGACGCTCAAGTCAGTTTGGGCCATATCTCACTGAGATTATAATGTAAAGGGCGAGTTAGGAATTTCTCACTGTATTTGCCGAAGAGCAGGGTGTATGTATATGTTGTAAAGTCTGATCCCCCTCCTTTGTCTTGGTCTCCTTACCTTTATAGATCTTTTTCCCAATTTGAAAACCTGATGATAGCTTGGAGAAGACGCTTTTTTTAGGGCAGAGAGCCTAAGACATAATAGGTCTGCTGATGTGATCAATAGGCCGGCCTAGTTGATGTAACTGATAGACCGGCTGTTGTGACCTTGGCGTGTTCAGGAAGACTAAACAGCTGCAGTCGATATATTGGAGAAGTATCTCCGTTTGAGGGTCCCACGAAGTATTATCGTATTGGGTTCATTTTGCTGTGGTACACAGCTGTCTTCTGCTGAAGTACACGACCTGCTGTGGTACACAGCTGAACCTCGCCGAAGTGCATGACTAAGCATTGCCTAAATAAAGTAGTCCGAAGTGCAGCATTTGAACATATGCTGAAGTTAATGCCGAGGTGCAAACCTTCATAGATTCTTCGAAGTTATAAGGGTGTTGTGTTGCCCTACTGAGGTGCTGCTGAGGCTGGACAGTCATTCTTAAGCACTAAACCGCTGAACTGCAGTGCTTCAATATACTGGGCTATTAGGATTAAACCGTTGAATGTTATTGACTAACTGACGATCCGGTTATGGTTTATCATCTGTCTCTCACTCTCCTCACTTAGCAATATCTATTACTGTTATTGGGATATACTGAGTACGCGTCTTATTATTGTCTAGACGATTTACAGTTACAATAGATAATTTTTATGTAGCAAGTTGTATACGGATTTTTTTTATTTTCTAAATTGTGCATACCATGTATAAAGATTCTAGATCCGCCATTAGTGTGGAACATGAGCTCTTGGTTGAAAGATGTCTAGACCTAAATCTGTTATGTCATAATAAGTTAATGGCAAGGTTTAAACACTCACACTACGATTTCAGAATTCGAACTTATATGTTTGGATATAATCTATTATCTGAGTATCAAAGAAGATACGTATTAGACGTGGTGGAGTGATATTTTTCAACACTGCTGACGGGAGCGAGTCAGCTTCCGTTTCAATCATCCAGGAATATAGACTAAAAACCATGATCCCCCTTCAATATTTAACTAGCACAACGAAATGTTAGTTAAAGTGTGACTACAAAATTATTCTTTATAAAAGTCCATTGCAGACATAGTTAATTAAGGTGTGAGTACAAAGATGACAACGAAATGTAGACTGAATTTTTTTTTGATTTTTTCCCGTTAATTTTCTTGACGGCTCTTTTTGATTGGTGAAGCAAAAGTATGATATATACAATAAGATAACAGCAACAAAAACAAACGCATGAAATTGAAACGATGTTTTTTCTTTTTCTTCTAATAAGATTTTTGTAGTTTAGTCGGTGTCTAGATGACAACAGGTGAAGTAGAAAGGCTATTTTCTTTTCGTGTACGTATTTTCACTTTGGATAATCAAAGAAGGGAGGTTACTTGATAAGAATATGCAACAGCTAAGACCAACGCTTTTACTATCCAGAACTATATATATATATATATATATATATATATATATATATATATATATATAGACACACACACATACATACATACATATATATATATGTATATATAATTTTCTATATATATTCATTATGAATTATATTATGGATTATATTTTAGCATGACAAACGAGTTTTATTCTTGATTATAGGATGATTGATGATATATGTGAAAAAATCGAAACCATTATAATTTACTAAATTTTGTTGAATGTCTGAGAGAAGCGATAGCTTTGGCTCTCTTTGGGATATACTGGGTATGGTTGTTGTTGACGTTGTTGAATGTCTGACAGAAGTGCTAGGGGTGTTAACGAACCGAATCAACCCGAACCAAAGACTAAGTTTTTTAATTCAGATTCGTTTGGCTAAATGAACTATTCGGCTCGGTTCGTTAAGCTAAACGAGCTTTAAAATTGGTTCGAGTTCATTGCAATAAATTGTAATCACTTCTCCGCATGTTTGGCCGTTTTGCCATACGTCGCTATTTGCCAAAACATGAGGAACATCGTAGCCGATTGGACAGTACGCACCTGCAACAATATGTGATTGAAAACAAATCTATACTAGACTGATGGCGGTCATTAATCACATTCAGAAGAGTATAAAAACACAGCTACAAGAAAAAAGAGAACATCTTTTGAAAAACATCTTTTGAACAAGATTCAAAAAACAAACAAATTATAATTTGTTTAATGACTAAAATTAGACAATTGCCGATATAAATTTTATGGTGGTCAAAATGAGTAACTACTTAGCGCTGTATATATGTAACCAATGCCTTATGTCTTGTAATATTTTTAGACATTATCTAACAAAGTACGTCAGCACAAATGTCAAAAGAGCTGAAGAATCGTCAGCTATTTCTTTCTTGCTTGGAGGAATTTCTCAATCCAAATATCAAATGAGCTATGCCTTAAACACAATCGCCGTCTATTTTTTAGTAACTGAAATATGACATAAATAGTTAAGAGTACTTACCAACAGTAGCAGTAGCAGAATCAAAACCCACAGAACCAGAATAAGTTGTTTCATCCGCAGAGGCTCCGGTGAAGATAAGCACAATGAAGAACGCAGCGACTGTCTTCATTTTGTCTTCTTAATTTTTCTCCCTTTTTCACTTGGTGATGAAGTAATGCAGGGATAACAACCGTAATTATATTAGCTTATATAACACTCGAGTAGTCGGCTTTGCACTTTAGGCCAACGAAAAGTTAATGGGAAAAGATATAAATTGGAGAAATCGAGGAGAATGAAACAAATTTTTGCATATCTTCCATCCGGCGAACGAGAAGGGATACGTTTATAGTTAAGTTAGTCCTTGGAATTTAGACTTTGTATCCATTTTCAATCAAGAGTCTCGTGTACGAAGTGAAAGCTAAGGTTACGTGTATCAAATCGTAAAGCGGATCATTCTTTTTTTGGATCCTGTATAAACTCGGAAGCTTAATATACCGGAAACGTCTTTTTTATCCACTTTCAAATAAGATGACTAGAAGAAATTAGGATGTTAAGTAGATCATCTCATCAAACATATGTGTGATTAGTCTTGAACCATTCTAAGATACTTGAAATTGTAATTTTCTTGTTGAAATGTTCTCGACTGAATATTTTAACTTCACAAATAAATAAAATGAAATTGAAAGGAGTCAATTGATCCGATTATCATGTTAAGTTCGTCCTGTCTTGTTAAATTATATAAGTATAGAAGCTAATCAGACTACAAAGGTAACAAGAAAATAATTCCTTCATTGCTACGGATAAAATTGTTGGAAAGTATGTTAAAAGTATTTTAAAATGTGCTCCAAACTTATATATAAACATGTCAGATGTTGTTTGGGAGATTAAAAGATGATTTGAACGCTTTAAACTTGAAAGAAATCACTTAGATCGATCCATGTGTGAGTTGGATCGAATCTAGTGAAAGCTGAAATAAAGTTGAGTGTTTTGTTGGACATCGACCGATCGATGTGGTATAGTGCAGAGTTGGAACTTTCTGTCCAACATAGGTCGATGACAATGATCGATCGATGTGGTCAGGAAGCAAAGTTGAAAGTCTTTGTCCAAAAGTGACATCGATCGATGACATCGATCGATGACATCGATCAATCGATGTGCCAAAAGACAGAACTCTTCGCTTTGAAGAGTTCTGAAATTTCAGCAAGTTTATACTCCTACTCTCTCTTCTTCTTCTTCTACTATCGAACACTTCTCTTATGCAAGTTCATCTTCCTCTCGTGGAGCGAACGAAAGGAAGAAGCCGTTATATCCTGGGAGGCTTGTGCCGCGTAGTTCACCTCGCTCGTGGTGGAGGTATTTTAGCTTTAAAGACAACAACTTTTATTGTGTCTTGGCTTTCTTGTTGTTATCGTTTTCTTATTGTTTGGTATCCATACTCATATAAATTTTCTAACAATCTTAAAGCTAAAATCATCTTCGATATGGCTACCAAGCATCATGATGTTCCCGATATGTCCGAGGTAGAACCTTTTGACGGTAAATTCTTCAAGAGATGGTCTGCTAAAGTTCTTTTTTTCTTGAGATCCTGTCTGTCTCCTATGTTTTCACCAAGGAGAAACCAACTGATGAAGGAGAAGCTCTCAAGTATGAAGCCGACAACACCACCTGCAGGGGTCATATTCTGCATTTTTTGTCAAACTCCCTATTTGACATTTTTGTCAAATTCTCTTCTGCAAGGGAGATTTGGAAAGCACTTCAGAATAAGTATGGTTTTGAAGATGTTGGAGAAAGGAAGTATGTGGTCAGTGAATTCCTCAAATTTCAAATGGTTGACCACATACCTATAAACGATCAAATCCATCAGTTTCAACAATTGGTGGACAATCTCGAACAAAAAGGCATCAAGATAGATGAAACTTTTCAGGCTGCCTCATTGTTGGAGAAATTACCTTCTTTTTGGAGCAAATACAAGAAGAGAGGTAAACATGATGACGCCAAACTCACTATAGACGGTGTCATCAATCACATTCAGATTGAAGGAAACAACCGGCTGAAGGATGCAGAGGGTGGTGAGAATGAATCTCAGGACAACATTCTGGATCACAATTCAAAGACAAAGAGACAAAAGGTCAAGTATGTCAAAGCTCACAACAACAAAGGTAAACATTTTGTGCAGGAACAAAAGAAACCCAAAGGAGTGTGATTGGTTTGCAGAAAGACTAGACACAAAGACTTCTTCTGCAACAAAAGGAAGGGACAAGAAAGTCACCATGCAAAACTGACGGAGCACAATGGACAAGACAGAATCAAAGATGAGGAGATCATAGCAGCAGTCGTTGTGGACGAGGTAAGCCTTCTTGGAGGTGCTACAGAATGAGTGGTTGATTTTGAGAAAAAATGTTTGAATAATTTACGAATGCATGATTTAAATAGTACGAGTTTATGAAATGCATGACAAAATTATTACTTGACACGTTTTTGTGATATACATGTCTCATATTCTTTATATATATTGTTGCCATACTAACAAGCCATGAAGCGTTAAAGCTTACATCATATGGCAAACATTTGTTGCCTTTGAACTATTTTCAGGTGCCACAATTAATGAACTAAACTAGTTCATTAAGTGAAGTACTTAAGTTAATGAACTAACTAGTTCATTAAATGAAGACATATTTGGAGAAAGCTTGATGGAAATAAATTGAAAATGGAAAGTCTCCTCATTCTTTCAATATAAACGACTAATATATTATATATATATATATATATGCATATTTTTGTTTAAAAGGCACAATACACATATATTCCAACGTATTACCGACACGTTACATGTATTACAAACGTATGTCAATGTCACACCACTATATATACCTTATATTTATGAGTATATTTAGGTCTTATTTCATATTATATAATTCATGGTGATGACAAAACTATAACGACACGTTACAAGGTCATAAACCGAAATTTGTCGTATCGGGTGACTACCGAAACTTCACCGACATGTCACGTAATTGCCTTACAAAGATGGCCAGCCCATACACTTCAAAAATAGCCAAACATTTCGTGGCTCACATGTTCAAATCAGCCACTTAAAGCATTTCATGTTGGCACACACAAATCACCCACAAATTAGGCCAAGTTTGTGGAGATTTCAATTTCAATTTTTTTAGCACATGGGGCGCTACTCTAAGTCAGCCATTAGAGCTGAATATATACTTTATTTTATACACATTATGTGTGACATAATATATATGACTTGTGCAAAATTTTGAATTTAATCGGGAAAAAATCGTGTAATCGACGAAAGTCGAAAATTCGGTTTTCTACGAACACAACACATGGAATGTTTTTTGCATGAGTTGTAACATGTATCTAGACACTTTTTACACATTCAAGACATGTTAAAGTGTTCTAAAAAAATTCAAATTATGGCTGATTGGAATTTACCATATATTTGTAATTATTGTGTATTATTTGACAAAGCTTACTAAAGTTAAAATTCAGCACATGCCTAGCCATTCTACACGCCATTTGCAGCCTTGATGGAGCCTATGTGGAGCTTAGTTGACATTTAATTGGTAGAAAATAAGCCACACATGATGGGTGACTTTGAAGAGGACAACACACGAGGAAAGATTTCAAAATGCAACACATGCTGAAAATTTTCAGCACATGTGAATAGTGGCCAAATTTTACTATGTTTTTGTCTTTAATTTGCATCCCAAAATTGAAGGGATTGAATGGTGATTGTTTGGAAACATTTTGATTCTTTTTGGCACATGTTTTGCAAGTTATTCTCAGATTTTACAGCGCATTAAAATGATGAAAAGTTGGACCAATCATCAAGTGCCAAGTAAGCAAGGCCAAGTCATCTCTCCAATCATAGTGTGCCAAGTAAGCAAGATGGTGTCGTTTCTACACAAGGCAATCTTCCAAGGGCATTAAAGAGAATTTTCAAGGATAGAAAAACCCTAAGGGGGTGGCCACTTTAGCTTAAAAGGAAGAGAATTAGTGCAAACAAAAGCAAGACAACTCTCATATTCTCTCAAGTGCAAAAGGGTCTTCTACTTTCTTCTTCTTCTTTTCTTTCCTCTTCTTCTTTCTCTCTTAAGCCTATTGTTCATATATTCAAAATATTTTATAGTCTTTGAATATACCACCCACACTCTTTCATTGTTGTAAAAGGTTGATCAAGGTGTGATCAAACCTTCATTAGATCGGTGGTGGTGTCCGTGATTCGTTTGCTCGATTGTATTGTTTCTAAAGGGATGGAGTTGGTGTGTAACTCCAGTCACCCTTGTGGTAAGGTGTTTTTGGTGTTTAGTGATAACCAAGGAAGGTGTACTCGAAGACTGGAGTAGGTTGATTTAACCGAACCAATATAAAATCCTTGGTGTCTTTGCTTTACTGCACTTTACTTTCAGTTTCCAACATTTTGTATCAATTTCATTGTAGGAGTAAAAATAGCAAAAGAATTTCAAAAATCGTAAAAGTTTGCAGAAAGATAGTCACACCTCCTATTTTTCATTTGGCGCAAGTTGCAACTCATTTGGAGAAGTATAAGTCAATCAAACTTGAATAGTTCTAAGACTAGTACTATCTGATTTTCAGAGTTTCAAAGGTTGAGAACATTAACGTGATTGATATACTTTCCAAAGTAATTTTTGAAAACTATTTTAACCCATTGCACATATATTGAGGGTCTTGTCATTAATTTTTCAGACCATTTGGAGCCACAAATTAATTGAAATAAAATTTTTAAATCGGAGTACTATTTTTGGCATATTTGCGCAATCTGACCGAAAACGTATTTTCAAAGGGTTAGTAGTTGAATTTTAATTTGAAATTTTTATGAGAGACTCAGAACATCTGAGAGTCGAATCTCATTAAATTTCATAATTTTTGGAGGTCTCTAACTAGGTTTTTTAATTATTTCAAATCAGGATCTAAAAACAGGAACTGTTTTCAGAAGTGAGGTTTTTAGGCCAAACGTTTTTAAAAAGATTTCCTGCACACACTATTCAACCTCCTTTCCAGTGGTTCTATAAATGTCCTACAGTTGATACCGTAGGCACAAGACACATTGTTAGCCATAGAGATCTTAGATAGTGGAGACCAAGTTTTTCTTGGGGATGCACGAGGAACCAGTGTTCTCGGGAAAGAAAAAGTGCTCCTCAAGTTAACTTCGGAAAAAAGGCTGGAACCGAGTAACGTGCTCTATGTTCCTACTATACATAGGAATTTGATTTCTGGAGCACTTCTAAACAAGACTAATCTTAAACTTGTTTTTGATTCTGATAAATTAGTGCTTACTAGAAATGGAGAGTTTATTGGGAAGGCGTTTTGTAATGCCGGGTTATTTGTACTTGATGCTGCCTGTATTACTAATAATAATATTTCTTCTTCGATGTACTTGATTGATTCTTATTATATTTGGCATGCTAGACTAGGTCATGTTAATCTTGATGCATTAAAAGATTAAAAAGCATGAATATAATATCTATAGAAAATGAAGATAAGTTTGATAGATGTGAATATTGTGTTGAAGTAAAGCATCATAAGAAACCATGTAAAAGTGTTGAAAGAGTTTTAAATAAATTAGATCTCATTCATAGTGACTTAGGTGATTTCAAGAATCATGTAAGTAAAGGAGGTAAAAGATACTATATTATCTACTTTGATGACTATCCAAGGTTTACTAGAGTATATTTGCTAAGTCATAAAGATGAGGCTGAAGACATGTTCAAGAAATTTAAGAATGAAGTAGAAAATCAGTTAGAAAGGAAAATCAAAAGATTAAGATCCGATAGAGGGGATGAGTACATGACTACTTCATTGCAAAAATTCTGTGAAGAACATGGAATAATTCATGAGGTAACACCTCCTTACACTCCACAATCTAATGGTGTAGCTGAGAGGAAGAATAGAACACTTAAGAACATGATGAATGATATGCTCATTAGTTCCATTTTACTGGATAATTTGTGGGGTGAGGCTATTCTTTGTGCATGTCATATATGGAATAGAATACTACACAAAAGGACCAATAAAACACCTTACGAACTTTGGAAAGGTTATCCTCTAAAGTTAAGATATTCAAAAGTGTGGAGGTGTTTAGCAAAAGTTGGTATCCCTGAATTTCAATGGAACAAGATAGGACCAAAAGCCAAAGGTTGTGTGTTTATAGGATATGCCCAAAACAGCGCAGCATATAGGTTTATGATTGCTGAGAATTCTGCAGTTGTAGAGTCTAAAGATGTTGAATTCTTTGAGACTATTTTTCCTATGAAACAACAAAAGGTTTCGGATCATTCTACTTATGAAAAAGGTGAATCTAGTAAAATTGTTGTAAATACAGAACCGGATTCACTAAGAAGAAGCAAAAGGAAAAGGATTGAGAAAACCTTTGGTAATGATTTTACTGAAGTGCTTATTCTTGAAGAAGATCCGAGAACTTATCAAGAAGTTATGAAATCCATAGATGCAACATTTTGGAACGAAGTCACAAACAGCGAGTTAGATTCAGTTATGAGTAATCACACTTGGGAAGTGGTAGATTTACCTAGAGGTTGTAAGCCTATAGGTTGCAAAAGGGTGTTTAGAAAGAAATTGGAGGCGGATGGCACCATAGATAAGTTTAAAGCTAGATTAGTGGCTAAAGGATTTACTCAACAAAACGGAGTAGATTTCTTTGACACCTATGCACCGGTTGATAGAATAACAACCATTAAGGCGCTAGTTGCAATATCTTATGTCTACAAACTTGTAATACATCAAATGGATGTGAAAACGGCATTTTTAAACGGAGACTTAGATGAAGAAATCTATATGAAACAACACGAGGGAATGATTGTGAAAGGACAAGAACATAAAGTATGTAGATTAAAGAAATCTTTGTATGGTTTGAAACAGGCCCCTAAGCAAATGTCATGAGAAATTTGATAATGCTTTGATAGCGAATGGCTATGTAGTAAATGAAAGTGATAGACGTGTCTTTAGCAAATTCGAGAATCTCGACGGTGTGATTATTTGCTTATATGTTGATGACATGTTGATATTTGGTACAAATTTGGATGTTGTTAATAAAACCAAATCGTTTTTGTCATCAGTTTTTGATATGAAAGATATGGAAAATGCTGACTTTATTCTTGGTCTTAACTTAGTTGAGAAATATGGGAGTTATATGCTTTGTCAAAGCCATTATGTTGAAAAGGTGCTAAAGAAATTTAATCACTTTGATTGCAAAGCTGTAAGTACACCATTTGATCCTAACAGAATATTAGAAAAGAATAGAGGTGATAGTGTTGCTTAATGTGAATATGCAAGAATCATTGGTAGTGTAATGTATTTAACGAATTGCACTAGACCGGATATTGAATATGCTAAATAGACTTGCTAGATACACTCACAATCCAAGTAATGCACATTGGTTTGCTCTAAGAAGACTTCTGAAATATCTTAGAGGAACCATGAATCTTAGTTTGTTCTTTAGTGGAAATCCTTGTGTGTTAGAAGGATTTTGTGATGCTAATTAGGTAACGAATAATGATGAAGTTAACTCAACTAATGGTTATGTGTTTACTTTAGGTGGTAGTGTCATTTCATGAAAATCATCTAAGCAAGCGTGTAAAGCAAATTCAACAAAGGAATCTGAATTTGTTTCTTTAGACTTGCATGCATATAAGCCAAATGGTTAAGGAATTTGCTTGTTGATATTCCTTTGTGGACTAAGCCTATGCCTTCTGTGTCTATACATTGTGATTCACAGGCTGCGATTGCTCGAGCAAAGAACAGATTTTATAATAGAAAGAGCTGGCATATTCGATTAAGACATAATATTGTGCGAGATTTGATGAGTTCATGGGTGGTTAACTTGGAGTTTGTAAGATCCGAGTTTAACTTGGCTGACCCTTTGACGAAAGGACTATGCAAAAAGTTGGTCCTTGAAACATCGAGGAAGATGAGACTTGTTCCATTCGAAGTGGATTTTGTGTGACAGCAACCCAACCTACTATTAGCAGAGATCTTGCGAACGGGGTTCAATGTGGTAATAACAAGTCACAGAAGAATCCTACTTAGTGCTATCAAAGTGTCCCTCCCTATGGTGTTGTTGAAGATAGTGCTCGTTGCAAGTAAACGAGGGTGAGAATTTTTAGAATCTCTTAATGGAATTCATAGTTATGTTGTATGGTGGTGTGAGAAGTGCAAACTTGATGAATTTTACCTATATAAGCGCGGAAGTGATGCCGCTTCCTATGAGAGTTTGGAACAACTCACTAGAGCACTTATGAAAACCTAGGACAGGGTGCATGGCTGATATCGAACCACACCACGAACTTGCCTGAAGCTAGTCAATGACATGTCGGTTGTAAGTCTATATAAACAATAGAGAGGTAAGATTCAAGACGTCAATGTCATCTTATTTCCGTTCATATACTTCTTCTTGTGCTAAGTGGCAATTCAAGCGCGAGTCATTGTCCATTATATGTCATTGTCTTCATTTGCTAGTGGAGAGGTCGGTTTAATAATGTTCGGAAATATTTATATATAAGTTTGGATCATATGGGGGATTGTTGGAAAGTACGTTACAAGTACTTTAAAATATGCTCCAAACTTATATATAAACATGTAAGATGTTGTTTGGAAGATTGAAAGATGATTTGAACACTTTAAACTTGAAAGAAATCACTTGGATCGATCCATGTGCGAGTTAGATCGAACCTAGTGAAAGTTGAAATAAAGTTGAGTGTTTTGTTCGACATCGATAGATCGATGTGAATGACATAGATCGATTGATATGGTATGGTGCAGAGTTAGAACTTCCTATCCAACATAGATCGATGACATCGATCGATCGATCGATGTGGTCAGGAAGCAAAGTTGGAAGTCTCTGTCCAACATCGATGGATCGAAGTGACATCGATCGATGTTTGAATTGCATGCTTATGCCGCATAGTTTACCTCGCTCGTGGTGGAGGCATTCTAGCTTTAAGGACATCAACTTTTGTTGTTTCTCAGCTTTCTTGTGTTATCGTTTTCTTATTGTTTGGTATCCATATTCATACACATTTTCTAACAAAAATTTCCTTCTTGTAAACAACAATTTTATCTTTTTTTCAAATTTGGTTTTAGTGAGATTACAAAATAAAATAAAAAATACTTCAACTATGCTAAAAATATTGTCACAATTAACTTTTCAATATAGTATAATTACAATATTTTTAAAAAACCAACCGTGATAGTATTTTTTTTTTGGAGCAAAGAGAATATTAATGTGAGCAAAAGTGCTTTTCGAATCAAAGGTCCAGAGCAACATAATACGATTTCATTTTCTATAAATGCTATACCATCAAAATTGGTCTACAACTTTTTTAGCACTTGCATTTTATTGGTTTAAGCATTTGAAAATTTCAGAAATCTTGTCATTAAAAGTAATGCATCACTAGAATTGCATTGCTTTAACAATTTTATTTTTGTTAAGTTTCAAAAATCGAAAGACAATGCTACCGATTTCATTGTAAAATCTCAAGCACGAGTTTATAGCATTGACAACTTTCTGTCTTAATATTTTAAGATCGACTAGATGGAATGTAAATGACAGACTGAGGAATCCTTTATTAGTTTTGGCCAAAATATTCACACGCCAATATGCAATTAACAATTGTAGGGTTGTCACAAGACACGCGTAAGTTAGTATTTGGCTTGTGATATTATTACTAAAAAGGCATATGTTTAAACTAAGAGAAGCATACTCTGGATGCCACACTGCTTTCTGAGTTTATACAGGCTTAGATCATAATATCCGATTCAATCAAACTAAAAGGTTGCTAGTCTAGTTTACAGTGAGCACCTTGTGTAAGTTGTCTGTTAAAAAATCTTACCAATCTAAAAGATTTATGTATTTTTAATTTCATCTTTTACAAAATTTGTTAAGACTGAACATTTTGCAACTAGAATTAACAATTGAAGGTTGGCAGATAGGAATATCAAAGTTTAATGATATCCGCTTACTAGGTCCGTGTTACATCAAATAAAGTACTGAACACATCGAATAAAGTACTTTAGTTAAGGGATGTCAGAAGAACTGAAGAATCCCCCATATACGTTTGATATATAAGTTGGAATGATTATCCTTATTCTACATGAGGTTTGGAACATATTGAGAAGAAATGAAAATTAAAATGAACGGTGATGGTCTAATGGTGGCACGGTCGTGACACACAATAGGGTGCGATGGTGGCGTTGTAGTGGCATAGTAGCAGCAGTGGCGATAAGGTGGTGATAGAATGGCGGCACGATGTGACGTATTAAAATAGATGAATGAGTTTTGATATAATCTGTCTTTTGATATAATCTGTCTGTTTCAAATTTTTTGATATTCATAAATTGATTTCATGCCCTTCAAAAAAAATATGTATCATTTTCTTGATAATTTCAAAATCCACTAACAAAAGTCTCATCAGTTTCGCGGAGCTTATTTCAAAATGTAGAGAGCCGAGTTTCTCAACCACGAAAAGAAAAAAGACGTAGAAAGAAGAACCAGTTGGATTTCTTGAGAGGATACAATATAATACAATCTGAATCACATAATTTATATATAATCGATGTTGGACATTTTGATATTTATAAGATGTTATTGAATATGAGCTAATAGATTTGGGGAGTAATTATTTCGACGCCAGTTATGCTTATCCACTCATTTTTAGCATATAAGATGTTAAACCGTTGAATAAAAGAATGGATACAACATCATAAAGTTGGTATGAAACGTAGTTTGATAAAAGAAAATTTTGCTGGCTTGTGGCATAAACTTGGTATGAAACCATTGAATAAAGGAATAGACACATCATGTGAAAGCAACAAAGTAGAAGCAGGTACTGCAAATAATGTATCACATAAATGGATCATATTTCTTTGGACGAAAGACAAAGGCAAATGCAACAATTCTTGGCAACGAATGAAGAGGAAAAATCAACAAGAATATCAAGTTGGTGAAAGAAAAGAAAATCACTATGGTCATTATCTTTTTCGAGGTGACCCTTGTTGGTAGTACAACGGAACAGATGGTAGACGTTATACCTACCATGTTATGACCCGCACCCCGGGCTAGTCGTTAAAGAGAATGCAGGAAATTATGAGCGAAACTAGAATGCGATCGTTGTACCACGTTAAGTGAAATAGATAAAAAATTAATTTTATAAGACCACTACTAAGATCGAGTACCATACTACGTGCGACATTACAAATGAAATAACCCACATAAAGTAAAATTCTACTCACTAAAAAGTAAAAGAATAAGAAAATAATAAAAAACAAACCTAAAGAACCCCTACCCACCGTCCACAGGGGATGAGATCTCCTCACCGCGCGGTGAGTCACCGAGCGGTCCAGGACGTGACACGTGGCAGCAGTACGGGGTGGTGAGGCTGAATGAGACTTACCTTCACCCAGCCTCACCACCCCCCTTTTTGCCACGTACCGTGCGGTCACGTATGCGGTGAGGGGGAAGTGGTGAGTGGATCCTATCCCCGTCCACAGCCTCCCTACTTTCACTTTTTCTATTTTCTACTCAACCCATCATTTCACTCCTTACACCGTTACTTTTTCTTTTCCCAACATACAATAAGACAAAAACCTTCTCCTTTTCCTTCTCCTCAACCTCACTCACGGTAAAACATCTCCAAAGCATTAACCCATTTCAACTTCTTTCATTCTCTCCTTACATTCAAGTTAACTACCTCTCTCATCCAAACCAAGTTCAAAAGCTCAACTTCTCTCCATCTCCCTCTTCAACCGTGACCACCATAATCAAGGAGAAAGACAAATTCTTTAACAATCAAGGGTGAAGAATAAGCTTACATGTGTAAGAATATATAAGGAAAGGAGAAAGAAGGTATCTTAAGATTGAAAGGCAAAGAAAACCTCCAACACTCTCAAAGGGGCCGTGAGTCATCAAAGAAGAAAGGAAGAAGTAATCTCTTTCTTCTTAAAGAGTAAGTTCAAAGAGAAGGCAAGTAGATCTTCTTAGTTTCTTCATGAATGTTAGAAAGTGGAGTCTTTTATGCTAAAAGTTAAGGTTAGATCATGTATGCACAAGAATAATTATGAAGATGCTAAAAACATGAAGAAGATGCATTTACATGTTCACCATCTATGATTTTGATGACGTCTCTTGCAAATGTGTATGTATGAGATTATGATGAAAGGAAGAAAAGTGCTTTACATATTAGCTTTTATGATAAAGTAGGCATCATACTCATCATTGTATGTTCATGTCATGTTCAAGAATATGTTGAGTGTGTATTTAGCTAACTTGAATGTAGTATATAATGAACAAGTGGATTAAATATGAGTGTATGTGTGCATGTGACTACACAGCCGAAATATGTCAAAGGATACATGACAATGTTCTAATAATTACTACAACATACTTATTTTGATATTTTAGATGTGGAAAGTTCAATTGACTAGATAAAATGTATATTGAGGGTACCACTGGACATTTCGGCTACATGGCTGAAATGGTAAGAAGGTGAACTTATGAATTTACTTGCTAATATAGTTAAATTTGCACTTGTAAGAGGATTGCAAAATTGCGAAATGGTGCTTTCAATGATTATTAAAGTATACAAACACACACACTTATATATACACATATACACATACATATATATATATATATATTTTTTTTGAGAAAACTTCTTTTATTAAGTAAAAAAAACCCTCACTTATGGCGGAGGAAAACCATATTACATCAAAGCATAACGCAAGTACAAATTATTTGATTATCAGCATCCAGAATATATATGGTATGCCGCATTAAAACCTTGCCGGGTAAAACCACCCTTGTGGATAAAACCCCGGCGAAGGAAAAAGCGCACATATTTATATATCTGGAATGGTGATAGACACTATTGAATGGTAAGATACAAGAGAAAAACCCTGTTTGAAGCCAGCAATAAAAGTAAACAGACTGAAGGACAACGTTGCTTGAATGACGTTTGGTGACAGAGAGCATGTCGACAGTATTTAGGCCAGCCGGAGAAGGAGCGACAGCGTTACCAACCCATTTATGCATAAATCTCATCCATAAACAGACAGTGAATTCGGACGGGACTCTGAGAGAGTGTGCGATCCATTGCCTCACCAATACCGCAGGAGAAAGAGAGCGTAAGAATATAAGCAATGCAAACCAATGAAAAGCATGAGAAGTGTGGCCATAGATACAACCTGTGCTGCCGGCACATGATGAAGTGCCGGCAGAAGTACATGTGGAAAGCCAAACCATGCGTCTGACCAGGGAGAAATGGTAATCTGACGCCTGCGCCTTGTACAATAAAATGCAGCAAATGTCTGCGACGTCCCCTCCAATGCTCATAACCGATAACGAATGCAAAGCATAACTCAATGCCAGCTGGCTGAAGAGTCGAAAAGAATATCCTGAATACATGAGAAAAGAGAACGTACCGAGGCTGCCTGTACTGAGCAGAGTACAGGCAGTGAGAAGTTGACATGGCCAATCCATATGGAAGACGTGAGAATTATGTACACCCATGAAGCGGATCTCCTCAATACCGCAGCAGCCATTGCACATAGTAAGAAAAACAGCATTAACAGATACAATCAGCGATAACAAACAGCAGCATATGTAATAGATACGAGGCGTACCGATCCTGCCCGTGTCCCATAGTACACGAGCAGAGTATTTCCAATACGAGCAACTCATATTATAGATGTGAAGGTCATGATGCGCGTAAAGCCACCGAAGAAAGATCCAGTGCAACCGAAGCCCTGACCAGGGGTGGAAGAGTAGAGCTGTTGTACGCCCCCGTTAGAGGCTGCAACATTGCGTGCTGTGCTAGATAGTGTGCCGGCATATTTGTCTCACGATATGTATGCACTAACTCTAGCCGATGCTGACGGATGAGATCATGTAGTAGTCGGAGATGATAATGTCCCGTTGGCCGACGCGGCTTGCCTAGGCTTGCAAGCATTTGAGCACAATCTGATTCTACAATTATCAAACGGTAAGATGGGAGGAAAAACAGCAGACTAAACAGGGTGTCCTGTGTCTCAGCCTGCAGAGGGGTACAACGAGGTAGCCGAAATGAAAGGGCCTGGATGCATGAACCATTATGATCACGGAGGATTCCGCCGCCCGCCGCGTAGTGCTGTCCCACAGCAGCATCCACATTTAGTTTGAGCCTGCCAGAGGGAGGGATTTGCCAGCGCATAATGCGAAGTCTAGGGGGCCGAATCTGAGGAAGCCAGGGTAGAGGAGCAAATGGAAGTGCAGCTAGCTTGGTTCCCTGTATCTTCAGCATCCACGTGTGAATATCAAAATGAATAGAATTACGGACTGCGGATGTGGAGAAGCGAGTGATGTCACCATAAGTTAGCTGCGCATAATGGCGCCAAATATTATATAATATTATCCCAGGAATTACTATCCGCAAGACGCCCAGGAGAGATGTGATATTGGATCGATACCACTATGCCATGATATATTGCCTAAGCAGTAGTGCTGACGGATGCACGCCATTAAGCTCCGCAGCAAAAAAAACTCCAGAGAAATCGGATGCGCGAGCATGTGATGAACAAATGGTCGACCGTAGCGGAATGTGTTTTACAAAAAGGACATTGAGTTGGACGCGCCATGGTGTAGCTGCCTATATATTCTTCAAATGGGAGGGCTGAATGAAACATGCGCCACAAAAACAGCCGAATGGAAGGCGAGTGGTGTTTACTCCAAATAAACCTAGCCGACATTAATGTAGGCCGTGATATCCGACAAATCGTGTATGCTGATTTTAGCGAGAATTCTCCCGAAGGTGTAGACGTCCATGATAGAAACGTGCCCAAGCCACTGGAATTGGGGAGACAAATGGGATGAATGCGACAGATAGATTTCCAGACTGGGGAATCTGTAAGTCTTGGAATGTAGTCATTCCGTCTCCCATATTTATGATGCATATACCTACTCCATAAAGTGTCATGGCACTGATATTTTCACCAAATTTGGCATTGGTATGCCTGTTGCAGCTCGCGAAGGTTGCGAATTCCTAAGCCACCTTCTTCTACTGGAATAGAAATGTCTTTCCATGCAACCCAATGATGTCTTTCCCCCCAATAAAATGCTGTCATCTTTCTGTCAAGCACTCGAATGATGGATTGAGGCATACCACCTGCCGCTAGTATATGTAAAGGGAGCGCTGCCAGGACCGAGCGTATCAGAACAAGTCTCCCTGCCATAGATAGAAGACGAGAATGCCAGCCATTTAATTGGCCATCCACGTGCTGTAAGAGTGATGAAAAATGCGAAGCCCGTGGAATTACCTTATGCAGATAGGATCCAAGATAGCGAAATGGTAGAGTAGCTAATCGCATGCCAAGAATATCCCTGATTGTATGACATTGCCGGCTCGTGATAGTAGATGATGGTATGAAATTACTTTTTTGGAAATTTACTTTCTGACCTGAAGCCATTTCGTAAGCAGTGAGAAATGCATGGAAGCGCCGTAAATTTCGCTGTGTTCCACGAAGGAAGATGAGCAAATCATCTGCATATGCCAAGTGAGAAATAGTGAACGAAACACTGCCCAACCGAAATGTCTGGATGCTGCCTGTTTCCACCAGAGCCTTCAGCCCCCTGCTAAATCCCTCAGATGACAAAATAAATAGCAATGGCTGAGCAAATCATCTGCATACCCCCTCCTTTTATAGGAATTTTGAGGGGTTCCTCTTCTTCTACTTTATATGTCCACGTTTTTCGTGGGATATTATTTTCATTATTCGCTGGTAGCTTTCCTTTGTCTTTGGACTTCCTCGGCATTATGTCTGTTTTGGAGGAATTCTCTGGTCAGAAAGTCTGTTCTATAAGCATTGGCTGCCATTGTCATTTGTTGTAATACATTTATTATTTGATATTCTGACATACCATCTATATTCCAAGAATATATTGATTGTGCATTAAAACGATATTGGGAAATAGGTTTTATTTTTAGATGGGTAGACATTTGTACTGGTATTATAGATTTATCCCATTCATTGTTTTAATTGATGTATTGGATTTTATAATATAAGCTTCAGTTTTACTTTTGACTTGTAATTTGGTATTATTTGCTGTAGAGAGTCTAGTAGTTGTAGATTCTCTATATGATTTTGGGACCAAATTAGTTTTAATACAATTAAGATCTGCTCCTGTATCAAATAGAGCAATTGTATCTAGATGATATTGTTCTGAGAATTTTATTATTATTCTTATTAAATATTTTCTTGATGAGCAGATCCTTCGAACATATCTTCCATCTTTATATATGCTTTCTTTTATACTTGTTTAGATCTTTGGCTACAAACACTTTGACGCATACAGGATTTATTGTTCTTCAAACGATAATATAATCTACAAGTAGTGATAGAAAAATGTGCATGTACACTAGTGTGCGAAGGTGCATAGTATTTGGCCAAAGGGCCATTTCGGATAATAACTTTCGGCCAAAGCCCTTAAATTGCAACAATGGAAATTTGATGAGTTATTTAATGTTTATATACCTATAAACAATTTAAATAGTTCTGTAATTAACACATTAAGTGTATAAGTGTGTATAGGTGTATATATTTCGGCCATGTAAGTAGTTTGGCCTAATGACTTTATGTTTATTAAAAGTGTATTTAAATGGCTATGACAAGCGACTATATATATATATATATATATATATATATATATATATATATATATATATATATATATATATATATATATATTTGTAGCCTAATAATTTTATTCTCATGAAAAGTATGTTTAAATGATCTAATAGATGACATATATAAATATATGTGTCATATTATGAAAAAGCTGTATATATGTAGTACTTACATTTATATATATATCTCGGCCTTATTAAGTTTTTGGCCTAAACGATTTCATTTTAACGAAATAGGTATTTAAATGATTGAATACACTTTGCGAATACATATATGTATAGTACATAAGTTTAGATACGAAAGAGAGATTATTTCAAGTGTTGAAGATTAAGTGGATCTGTAGCGAATCGTAGGAATATGATGATACAAGTATGATCGACGTATTTATACATGTGATATAGAATAGAAATGGATTCATTTGCATACATGTTGCATCACAAGAAATGTTTAAAAGTTATGATATGATTATGATTTAGCTGTATACAGACAGCTTATGGTTTCAGTAATAGCACAGTGTACAGCCAACTTATAGTTTCAGTAATAGTACTGTGTACAGACAGTTTATGACATAACATGTTTTCAAAAGATTTTTCCAATATGTTTTAGAAAGAATATATTTTACGTAACGAACTTTATCAACGTGACAAAAAATTCCAAGAGACACAGCTTACAGTTATGAGTCGTGAGAGTACCTCGTGAGCGGACTTGGACTCTTCGACGATTTTATGTGCGGAGGCCGGCATGGTACGACTGGGGTTGGACCATGGGCATAGTTATGTTCAGATGAGATGCGCCGTCATGACACCGAGGTCGGAGAGACCGGTTCCATGGGGCATAGTATACGTTATGCACCGTATATTCATCAGGCGAGAGACTCCTGAGATCATCGGCCGTATGAGTCACCATTAGATACATGTACCTACGATGAGCGTATCAGTGGTATATGTGACTACTTGGGGAATCTTTCCGGTCACCGTTGGTATTGTTCTTACGTAGGATGGCCATCACTTATTTTACATTTACAGTTATGTTTTGCTTTTCAAGTCAAATGGTTATGCATCAGACTCCGCTATACCGTTTTGCATATGATGATTATGTCATAATTTTCTAGAAAGGACGCATGGTTTTTCCATCACATGAGCATACTGCATATTTACCGTGTCAGTCTATCAGACCTAAGTTCTTATCTTTAGTAAACCAGAGACGACAGTATAGTATACGGAGGGCATAGCCGTAATAAGAGAACTGACTAAGTATAAGTAAAGAAACACGACAGCATATAACGATTTATTCCGTGATGTACTTTCAGGATTGCTTGTTTTATGTATTCGTGTTGTAGTACCTTACCTGTTAGTACATGTTAATTTACGTCATGCAACTATTCATGCTACGACTGGTTTACGATAAGTTGACTATTATGACATATTTGCTTTATGTTATTATCTGGCATTATAGGACATTTCATGTTACTTGCATGTTGTATTTAATGTTCACCCTGCATGATCCACATGACGAACCTAGGCGGATAGACTTGCTGAGCGATTAAAAGATTGGCTATCGCTCATACTTTCCTATTTACCACTTTCCAGATAACAGGTAACACTACACAGGCTGGTTGAGGACAGGCTAGATAGACCATTGATAACGAATAACATGCCGACAGATTTTCTTCGAAGGCGTTAGGTCTTAGTTTATGGTGTATTTCAGAAGATTTCATTATTATGTATAATATGACTTGTATAGATTATGATGTAAGGCATTGCATGTCGATTATGAGTTCTTTATGATATGTTGCTTCCGCTTATCGATTCATTATTCATGTCGACATGTATATGCATAGTATCGATGCTTTGTACTCCTCATAGCAGATTACGGCGGGTGCACCAATTTGGAACTCTGGTTTCGGGCGGGGCGCTATAGGTGGTATCAGAGCCAAGGCTCTAGATCCACGCGGACAGCATAAAAGAGGCAACGACATGTACTAGGCTATGATCATAGAACCTAGGTTATGATTGTAGAACTTAAGCAAAGATCATAGAGTCTAAGTATATGATCTCAGACTGAGCACAACTGCCTTAGTATAGAACCCTTAGAATGGTTTAGGAAAAGGTATTGGGATAGTCATACTTTAACATAGTGCTGGATACCATTTATTTAGGACCATAATCAATAAACTGCTTCCTTCTGAATATGCATAACCCTTAAGATTACGATGTTTCATAACATCATGACTAACTGTACTAAGATAACTGTTTGAAATAGGATGTCATCCCCAGCTGATAGGCAGACACCATCACCTGCCCCACAGGGGTCATCACAAGAGTCAGAGTGGACACTGTCACCGCCGGCATAGATTTTATCTCCGGTGGCTCAGTTTCCGAGGGAGGTATTCAGGGCATTTCTCGAAGCTCTGATACGACTCCGCCAGATAAATGAGGCTGCACAAGCTTCACCACCATCCACCCAGTCATGGCCTCATATAAACAGTGAATTCTATTATGGACAGCTGTTCACTGGCAGGGGTCTCAGTTTCGATGGGGAGCCAGATACTGATAAGGCGGAAAGATGGCTGGATAACGTCGAGAGGGGTTTCCAGTTAGCACGGGTGCCTGAAGAGGTTAAAGCACAGATTGTTCTGCCCTTTCTAGTGGGTAGAGCCAATCACTGGTGGAGGATTTACATTCAGCCACTGCCCCGACCAGTGACTTGGTCGCAGTTTTTGGAACATTTCTGCAGTTTTTACCTTTCTCCAGCACTAATTATACATAGAAAAAGGGAGTTCGACACACTGAGACAGGAGACCGATGAATCAGTTTCGGAGTATTTTTGGCGATTTGTCACCATGGGCCGTTATGTTCCTGAGATAATGGGTGATGAACGACTGAAGATTGTTAAGTTCCAGTGTGGTCTAAATCCTCGGATTCGGAATTCGTTAATCAGTGTACACCCAGACAACTTTGAGAGAATGCTAGAAGACTGTTATCGGGTGGAGCGCATCATGGCAATGCTGGGCCGAGAAGATGGAAACAGGAGATTCTGGGGTAACCTAGAGGATCGGGCCGAGAGATGGGGTCCGTACTCTCAGCAGGCAGGCAGACGACCTCATCAGCAGTCATCCGATTGGCAGTCTCAGCGACAGGGGAGGACGGCAGTATCGATTCTGACATGCCGGCGATGTCAGAGACAGCATACCAGTGAATGCCGCGTAGGGACCAATGTTTGCTTTCGATGCGGCGAGACTGGGCATGTGAACAGAAACTGCCCGATGAGAAGAAGAGATTTACTGAGAAGAGCTTGGCAAGAAGAACCATCTCATACCCATGCCCAACGTTAGGAGCTGCTAGACGCAGATAACTTGAAAGACGGATATTAAAACAGGTATGCCAAAGGTTATAAATTATTTTGATCAGCGTTATCAGGGTGAAATTTAACTGCAGTATGGAAATCAAAGTGATCACTCTATTAAATTTAATTGTTCTTAATAACATCAAAAGAGTACGAAGGTTAGTAAATCCTAGGCAGGTAATGTAATAGATCCTTTGGGGACTAGATTGAGCTTCAACAATGGCATGGACATAAGAAGGAATTTTAGAATTTAAGAATTGATCATAGACATAAAAAATGATCTTAGACAAAAGCGACGGCCTTAGAATAAGAGAAATAGAACGGTATTAGGCGGTACGAGAAACTAGAGAGTATAAGTAAGTCGATTAGGCTTTTCGATATTTGTACAGGCCAAGTCACTGGAATACTTCAATTCTATTTTCCTGCTAGTAACATAGTAGTCAGAAACTGTAATTTCCACAATTTCAGGTTCGGCTCTAGCTGAGAGAATATTAGGAGATAGTAATAGAACTTCGTAAGTTAATTAAGATAGTAGGACTATAAGCAGTAATTTATAAGAGTTATGACGATTAGAGTTTGGTAAATATAATGCACAAATAGTACGTACATGAATAATACGATGAAATTAGAAATTTTCAGAATAGGTCAAAGATGTTAGTCGCATTAGAGATATAAATTCATAGTGATAAGAGTACAATCATATATATAAATAGCAATAAGGATATAATGAGTCAGACCACATCGGGAGTTAAATTATGAATTTTGAAGGACGTCGGTTTATCTAATTGGAATTAGTATGCATAAGTTGATCGGAGTAAGCATGACTAGACTGGAATTGATATGAATTCACTGAATTAGGGTTAGCGGCAGAAATTGGTAAGTATAAAAGTTACTGTAACGCGCAGAAATATGAGGTTGTAGAATACTTAAGCGGATTAATAGGAGCATACAAAAATTATGAAAAAATATATATCATCATAAAACAGTGAATACTACGCTGAATCATATGCGATTAAGAAATAACACTAGGAACTAAGTGTTTAAATTATGAAGGTAAAATCGATACAACACTTAAGTTTCGGGAACGAAACTTTTTATAAGGAGGGAAGAATGTTATGACCCGCACCCCGGGATAGTCGTTAAAGAGAATGCAGGAAATTTTGAGCGAAACTAGAATGCGATCGTTGTACCACGTTAAGTGGAATAGATAAAAATTTAATTTTATAAGACCACTACTAAGATCGAGTACCATACTACGTGCGACATTACAAATGAAATAACCCACATAAAGTAAAATTCTACTCACTAAAAAGTAAAAGAATAAGAAAATAATAAAAAAAACAAACCTAAAGAACCCCTACCCACCGTCCACAGCCTCCCTACTTTCACTTTTTCTATTTTCTACTCAACCCATCATTTCACTCCTTACACCGTTACTTTTTCTTTTCCCAACATACAATAAGACAAAAACCTTCTCCTTTTCCTTCTCCTCAACCTCACTCACGGTAAAACATCTCCAAAGCATTAACCCATTTCACCTTCTTTCATTCTCTCCTTACATTCAAGTTAACTACCTCTCTCATCCAAACCAAGTTCAAAAGCTCAACTTCTCTCCATCTCCCTCTTCAACCGTGACCACCATAATCGAGGAGAAAGACAAATTCTGTAACAATCAAGGGTGAAGAATAAGCTTACATGTGTAAGAATATATAAGGAAAGGGGAAAGAAGGTATCTTAAGATTGAAAGGCAAAGAAAACCTCCAACACTCTCAAGGGGCCGTGAGTCATCAAAGAAGAAAGGAAGAAGTAATCTCTTTCTTCTTAAAGAGTAAGCTCAAAGAGAAGGCAAGTAGATCTTCTTAGTTTCTTCATGAATGTTAGAAAGTGGAGTCTTTTATGCTAAAAGTTAAGGTTAGATCATGTATGCACAAGAATAATTATGAAGATGCTAAAAACATGAAGAAGATGCATTTGCATGTTCACCATCTATGATTTTGATGACGTCTCTTGCAAATGTGTATGTATGAGACTATGATGAAAGGAAGAAAAGTGCTTTACATATTAGCTTTCATGATAAAGTAGGCATCATACTCATCATTGTATGTTCATGTCATGTTCAAGAATATGTTGAGTGTGTATTTAGCTAACTTGAATGTAGTATATAATGAACAAGTGGATTAAATATGAGTGTATGTGTGCATGTGACTACACAGCCGAAATATGTCAAAGGATACATGACAATGTTCTAATAATTACTACAACATACTTATTTTGATATTTTAGATGTGGAAAGTTCAATTGACTAGATAAAATGTATATTGAGAGTACCAGTGGACATTTCGGCAACATGGCTGAAATGGTAAGAAGGTGAACTTATGAATTTACTTGCTAATATAGTTAAATTTGCACTTGTAAGAGGATTACAAAATTGCGAAATGAACCATGATGGTGGTGCTTTCAATGATTATTAAAGTATACAAACACACACTTACACACACACACATATATATATAAACTTGTGTCTTTTCAAGTGTGCATACCCCCTCCTTTATAGGAATTTTGAGGGGTTCCTCTTCTTCTACTTTATCTGCCCACGTTTTTCGTGGGATATTATTGTCATTATCCGCTGGTAGCTTTCCTTTGTCTTTAGACTTTCTCGGCATTATGTCTGTTTTGGAGGAATTCTCTGGTCAGAAAGTCTGTTCTATAAGCATTGGCTGCCATTGTCATTTGTTGTAATACATTTATTATTTGATATTCTGACATACCATCTATATTCCAAGAATATATTGATTGTGCATTAAAACGATATTGGGAAATATGTTTTATTTTTAGATCGGTAGACATTTGTACTGGTATTATAGATTTATCACATTCATTGTTTTAATTGATGTATTGGATTTTATAATATAAGCTTCAGTTTTACTTTTGACTTGTAATTTGGTATTATTTGTTGTAGAGAGTCTAGTAGTTGTAGATTCTCTATATGATTTTGGGACCAAATTAGTTTTAATACAATTAAGATCTGCTCCTGTATCAAACAGAGCAATTGTATCTAGATATTGTTCTGAGAATTTTATTATTATTCTTATTAAATATTTTCTTGATGAGCAGATCCTTCGAACATATCTTCCATCTTTATATATGCTTTCTTTTATACTTGTTTGGATCTTTGGCTACAAACACTTTGACGCATACAGGATTTATTGCTCTTCAAACGATAATATAATCTACAAGTAGTGATAGAAAAATGTGCATGTACACTAGTGTGTGAAGGTGCATAGTATTTGGCCAAAGGGCCATTTTGGATAATAACTTTCGGCCAAAGGCCTTAAATGGCAACAATGGAAATTTGATGAGTTATTTAATGTTTATATACCTATAAACAATTTAAATAGTTCTGTAATTAACACATTAAGTGTATAAGTGTGTATAGGTGTATATATTTCGGCCATGTAAGTAGTTTGGCCTAATGACTTTATGTTTATTAAAAGTGTATTTAAATGATTATGACAAGCGACCATATATATATATATATATATATATATATATATATATATATATATATATATATATATATATATATATATATATATATATATTTCGGCTGCACTGTTAATCATTGGACTGATTGGAAACACACAGACGTTGCAGTTTCTTTTCAAAACATTGATGGGCATTCACGACGCTTGAGAGATACTCTTGATATTTGGCTTCTTTTATTATGTTGGGGTAGTACACGGTTAACTTTTTGTAATTCATTACACAATAGCGTATATCAACAATCCAGGTATATAAATATGTACGCTTTTTCCTTCGCTGGGGTTTTATCCACAAGGGTGGTTTTACTCGGCAAGGTTTTAATGCGGCATATCATATATAGCCTGGATGTTGATAATCAGTTGCTTCTGTACTTTTTACTGGTTCATTTGGCTGTAATATGGTTTTTCTCCGCCACAAGTGAGGGGTTTATCTAATAACATAACACGGTTTTAAAAAAAATATATATATATATATATTTCGGCTATATATATATATATTTTTGTAGCCTAATAATTTTATTCTCATGAAAAGTATGTTTAAATGATCTAATAGATGACATATATAAATATATGTGTCATATTGTGAAAAAGCTATATATATGTAGTACTTACATTTATATATATATCTCGGCCTTATTAAGTTTTTGGCCTAAACGATTTCATTTTAACGAAATATGTATTTAAATGATTGAATACACTTTGCGAGTACATATATGTATAGTACATAAGTTTAGATACGAAAGAGAGATTATTTCAAGTGTTGAAGATTAAGTGGATCTGTAGCGAATCGTAGGAATATGATGATACAAGTATGATCGACGTATTTATACATGTGATATAGAATAGAAACGAATTCATTTGCATACATGTTGTATCACAAGAAATGTTTAAAAGTTATGATATGATTATGATTTAGCTGTATACAGACAGCTTATGGTTTCAGTAAAAGCACAGTGTACAGCCAACTTATAGTTTCAGTAATAGTACTGTGTACAGACAGTTTATAACATAACATGTTTTCAAAAGATTTTTCCAATATGTTTTAGAAAGAATATATTTTACGTAACGAACTTTATCAACGTGACGAAAGATTCCAAGAGACACAGCTTACAGTTATGAGTCGTGAGAGTACCTCGTGAGCGGACTTGGACTCTTCGACGATTTTATGTGCGGAGGCCGGCATGGTACCACTGGGGTTGGACCATGGGCATAATTATGTTCAGATGAGATGCGCCGACATGACACCGAAGTCGGGGAGACCGGTTCCATGGGGCATAGTATACGTTATGCGCCGTATGTTCATCAGGCGAGAGACTCCTGAGATCATCGGCCGTATGAGTCACCATTAGATACGTGTACCTATGACGAGCGTATCAGTGGTATATGTGACTACTTGGGGAATCTTTCCGGTCACCGTTGGTATTGTTCTTACGTAGGATGGCCATCACTTATTTTACAGTTACAGTTATGTTTTGCTTTTCAAGTCAAATGGTTATGCATCAGACTCAGCTATACCGTTTTGCATATGATGATTATGTCATATTTTTCTAGAAAGGACGCATAGTTTTTCCATCACATGAGCATACTGCATATTTACCGTGTCAGTCTATCAGACCTAAGTTCTTATCTTTAGTAAACCAGAGACGACAGTATAGTATACGGAGGGCATAGCCGTAATAAGAGAACTGACTAAGTATAAGTAAAGAAACACGACAGCATATAACGATTTATTCCATGATGTACTTTCAGGATTGCTTGTTTTATGTATTCGTGTTGTAGTACCTTACCTGTTAGTACATGTTAATTTACGTCATGCAACTATTCATGCTACGACTGGTTTACGATAAGTTGACTATTATGACATATTTGCTTTATGTTATTATCTGGCATTATAGGACATTTCATGTTACTTGTATGTTGTATTTAATGTTCACCCTGCATGATCCACATGACGAACCTAGGCGGATAGACTTGCTGAGCGATTAAAAGATTGGCTATCGCTCATACTTTCCTATTTACCACTTTCCAGATAACAGGTAACACTACACAGGCTGGTTGAGGACAGGCTAGATAGACCATTGATAACGAAGAACATACCGACAGATTTTCTCCGAAGACGTTAGGTCTTAGTTTATGGTGTATTTCAGAAGATTTCAGTATTTTGTATAATATGACTTGTATAGATTATGATGTAAGGCATTGCATGTCGATTATGAGTTCTTTATGATATGTTGCTTCTGCTTATCGATTCATTATTCATGTCGACATGTATATGCATAGTATCGACGCTTTGTACTCCTCATAGCAGAGTACGGCGGGTGCACCGATTCGAAACTCTGGTTTCGGGTGGGGCGCTACATACCAGGTACATTGCTACCAGTAGATATTTATCTCTTCAAATTCAAGAGATAAAATTGGTTAACAAATTTTCTTTGAGAATGGACCAAAAACCCAAGAATTAAGAAAACTGAAAGTGCTCTTAAAGTTAACTTTGTCGATAAGGCTAAAGTTGGCAATGTGTTTTATATCTTTACTATATATAGGAATTTGGTTTCCAGTAGCTATGAAAGAAGACTACTATTGTCTGATTTTTGTACTATGTATGTGATCATGTGACTCTTAATAAGTGTGCTTCTAGTTTATATGTAATTGATGCATTTGTCTTGTGCTATGAAGACAAAACTTAATATTTTGAAACTTTTGTATAGTTAGACTTTGTGGGCTAATGAGATATTTTGTTAAATGATCCATTGATAGAAATCATAGAGAGACAACGACTTGAGAAGGTGCTAGCATTTGATGATTGATATAACGTTATGAATACTCATGAGTTTCTTTTGGGTAAAATCATAGACAATATGAGGTCTATGAGAGTGGCTGAGTAAAATTTATTTAGGGAAAATCATAGACAATGTAAGGTCTATGAGATTGGCCCGATAAAGACTAAGTGTAAGCTAGTTGTTGTAACATCGAGGGAGATTAGATTATTTCATTTGATGTGACTTCTCTATGATAACAACCCTACCTACTATTAGTAGAGATCCTATCAACGAGGCTCAATGTAGTAAAAAAAAAGTCATAGAAGAGTTCTAATCAGCACTACCAAACTTGTCACTCCTTATAGTATTGATGTTGGATAGTGTTTGCTGCAAGAGGGTGAGATTTTAAAAATCTCTTAGTGAAATTCATAGTCATGTTTATGGTGGTGTGAGCAGTGAAGTATGATTCAAGATGTCTATGTCATCTTATTTATATTTATATCTTCCATTTGTGCTAAATGAAGATTCAAGATGCAAGTCATTGTCCATTATGTGTCATTGTATTTGTTTAATATCAGATACGCTAGTTTATAATTGTTCTTGGATAAACTTATATCAATATGCATCATGTCAGGATTGTTGGAAAAAGCACATAAAATGCTTTAGAAAGTGCTCCAAATTTATATAAAAAAAATGAGAAGATTGATTGGAGAAAAGAGTAAAACTTGCATTGGATCAGTTTTAACCATACTCTAAATTCAGAGTTTGGTCTGTAATCATAAATTGAATTCTAAATAGATCGGATGTTTGGTGACACAGACATCACATTCGGTGGTGAATTCAGAGCTAGGTGACAGAGTTTGGTCAGATTATGAAGTTTTTGTTTTTCGATAGAACACTGCACCCACTGTTCGATGAAATCATTTCCCAAATGCTTGGTCTAGAATTTGGTGGCGAGTTCTGAGTGCAATGTTTAAATATTTTGAATCCATCGTTTGGTCAAAGTGACAAATTTGGCCGGTTGCTGACATTAGAATTTTCTTCTATCTTTTGATGAAATGATGCAACTATTGCAACTTGGGACACCATCTTTCAATAACTTTAGAAGTTAAATTTTGTACAGATGTGTCAAATTAACTTCTTTATTGTAAATTAAAGTCTATAAATACAAGGTTCAAAAGGTTTTGAAGATATAGTTTTAATATGCTTTTTGGAAAGACTTTTTGGAACCCATCAGTGGGGCTATTAGTTGGTGGTGCTTGTGATGAAATGGTGGCGAGGACGCCGTGGATTGGTCGGAGAAGGGAGGAGGGAGAGGATGATTTGGGGAGAAGGGAGGAGAAAATGATTGTTTTCGATGTAGTTTGGGGAAGAAAGGAGGTATTTTGTTTTTGTATATAAGATCTATTGTCGAAGATGAATGTTTATTGTCAAACTTTTTCTAAATTTAGTTAAAAGGTATAATTCTATTATTTATAAATGTTTTGTACAAACTTTTAAAAAAATAGATAAAAATGTCATCAACTCATTTTATACGCAAGAAAAAGAAACATTAGAATAATAATCACCAAATCACATGGAAAAATTAGATGCCATCTATAACACCCCATATCTTTATTTGGGCAGAAATATGGAAAAGGATGCGACCGATAGACATATGCTTAAAAAAAAATTAGCTAATTTACCTACCAGTAAAAAGAAAACAGAGACTTTTAATTCTTAACCTAACAAGTAACGCCTAAAGGTTAAAAAGAAGGGGAAAAGAAAGTGGAAGACATAGAGAGAAAATGCAACTTTGGGAAGAGAGTCGAAAACATGGAAGAAAAAAAGAAAAAAACCAAGACTTCACCCACATAGTTTGGATTAAGCATATTGTAATGGTATAGTTCAGTTGTTACTTAAGCATAAATTTGTTCTAAGAGGTCAATAGTTCGATTCTAGAGATACGTAGTTTCACTGCTGCTAGGCCGAAGATCTGGTTTGTTTATATGTGGAAAAATTGCGATGATCAATATGGTGGACAAGGTTATTTTGTTTGATTAAGTTATGGGAAGTGCTTGCTTTTATTCTCTCCTATACCACAGAGTTGTGATAACCACCTCCTGATTCTAAGAAATGGAAAAAAAAAAAAAGGCAATATAAAAGGAGAAGCGATATTGAATGCCCAATGGGGTTCTCTTCTGATGAAGAAATTAACCATTGACGTGCCTGTGGAGTGCTTCTCGGAGATTCTCAAAATCAATACCGTTATAAATTTCTGAATTTATAAGAAGATACATGATTATCCAATCAGACCATTTGTTGTGGCTAACTCGAATGTTTGAGAAAACAGAGTAAAGTAAAATTGATCATATGATGACGGGCAAATCAAAAGGCAAGAAGTAGCATAACAAAGTACACGTTAAAGGCCTCCAAAAGTAAGATAATGTTCCTCAGTGTATTCGAGAAATATCCCATTCAAGAAAAAAAAATTAAAAATGTGCTTTCAAGCTAAATCAGATGCAAGGCTTTCATTATTTAGATAGAACAAACCAAGAAAACCATTGTAGCGCTCCTCTGGGGCTAGGGTCTCGACACGGTGCACCTGCCGTACTCTGCTGCGAGAAGTACAAGGCGTCAATGACATTCATGTGCATATCGACATAACACGTATCGAAATTGCTGAAGCAATATAAAATGCACAAAGCATAATCGACATACATAAACCTGAATAACTAAAGCTGAGTACATCCGAAGTGTCATCAGTACCATATCAAAATACAAGTCTGAAATAACATAAGGACTACTTAGTCTAATCCGTACATCCGTCACTGGTGATTTATCTCCGGTTCATCTTTCCCTTTCTCAGAACTTGCTCTTGACCCTGCGATGTGGTAAATGATAGAGTGAGCGATAACGAATCGCTCAGTAAGTCTATCCGTCGAGGTTCGTCATGTGGATCATGCATGGTGTACATTAAATGCAACATGAATAGAGACATGAAATGCCATGTAATGTAAGATAAATAATGTAAAGCATATAAATCATAACAGTCGACCTATCATAAGCAAATCATAACATGAACAATGACCTCACATGATCTATTCTGACAGATAAGGTACTGCAACACGAATACATAAAACAAGCAACTCTAAAAGTACATCACAGAAACAACCATTATACAACTGTCATGTTTTCTTTTCTTATACTTAGTAGTCAGTTTCTTTTTCTTTTGGCTATGTCCTTCGTACATTGTACTGTCATCCGTGGTTACTAAGGGTCAGAACTTAGGTCCAGTAGGCTGACATGAGTAAACATGCAATATGCTCATGTCGTGGAAAAGCCATGCATCCTTTTCAAAATAATCCGTCATATCATGATCATGTCAAAAATCATCGTATCATGATTGGCACAGCTGGGCTTATAACATAACATGTCTGGTACGAACATACACAAGACTCATCGACTGAACTTTCTGAGTAGTCCCTAGTGCCGTCTATGAATCTCGTGGTCCAACCACGGTGTTACATCATACGCACGTAGACTACCGGTGACTCCTCGAGTAGTCACAATACAGTCTATGAATCTCGATGGTCCAACCTCGGTGTTACATCATACGTAAATAAACCAATGGGGACACGAAAGGCACAGATCTTGGGTCCCAGGCACGATGTTAAACTCAGTCAAACGTAACATAAACGCGCCCCATGACACCTAACCTCTCCCCTAGATTACGATATCATGGAGCGGACATATCAACATAAACACCCATAAGGAGGTGTATCACAACATAAGTTGCCTCTGACATCCTCACTACTACACCCGATGTCAGATGGTGTTACGACCCGACGTAATTTACGTTCATTTTTGGGAATTATTGTGTATATGTGTATGTTTGTGAAATAATGAGGATAAAAATTTAATTTCATAAACCCTTAGGAAATGACAATTTATCATGACATGTTACATTAAATTATAAATAAAACACCTAATTGAATTGAAGACTAGTAAAATAACTAAACTACCCTCCCATCCTATCACCCTCAACCGGCCACCCTTAGAGAAAACAAGGAAAAATATTCTCAATCTCATTTTACCAACTTACATAAGCAACCAAAAGTTTCTAAAGACCAACATGCATTGGGCCAAATTCCTAAGGTTTCTAAAAAACCTTCTACCCTCTCTTCCCAACAAGAATCAAACTTTTTCTTTCTCCCTCCCAAGGCTCGGCCATAAGGCCTTTGGTAAACAAGAAATTTGTTTTTCAAATCCTAAACATTTCACTCCATTCACTCCAAAATTTCAAGAATTCAAGAAACTTTCCTAACCTTCTCTTCTCTTATCTTCAAGGAAGAAAACAAACCCTCTCTTCTTAGCCACAAATCTTGAGCCTCAAGAGGCCTAGGAGGGGATTCTTAATCAAGCTCAAGCCACTTAAGGACATTCCAAGATCATCCTTCAACTCTTCAATAATCTAGATAAGATCCTAAGCTTAAACCTTCAAGCATATATTTGTAGGACCAAAATCTTCACTCTCCTAATTTCCATCTAAAAACCGTGACACACAAGGGGTCTAGCGTGGGATTTTCTCTTCAAATCAAGAACAAGTCCAAGTCCTTAAGCCCATTCAAGGCATAATCCAACCTCCAAGGTAAGACTTTCTTAGAGGTTCCTCCTTGTATATCATCAAAACCTTAATGCATGTACTAAAATTCTTCTCTTCCTTCCCCTATGTGAATGTCGTGTACCCCTTTGGTGTAGGGGTGGTATTCCTTCAACCATCAAGCTCCTACTCAAGCACAAACAGGAGTTCTTATATTATATTCTTCAAGAATCAAAAACTAAAAAGGCAAGCAACACTACTTGGATCAACTATGTCCTATGTTCAAAGTTTATTTATGCTATATTTCTATCAAATGGATCAAATGAGTTGGTTTCAATCTATTTTTCTAAATATTCATGATAAGTATTTTTGCATGTGCTAAGTGTTCATGACAAATGCTATTAGAAGGATAATATATGGATTAAGAGATGGATATGACCATGTACAGGCTTGAATGGCCCACTTGAAGATTAAAGTTTATTTCCTAGTGTAGCTAGTGAACTTGTAAGCATGCAAGCCATGAAGTTGCTCCTTCATCATGTCATTCGTGGTTTTAGATGACCATTTCTTTACATGGATGTGCTATTCCCATTACATATGTATGTTTTGGGTTCAAGGATATACTAAGTGTGAGGCATCACCCTTTAGTATGAATCTTGAGTTTTGATGCTATGTTTTCTTATCAAATGGTCATCTTTGTTTATATGATTGTATGATTGATTTTGGGGCTGTTTTAAGTCTCATATGTTTTACATAAAGATAATGATTTCTAAGCTAAAAAGTATGAAAATCAAAGCTAGGAAATGTCTACTTTAGTGTCATTATCATCCCTTTGGTTTCTTATGTTTTAAGACTTCGAGAAGTATGTTTGGCTGATAATTGAAACATTCCTATGTTTCATGAGTTCAAGTATGTTTTTACTTTGTTCCATTCGTAAGTGTGGTCAAGAATAACACAAGTTGTGGGAATAAATTTTATTAACAAGATATGTAAGTTAAAAGATTGAGGGAATTGATTTATGTGGTTAGGGGGGATGTTTTACCCCTCGGTTTTGGTACCTCTTAGGGAGACTAAAGTTTCTTCTTATGCATTATTGATTGATATAAGTTGCCACATGAAAAGTAGATACATGATTAGTAATATTATACATATATGGCATATTATGTAAATTACATGCCGATTTGCCCCTTGTGTTATCCATGATATTATATGTTATTTCAGGCTTTTAGGTGCTGAAAATATGTCCAAAAAGTACATGAGATGGGCTGTTTTAGAGCATGTTCAAGGAGGTTCAATTTCGAGACCATATTGCGGTAAAAAGTTAAAAACAGGACTGTTTTGGGAAGTTCCCAAAACCGTGGCCTTTGAGGGCACAACTGAGGTTTCTTCATCTTAGCATGTATGATGTAAGTATAGGATGTAGCGTTAAGTTCATGCTTCTCGTACACCAAACGGAAAACCCGTGCATATTAACAAGCAAAGAAAACCAACGATTGTGCAAAAGTTTTTCACCCCAACTTTTCAAAATATTGTTTCGTTTACGACATTTTTTCAAAAGAGAAAAATTAATTTAAAAAGAAAATTGTCAACACAAATGCTTGATGCTTTGTTAATAAAGTTAAGACACGGAAATTTACTAAGTTTTTGTGAAAAAGAAAGTATTACACAACAATTGTTAGCAACAAGAGAAATGATTCCAATGACGCCTAACGTCACGGTCGTTTTGCATCATAGGCTCCCGATGCCTAATGTCACGGTCGCATGAGTCTCATATACAGTCTATACTTAAATTACAGTCGCGGTTGCTTTATGGAATGACGACGCCTAATGTCACGGTCATGTGAGTTCCATAAGCCCCAACACCTTGTGATATTAGAGTATTTGGGGGATCATTTTGGTCGTTGATGTTAACTATTTGTTATGTAGATGGCCATCTTCAGTGACAAGAAAGTTTTCAAGCATTACTTTACGAAAAAGAAACTCTTTATTTACGATTTGGATTAAACTAAGTCAAAGACCATCAACACCACACTTACGCCAAATTAAGTCATGATATTTAGACTTAAGGTTGAGTTTCTTAGGATAAATCACGAAGTGTTTGGAGAAACTAGTTAGTCGTTGTGATTTTTCCGTATGACTGTTATTATCTATTAATTTTCCTTGTTTGCAATTTGCGTTATGGGCTAAGTATTTTCGATAGAAGGCATGTATTATAATAAATTTTTGACCGCTATGCCTTAGCCCATTTGATCCGCATAAAGGATCCGAGCAGGTTGATTGCCAGACGATTTTATTTCGTCGGACTGTGGTTATATTCATTCTCTTTCATAGGACCGCATCTTTGAGGTAGAGTATATTGCTGAAGAGGACGCATCTTGATTCCCTAGTCCTGCGTATGAAAGACGCTCATTTTGTTGACCACTTTATGCTATTTTCGGATTTCATGTGTAGTGTATTTTGGATTTTGTGGACAATCCCAGACTATTTGAACGGTTTGTAACATTTGACATTGTCGGATGTATAAACTGATTTAGTTTATGTTTGTTTCTTCTGTTAGCCTCCCATGCATATGTACACTTGTGCTTATAATGGTGATAACGCCTTGTACTCCGCTTAGTGGAGTATAGCGGGTGAACCATGACGAGGTGGTAAACTTGGGCAGGGCGCTTCAGGCAGCCTCCAACATGAATATGAGTTGTCATAACAGCGTAAAAAGTCTCATATGGAGTCGGTCGATGCAGGGTACGGTTCGTAAATAAAATCATTTTAAAACATCTCATGCGACAGAGCACGCCAACATGTCGTGACAAACTCTTTTACAAAATGTATACATGATAATCGTTTTTCGTAAAAATGCATAATGAGATGAACATGTCATTTTTGAAATCTCTTCAGCGTATGCATGAAAGAATACTCCATATTGGAGGTTTTCGTGTGTCCAATACATTTATAGCTTAATAATAGGGTTGGCTCATTTATCATATCGTATACTTAGGGGAACTTCATATTATACCTTTTCTTGGGTAATTTCTTAGTTTATCTCAAAATAGCCTTCTTCTTAATGGCCATTTCCTTCATTCACTTGTGTTCTCATTTCTTAGTCGATTATATACAGGTAATGTATATCTATACATTATACTTACCTTATACGCACATATAAATATCATTAAATTCACAATTTTTCCCCTTCTAGCCGAAATTTCACATGCACACACATTATCACGCATTTAACACATCATAATCATATTCGCCTATATATGTATACCTTCAATTAAATATTCAAATTGTCATGACACATAACCAGACCATGTGTCCGAAATTTGCACACACACACATTTGCACATGCATACTTAATACACACCCATATAATACATCTTCTAAGTCTTTTCGTAGACATACACATATGTACACTAATACTTAGTCAAAATGTCACTCAATACCAATGAAATGGCCACTTGGCCGAACTTGCACTCCCAACACATATACATTTATAAACATTGTAATTATGCTACCTACATGATTATAACAAAGTGCATATATGTATATGTACACACACATAATTTTCTAAGATTGTCATTATGTCACTCCCCTTGGCTATTTGGCCGAAAATTTCCACATACACACACTTATGCACTTTCTTTTCCTTTATTCACTACCTGACTAAAATAATTGATCTTCGTATATTAATTTAATCATAGAGATGTCATAATCACATTTTAAGGCTCTTTCGCCGAGGGTACACACACACTTACCCTTTCGCACTTTGCCATTTATGAGTTATATGAGTGTACAAGTTACACATATACTTACACACACACACACACACACACACACACACACACACATATATATATATATATATATATATATATATATCCACACACATAATAATTCATGAAGCTATTATCATGACACATTTAAAGGCCACTATGGCGGAAATTGTATACACCCACAAGCACACATACAAGACACATACATACATGCTCTCATATAAATAACACTTTATACCTCCTTTCAACATATTTCTCTTACACATATGAGGGTAACTAGATGCACATATCCTTTAATCGTTTCTAATATACCATTAATACATGCATGTAACAAGATTTCAAAATAAACGCATACTTGATACCCCATCTTGGTCGAAATTCACCCCCTCACACATACTTGATATTGATCTTTTCTATGCACATGCAAGTTGACTAAATACACACTCAACATATTCTTGTACATTTCAAGAACATAAACCATGATGATTATGATGCCTACATATGCATATGTACATATAACACACCTATTATCATGAAAGCTAACATGCATGATACTTCCCATCTTCATCATGATTCTAAGTGTTCACAGAAACAAGAATCGTATCAAGATTATAAGATGATGAACATGTAGGGCACTTTCTTTACATTCTTGATTCTTACACCCTTTAATCTTATGCATGCATGATCCATCCTTAGTTTTTAGTAATCAAGACTCCATTTTTGACATTCATGAAGAAACTAGGAAGAGATACTTGTCTCTCTTTTGAACTCTACACTTTAGAGGAAAAGATTTCCTCTTTTACCTCTCATTGGAAATTTTCAGTCTACATGGCCAAAAGGATTAGAAGATTAGTAGCTTAGATTAATTCTTAAGGAAGTTACCCTTGAAATTCTTCACTTTCCTTCACTTTCTAGCTTAGATTTCCTCTTTATTGCCTTGCTAAAAGTTCACGGCTCAAGTGCCTAATTGAAGAGTGTTATTAAAATTTTTGGACAGTACATGGAAGAAGAGAGGACTAGAATGAATATAATGGACCCTTGCCTTATTGATTCTTACACATGCAAGCAGGGGCGTTCAGAGGGGGGGCACGGGGGGCAGCCACTCCCCCCCAACTCGGAGAAAAATTTAGGTAGTAGGTAGATACAGTTGTATTTTTGATTATCTAAATTTAAGGTATCTGATTTTTAATCCCAAAACTATCTCATGATATGTAATATATGTGTGTTACTAGGAACTAGGGGAAAATTTTTGATTAGTAGGTATACACATTTGTATTTTTTTAACTAACTAAAAAATATATTGTATAAAAAACAAACTGGTTTTTGAAAATAAAAAACCAATAAATATTACACATTTTACCTTCCTATTTCCATGATTAAAAAAATAAACTTTAAATATGATGGGCTTTAATGGGTTGAAACTCATTCTCAATGAAAATCAGAATGCTCATTATATTCATTGTTTTGCCCATCAACTTCAGTTAGTTGTTGTCTATTGCTCAAGAACGAGAAAATGTGAATAATTTCTTTGAGATTCTATCAATGATTGTTAATATTGTGGGGGCTTCATGTAAAAGAAAGGGTTCCATTCGTCTGTTACACAACGGCGAATTTCTAAGAAAATTAGAAATGGGTGAGATTTCGAGTGGAAGGGGTAAAAATCAAGAAAGAAGCTTAACCCGACCAGGTGACACACGTTGGGGTTCGCACTACAGAACATTGCTCCGACTTTTTGAAATATGGAATCCAATTGGAGAAGTACTATTCTGGTTGTACAGAGATGGTGAGAATATAAAAATCAGAAATACAGCATCGGGATTAGCTGATAAGACGGACTCTTTTGAGTTTGTATTTATCGGAAAGTTTCTATTCATTGTAATTGATACGTACACTATTGATCATTGATTTTTCTATATCTTGATTTTTTTTCATATAAAATCTTAGGTAATTGACATCATTGCTACGGAAATGGATACATACTTCACCGAAGCCAGCACAGATTTACTTAGATGTGTAATGTGCCTTGATCCTTCCAATTCTTTTGCAAATTTTGATCATAGTCAATTGCTACACCTTGCTGAGTTATATCCAGATGATTTCACTACCAAGGATCGAATTGAGCTCAACCATGAACTTAAAAGTTACATTGGTGATATGAAATCAAATGAAGCATTCTCTCATATTACTAATCTTGGAGTTCTTGCAAAGAAGATGGTGGAGTTGAATTATCACAATTACTTTCTTTTAGTATATCGACTCATCGAGTTAGCACTGATCTTACTTGTCAGAACAGCGAGTGTGGAAAGAAGTTTTTCTGCGATGAATATAATAAAGACTGATCTGCGCAACCGATTAGGAGACGACTTACTATCGGACTGTTTACTGTGTTACTTTGAGAAGGAAGTTTTTGGAACCATTTCAAATGAAAACATTATGCAACAATTTCAGAATTTGGGAACTCGAAGAAATTTTTTGTGGCCACCGATAATCCCTCCTGCTGCTCGTCCTTTATTTCGTAAATAAAAGGTATGTCGAGCGTCAAATTAATAACTTTTGTTGGATATTGCTGCTTGTTAATGTTGCTTATGAATAACTTTTGTTGGATATTGTTGATGGTTGCTTATTATTGTTGCATTTTGATTAGTGGATGTGTTGGTTTAGATTTTATGTTATAATATTTGCATATATCTATATTGTAAGGGAGTTTTTGCTGGATTTTCGATGGAATGTCTATTGAGTCCGAAAAGGTGGACGGTGATCCCATAGTGTGAATTTTGCCCCCCCCCCAAAAAAGTAGCCGCTGCATCCGCCATGTAGGATCTGCAAGGCACCACTAGAAGGGGGGGTTGAATAGGTGGTGCGGAAAGTGTGGTTTTTAAAATTTGTTTAAATCTAAACAACTCAACTTCTGAAAACAGATTCTGTTTTCAGGACCAGTTTTAAAACGTTTTTAAAACCAGGTTATAGGTCTCCAAAAATCCTGAAATTTTGAGAGCACTTAGCCTCAGATGTTATGAGGGTCTCCTAAAAATTTCAAATTAAAATTCAACCTTTAACCCCTTCAAAAACCGTTGGTGATCAGATTGCGCGAATCTGCCAGAAACGGTAGACGGTTTTGAAAAATTTATTTCTGATTGTGTACAAGTCCAAATGCTCTGAAAATTTAACCACTAACTCCTTTTATACTATATTTAAGTGGGTTGAAACAGTTTTGCAAAATTCTTTTGGGAAGTGTGTCAATTACAACCAAAGTCTCAACCTTTGTAAGTCTGAAAATCAGACTGTACTAGTCTTAGAACTTTTGATGTTTGATCGACTTATACTTATCCAAAAGGGTTCAAACTTATGCCAAATTAACCCTAGAACGTGTGGCTATGTTTCTGAAAATTTTTGTGATTTTTGAAAGTCGTTTACTATTTTTTAAGGACGCCAACAAAAAGAATAAACTGTGCAGTAACAGAAAGTAAATGCTGAAAGTAAATGGCACCACGAATTTTATACTGGTTCGGTTATAAACAACCTACTCCAGTCTTCAAGGAACACCTTCCTTGGTTCACACTAATCACACACACGCAATACACCTTACCACAGGGTTGATGGAGTTACACACCAACTCCAACCCTTTACAAACCTTGTACGTTCAATACAATATGCACGAACACCACCACCTCGCAAGAATGAAGATTGATCACACCTTGATCAATCTTTTACAAAGATATGGAATATGTGGTGGTCTATATCAAGCCAATTCAAGATTGAAAAATATGAATACAATAGGCTTTCAAGAAGAAAGAAAGAAAGAGAGTGTAGAAGAAGAGGCTTAGGCGTTTTTTGATCACTTGTTTTGCAATGCTTGTGATTGTCTTGTTTTTGCTCAACTTCTTTCCTTTTAAGCTTGAGTGGACGTCCCCTATGGTGCTATCCCCCTCTTGAAAATTATCTTCTAAGTCCTTGGGAGAACGTAAGACATCATTGTGACATGGTCTTGCTTACTTGTCACCTTCTCATTAGATGATCACTTAAGCTTTGCTTACTTGACACTTCATGATTGGTTGGATGTTTTCATCATTGATGACTTGGAAAAAAATCTGAGAATAACACTTAAAACATGTGCCAATATCAATCACAAAATTATTTCCATAATGCTCAAGATAATCATATAAATGTTGCAAGACCAAATTCCTTCCCAACCAAGTATGAAAATCAGCCATTAAGTGGTTTACCATGCTGAATTTTCAGCATGTGTTACATGGTTGTACAATTCAAAATATTACCATTTTTCTTTGATTTTTCTTTTTGAAATAAATCACAAATTGTTGGTAAATATCTTTATCACATTGAGAATGAACTTGGACACATTCAAGACCATGAATTCGGCCATCACAAGTCACACACATGCTGAAAAATTTTCAGCATGTGTGATATATAAAATATCACACTTTATGAATTTAAATAATATTCAAATTACTTCCATTTCTTCTCCCAATCAATCACATAATTTGAGATGATAAAATATGTCATATTAAAGTCAAAAAATCGGCCAGCCAAGATTAGCATGCTGAAATTTTCAGCATGTGTTATAAGTGAGACCAAGTTTGAAATCTTACCATTTGTAGCTTCTCTCTTTAATTCATCAACATTGTATTATTGATTCTTGACCAATCAATATGCCAACAAGGCTCCAAATAAGCTCCATCTTGGCTGTAATGTGCGTGTATGATGTATATACATATGCTGAAAATTATTTTTGCTAGCTTTGTAAAATAGTGCACATTTAATAATACACACATGTTATATTCCAATCAGCCCTTAATTTAATTTTTTAGAACACTTTAAGATGTATAACATATGTAAAAAGTGTCTAGATACATGTCACATGATGTACCAAAAACGTTCCATGTGTTGTGTGCGTAGAAAACCGAATTTTCGATATTTATCGATTACCCGATTTTTCTCTAATTAAATTCCAACTTCTTGCACATGTTATATATATTATGTTACACATAATATATATAATATATACTTTAAATCTCAGCACTTGGCTGGTCTAAAGTGGCGCCATTTATCATGTGTCAAAATTAAAATTGGAATCTTCATATTTTGGCCTTAATGTGGAGTGACTTGTGTGTGCCAACATGGAAAGTATCTTTGGCTGAATATATAGTCATGTGCACGAAATTTATGATGATTTTTGAAGTATAGGGGCTGACCATTTATTTATGGCAAGTACGTGACACGTTGGCGAAGTTTCGGTATTCGCCCGATACGACAATTTTCGGTTTAGAACCTTTTATCGTGTCGTATTTAGTTTGTCATCACCATGACTTATATCATATGATATAAGACCTAAATATACTCATAAATATGAGTTAAGTATAGTGGTGTGACGTTAACGTACGTACGTAAAATATATATAACGTGTCGGTAGTACGTTGGAATACATGTGTATGTGCATTTTTAAAAAAAATCTGAAAATATATGCACTTATATATGTATATGCGTGTATATATATTAATGAGGAGAGGAGGAGAAAACTTTCCTTCCTTAGCCTTGTTGCCTTTGTGCCTTTTCCAAATGTGTCTTCCTTTAATGAACTACTTAGTTTAATAAACTAAGTACTTCACTTAATGAACTAGTTTAGTTCATTAATGGTGGCACCTGAAAATAGTATAAACACAACAAATGTTTGCCATATGATGTAAGCTTTGACGCTTCATGGCTCGTTAGTCCGGCAACATTATATATAAGCTAAATAAGGCAAGTAATAGCAATGTATCATGCATACATGTATATATCATGCACGTTTGTGTATATATCGTGCATTTAAGTCACTTATTTTGAAATCACTCAAACTCCCTTTTCTCTACACGCCACTGCATGCAAGTCTATTTCTTTAATTGAATTTTTGAAAGAAAATTACTTCTTCTTTCTTGGGTTTGTCTTCGTTTTTTGGGGGAAGAAAGTTAGAGAAGAATAGAGTTGGGGAAATGGAGAAGGTGAGAAAGGTTGGAGAAATGGATTATGAGTGAAATGAGAGTGGAAAGAAGTGGAAGATAGTTTTCTTCCTTGTTGGTTTGGTGATCTCGGATGGGTGGAAGATTTTGAAGAAGATAGTGCTTGACTTGAGGGGTAGCGTATGGAGTGAAGGAGAATTTGAAGAGAGAGGAAAAGAATGGTGTAATTTTGTTGGAAGGTGAAATGAAAATAGAGTTTGAATGGTATAAGAAATCTTTTAACTCCTAGATTTCCTTGGCCGAGATTTGTAAATTAGTGGGGGAAAGAATAAAATCCTGACTTGTATCTTCTTTTTCTTGGGGAGGGTGAAGAAAATGGTGGTGTAAGAATTTTAGTCATGCAGGGTTTTAATTGGGTGGCAATTGAGTGTGAAAGTGGTAAAGAATGGATGAGAAAGAGAATAAGACAACTTCTTGTCATGATGTCTTGTTTAAAAGACTGATAAGAATGGGAGAGTAAAGTAATTAAAGAGATATGAAAATAAAATGGTGCAGCCTTACAGCAATGTTGCTTGACCGAAACTTTTGGGGCTATAGGTTAAAATATTGTCTTTATTTTGATTAGGAAAAGTAATAAGTGATGGGTGTAAGAAAAGAAGAAAAAGTGTGTGTAAGAATGAAGTGATGTAAGGAGAGATGGTGGAGAAGGTCCTCTTTGCAAGTTGGTGTTGGAAAAAGAGTTTCTCTTCCCTTCTTTTGTACTCTACAGTTTTAGGGGAAGAAAGAGAGAGAGAGATTTCATCTTGTTGTGTGGTTGGGAAAAAAGTGAGGGTGTAAGAAGGATGTGATGTGTGTAAGGTTTGTAAAACAATTTGTCTTACCTTAGGGCGGGCGGTCCAACTAGGAAGGAAATGTTACAATTTTATCATCAATATTTGTTCTAGGTCCATTTTACCTTTTTATGTTTGTTTAATTGTGAGCCAACTTGTGTTTTAATGGTATTGTTATTGTTTTATTAATATTTAAAACATCGTAACTGTCTAGGTTTGCGATTTATTTTTACCGATGTTTAACACAATTTTATCTCGGTCGCTTCAAGTGGCGTGTTGAAGTTTTTCGATTTCCGTCATGATTTCCTCCATTTGGCTTTCTCGGCTAGCTCAAGAGTGCGGGTCGTAACAAACCATGGGACGTGAACCACATACGATAGCAACGGTGATGCCTCTACGTGCAAAAGGTAGTCTCCAAACACGAATAACTGATCATCTCAGCTTCAAAAAATATCGTAACAGTTAAGTGTTAAATTGATATTCAATGGCAACGATAGTTCAGCATTAGGCGCGAAACTGGAAAAATCATCGCCAGATAGTGTAAATGTGCTGCCACAAGTATCAGAGACATTCACTATCACAACTTGAATGCTGGAGGAAGGAGTACAGTTGCTAGGATCATTGCAATAAATTGTAATTACTTTCCCGCATGTTTGACCGTTTTGCCATACGTAGTTGTTTGCTAGAACATGAGGGATGTTGCGCATAAGATTACTACTTTTGTATTTAGACTTATGTATGGAATAGTTAGCTTTTTATGATCGTATGCTTCACATCCTGGGTATGCCCAATGTACATGTAAGACTTGATCTATTTTGATCTTTGGTTAATTGCAAATATTTACATTTTAACCAAAAAAAATAACATGAGGGACGTAGTAGCCGATTTGACAGTACGCACCTGCAACAATATGTGATTGAAAACAAATCTATATATACTAATGGCAATCATTAGTCACATTCAAAAGAGTGTAAAGACACAGTTACAAGAAAAAAATCTTTTGAAGAAGATTCAGAAAAAAAATCATAATTTGTTCAATGACTAAAATTCGACAGCTTAACTGTCAATATAAACTTTACGGTGGTCAAAATGAGTAGCTACTTAGCGCCATATGCATATATATACATATATACATACATACATACATATATATATATATATATATACATATATAGGCAATACCTCCTCTCTTAATAATATTTTTAGACGTCATCGAACAAAGTACGTCAGCACAAAAATGTCATCTTGTTTGGAGCAATTTTCTAATCCAAATATCAACTGAGCTATATTGTGAGGCAATCGTCATCTTTTTCTTGCTAACTGAAATATGAGATAAATAGTTAGAGTACTTACCAACAGTAGCAGAACTAAAACTAACAGAACCAGAATAAGTTGTTTCATGTACAGAGGCTCCAACGAAGAGAAACACAAGGAAGTAAGCCGTTATATGTTAGAAAGTATTTGTCTGAAGTTCACTTTGCTCAATGGTGAAGACAAAATTGCTTTAAGTTCAGAGACATCTCGAGTCTCGTCTCGACTTTATTCTTCTATTTGTCCTTTTGTCAAGCGTTAAAATATTGCTGATTTCTTCTTTGCATCATCTTTGACTATCACATAGTTGTTGGTTACATATGTTTATTGCCACCAATGTCAATCGAATTCTTCATATACTAGACCCTCTTTGTATGATGTTCTTAGTCATCTTATTGAACATTAAATTCATGTCACAGAGTTATTTCATTTGAATATCTCTTGTTCACGTCTGGTACCATATTGAACCAAATTCTCCAACAGTTATGATAACCACCTCCTGATTCTAAGAAATTAAAAAAAAAATTGGCAATATTAAAGGAGAAGCGATATTGAATGACCAATGGGGTTCTCTTCTGACGAAGAAATTAACCATTGACGTGCCTGTGGAGTGCTTCTCGGAAGATTCTCAAAATCAAAACCATTATAAGTTTCTGAATTTTGGCAGATCTACTATTAAGAAGATACATGATTATCCAATCAGACCATTTGTTGTGGCTAACTCGATTGTCTGAGGGAACAGAGTAAAGTAAAATTGATCATATGATGACGGGCAAATCAAAAGGCAAGGAGTAGTATAACCAAGTGAGTTAATTGTACCTGGTATTCATACTTTGCCACAAAGTTTTAAGTAGCATCCATTCTTTCATGAAACTCACTTACCAGCCATACTTATAGGTGAAATTAACACCTGACAGTCGGCAACCGGAAAATCATCTACTGTAGGCGGTTTTTAGCAATATTCCTTTTATTTTTTAACTATTAACACAGTTGGCGCCAAATATTTCCCAACCATGGTTAAATACTAATTCCCTCCTTTATCCCAACTGATTCCTCCCTCTAAAATAGACTTAAACTCAAATCTTCATCCTCAATTCTTCTACACACGTTTTGTCTGCAATTGAAGAAGAATAGAAGCAGAATGTCTTCGGCGGGGTCAAGCTACAGGCGGCGGGATGTTGGTCAATCAAGGTGCCATTGTGGGTTGACAATGCATACCCAACCGTCTTGGACCCATGACAATCCGAGAAGAAGGTTTCTCTCATGTCCACATTCTCGGGTATGTATGTATTCATGCTTATCTTCCGTTATTTTTTGGCCGAAGGAAGATTAATTGTGTGTGTAAATACAATGTTGTATTTATTGGGCTTTTTTTGGCCGAAGGATGATGAATTGTGTGTAAATAACAATGCTTTGTTTATAGGACGTTGATGGAGGCTGTGGGTATTTTGAATAAGTTGATCCGCCTATTTGTCAAAGATCGAAGGAAGTAATCCCGGGATTGCTGAAACGTTGCAACAGATATGAGGAGATGGTTATGTTGGAGTAATGCAACTGATTTTATTAGCAATTAAATAGTGTTGTGATGTATATTTTGTATGCAATGTAAATGTTTAAGTTGTGTACATATCTATTTCTTCAAGGATGAAGCGGACGGTTAGAGTAAATGGAAAGCACAATATCATCAAAACACAATAGTTCATGAATGAAGGGCAAAGATTAAACCCAAAACAAGATATTGCGAAGTTTGAACTCTGTGATACAAACAAAATCATGTAATCTCCCATTTCCAAAGAAAGATCACCACCAACAACTGCAAACCCACTTTACTTGCAGAACACAACTATCCAAAATATCACTTCCAAGTCATTCAAGTAAGCCATAAATAATAAGAAGCAGACCCAAAAAAAATTAATGTTCACAGACACCAAATTCAACAAGCAGAATCAACATTAGGCTTTTCCGTCTTCATCCTCTTGGCTTGCGCAACCTCACTAAGTGTGGACTGGGGTAAAAATACTCGGCCATTACATATGACATAGTTTGGTATGAGTTCACCAGTGCGGGAAGAAGTCCTATAATAAGGCCACTACTTTGGCACCTTATCAGCAATATTCGTTTCTGTAGGTGCATTGGAACTCGTAGCAAGCGGAACTGTTTGCACCTGATCCTTGTCAGAACTCCTCAACGACTGTGTAGGTACACTAGACACGCCACCAACGTCATCATCAATTGTAATAACTCCGGTGATAGGCTTCCTCCATAGATACTGTCAAATACACATCAAGTCATGAATAGAATTGAAGGTTTCTTGGTTCAATAATCACTCATTATTCGACTTACCTTGAAAGATACTCTAGTAATGCGCTTGTTGAAGACATTTGGAATCTTGCTTGATTTCTTTTGTGTTTTTCTGACAGCATTAGAGCTACTTGGTTCATCCATACCTAGACACTCCTCTTCACCATAATGAGGTCGCGATTTAAACCCACTCTCCACATCTGTCGGCAATGCAGTTGTTGTAGCAGCAACGGGTGGTGTGCTTCCTTCACATTTCTTCTTTTGTTTACGAACATTCTGAAATAAAAGAATGTTGCTGTCAAGTTACAAGAAATTAGCTTTAAAAAATTAAATTAACCTGGCTCTTACAAGTTTTTTGGCCTCTTTGCGTCATGAACAGTGGTAGCATCCAACAGACTTGGTGCACTAGAAGCTGCTGGAATATCCTTCTCCGGGGTCATGTCTTCTCTGTTTTCACGCACAACTGTCCTTTTACGTGTTCTCTGAAGTAGTCAACCCAATAAACACATTACAAATAATGACATAAATGAATGAAAATTAATGGTAAACAGAAGACAATCGTTGCCTTTGCTTGACTAGCTTTCCCACGAATTATATCAACATTTGATGCACCTAATCTGGCCGAACATGTCCTCATGTTGTGACCCTCCTTCTGGCATAATCTGCAAATGTGCAGCTGACTGTGCTTGCTCAGCTTTTGCACTCTCGCCCTCCTATCCCTTTGCAATGTCATCAACTGTGGCTCATCGGCATACTTTTTTTCAGTGTCTTAGGTCTGCCAGGTTTCCTTCGGACTATTGGTGGCAAAAGCAGCTCACGTCCACAATCAGGTAACTGGGTGAGTCCCACACATAAAGCTATTGCAAGCTCATAGACTTTCTTATAAGTGCTCACATGGTAGCACCGATCTACATAATCAACTGCATCCGCATGAACAAATGCAATAGCAGCGCAAGCATGGGAGCATGGATGCCAGTCAAATCCCACTTCTTGCATGAACATGTGTGATCTCTTAGGTCAACAACAAACTTCTTCCCATCAAATTTCTCACATTGAAATTTCTTCACGTCTGCCTTGTAAAGTATACACTCTGCAGAGGCCTCCATGGCCTTGGTGAGCCTTCTCATTATCCTCGGGCATAGTGTCATTCCTTCCCAGTTGTTAATCGCCCTTTCCCAATTTTCCTGAAACTTTGTCATGTGATACTGTCGGATCCATTCAAACATTGACAGAATTGGTAACTCCCTAGCCTCATAAAGGACGGCATTGTAGCTCTCGCATAAGTTATTGATAATGGTGTCACATGTAGCCACTGAGCTAAAATGAGATTTGCTCCATTGATAAGGGGGTTTGTCCTCCAGCCACCTTGTCGCGTTCTTATCAAGCTGCTCAATTTTCTTCATAGATGACCTAAATTCGACAACTGTGGTTGCCATTGTAGCCTCGTACAAGGCTCTTTGAATGAGATGTTGTTGTATCTAGCAAGAACCCAATAAGCATGCGAATGTCTAACACAAAATCGATGTTGGGCTGATGGAAACACTTCGTCACATGCCTGAATAAGGCCTTTTTGCTTGTCGGAAATGATAGTCCACTCGAAATCCATCACTATATGTAAGTCCTCTTTCAAGTTACCAAGAAACCACTCCCATGAATCCTTTGTCTCACCCTCAACGGCTGCATGGGCAATGGGAAACAAACTATTGTTCGGATCTAAACCCACATCAGTGAGCAACATACCACCATGCTTAGACTTGACATGGCATCCCTCAACGCCAAATATCTTTCTACATCCATTCACAAATCCTTTCTTCATCGGACTTAAGCATTAATACATCCGTTGAAACCGCGGTTGGTCTATAATTAGTGGTACGTTAGCTGATGTAAGGATCATGTGTTCCTCCGTCAACTGCCCGTCTTCATTTGTAGTGGTTGCTGTCTTCACCATAAGATTACTGTCCGGATTAATCCTCTTCATTTCATCGATGTAATTCCATATAAAACCGTATTCATATTCCTCTTTCCCCTTAACAAGTTGCAAGGCCTTTTGCTTTGCCCTGAATGCTTGCGATTTACTCACATGGCATTTCATGTCATTCATCACTCTCTTTCTAAAACTTTCCTAACTTTGTTTAGGGTTGGCAGCGAAATCTTGCATATACTTCTTGCTTAACCATCCAGAAGATATGCTATCATTTTTCACACTGAAGTTGCATGAATGCAGTGAGTTCATGCTCCTAACCTCATAAAAACCAGTTTTCCTATTCAAAGCCACACGTATGTCCCAATAACAACCGGCCTACCATTCTTATGGAATACATCTTGAGGGCTTCTTTAAATGTCTCTAAGTTGTTAAACAGCATCCCACATGCAAACTGAGGATTTTCCCCATCTGTCCTAGTGTTAAAAAAATTGCCAACGTGCTCCAATTCTTCATCACTCAAGCCTAACTCCTTGTCTACGTCCTCAGTTGCTTCATCAACACCTTTAGATGGTACATTCTTTACATCTTCAATCAGCCCATCATACTCATTGTTCCTGTCAACATTTACATCATATTCCTTCTCATCACTGTACAACTCGGTTTCAGGAATATACTCTGAGTCACTCGTCAATAGAGCTTCCATGCCATCACCCTTTTCATTAACATTCACTCCGCCATCCTCATTATTTTCATTCTCATCCTGCTCATCATCAAAACTGGCCTCATGATCACCACTATTTTCATTAACATTGACTCCGCTATCCTCATTCTTTTCATTCCCTTTCGACTCAGCATCATCACTTCCCTCATTCTCACCACTGTTTTCATTAACATTGACCCTGCCATCCTCAATATCAATCTTTACATCATCATTACTTACCTTTTCATCTTGCATATCGCCAACGTCATGTTCTAGACTACTATGTGGAACAATATGCTCCACATACAATTGCATAACCCTAGATGATGCTACACAATTTCTGACTGCATTATACAAGTCACTATCTGTCTGAATATGCACAAACTTATCTTCTATACGTGTGTAAAACTTCTTTAAAACAAATACTCCGGCTTCTTTGCACGTTTCATCCAAGTACATTAAGGACATCTCATCAGCATCCACATAATCATATATGCAGGTGTCTCCTTCTAGGTAAATTGCATTACCAATCTTAAGTAATAATACACCAAAATGAAAAAAAAACAGTTATTTCATCACTTGCAGGATCTGTATATCAACACAAAAGAATGAACACGGCAACAAAATCATACTTCATATGAAATACTACTCCAACATTCTGGACATATACTTTACTCAACAAAGCACACCTTTAAACCGACTTACTAGTCAGCTCATCAACAATAACAGTAATATACTCAAATAAAACACCATCCATGCCATTCAAGTCACCAATCTGGACATGCAACTTCATTTTTTCTTCAATCAAACACAAAAGAATGAAGACAGCAACAAAATCAAAAATTATACTACATATTTAAAATAAAAATGGTCCTTTTTCTTACTGTACAGAGGATGCACGTCCTTTGGTTGTCGTGTAAGCCTTAAAGTCATTTCCGCCCCTTTCACCTTCAGTGATATAGCTCCACAAACACAGCTAATGCTTCGAAATCCACACCGATCAACTTCGACTGTTCCAACAAATAGTCAGATTGTATGATTCTTCAAGAAATTTTGAACAATTTCGTCACTTTCGGTCTGGGCTCTTTTCATGCTTTCAGACGATTAACGGGAAAATACAGGTTGAGAGTTTTTGATTTTTTCCCCTTTAATATTGAAACTAGTATACACAACCTTGGTTAAAGTCGGGTTAAAAGTAGGGTTAAGTCGAGCCAAAGGTCGATTTGAGCAGTCAACGGTAGACCAGCAGGTCATCCGGATGCCATGTGTTAATTTCACCTATAAGTATGGCTGGTAAGTGAGTTTCATGAAAGAATGGATGCTATTTAAAACTTTGTGACAAAGTATGGATACCAGATGCAATTAACTCATAACAACGTACACATTAAAGGCCTCCAAAAGTAAGATAAACTTTCTCAGTGTATTCAAGAAATATCACCTTCAAGAAAAAAAGGGAAAAATGTGCTTTCAAGCTAAATCAGATGCAAGGCTTTCATTATTTAGATAGAACAGACCAAGAAAACCATGGGACGTGAACCACATACGACATCAACAGTGATGGCCTTGACACGAAGAACTAATCATCTCAGCCTCAACAAGTATCGTAACAATTAAGTAGTAAATTGATATTCAATGGCTACGTTAATTACAGCGTTAGACACGAAACTGGAGAAATCACCGTCAAATAGTGTAAATATGCTGCTGCATGTTAGGTCCGAAATACACTCTAGAGGGGGGATGAATAGAGTGTTTGGACCTTTTGCGGAATTTTTCTTGTGTGACTCAACTCAAAAGATATTCAAAATCAGAGTAAGAATGGGAGATGAGAAGTAATGAATGAGTACATTGGATATAGAGTGGTTCGAATTGCAAATGATTCTACTCCACTACCACTTTGTTACCAAAGTGGATTTTCAACAACTACTCTTCTTATTAAAGACAATAAGAACAACCACAGCAACACTTACACTAACACCTTAGTGTAAGCACCAACAACAGCAACTTCTTTCATAAAACACTCTTGTGCAACTATAGCTCTTAGCAAGAACAACTTCTTTCTACCTCACAACTTCAACAAAGTTCCCTCAAGAACTTCTCACAGTAGGTTGAAGAAATATGGTAAGGTTCACACTTTCTTACTAGTCTAAGCACAAGCAAGAGATCAAATATTATGGTTCTTCTTGTGCTTGACTTTCTTTCTCTCAATATACAACAATGAAGAGCAAAGAAAAGCTAAACAAGCTTTAAGCAAATTTACAAGTATGAGAGAACTATACAACAATGAAAGATGAAGCTAGATGATATTGAAAGTATATGTTTGCCTCATCCAAGCCTCTTTTATTTATAGATGAAGTTGACCACGTTTTTGAGGCTCTCCACCAAGTCTTCATCTTCAAAAATGTCAAGATAATGTCCAAATAGTCTTTAGCCATCCAATGGAGTGATTTGATCTTGAATAGCCACCTTAGAGAATCTTAGACACGGTTAAAATAGTCAAGGAAGCATGTAGTATGTTGGGTTAAAGTCCACAAGAAATTTGAGCAAGATTGGAGAGAGAAAACATCATAGATCTCCCTTGGATTTTGTTCCAACGTTTAAAAATTTTGACTTCTGTGGACGTCGATCGATCCACGTGCCAATGCTGAGAGATCGACGTCTCTCAGAATGACGTCGATCGATCGACGTCTCCTTGGCTGAGAGATCGACGTCTCTCAGATGTATGTCGATCGATCGACGTACCTTTAGCTGAGAGATCGACGTCTCTCAGATCTACGTCGATCGATCGACGTACCCTCAGCTGAGAGATCCACGTCTCTCAGAATGACGTCAATCGATCGACGTTTGTCTGGCTGAGAGATTGACGTCTCTCAGAAGCACGTCGATCGATCTACGTCCCTTGGCTGAGAGATTGACGTGGATCTGAGAGCTCAAACGTTTACAAAACTTCACATGGATCGATCCATGTGCCTCCCTGAGGGGCTGATGTATACTTCAACCGATCCATGAGAGATTTACGTCTCGCAATGTGTTTTTCTCAATTTTCTTCAAACTCAAAATGTGAAATTCCATTTTAGTCCTTTTAAAACATCTTTTTAACATCATCAAAACATTTCATAATCCAACAATCTCAACCTTTTCGATGATTTCAAAACCAAGATTTTAAAAGATGTTTTTGCTTCATTTTAACTGTTTGAATGTTTCAAACTTGAAAAAATATCAATCTCCCCCTAAGTATATGCACTTTATACCTTTTGAAATAATCAATGCGAACAAGATTTTACAACTCCAATCAAAATACTTTTCTTTAAAATTTCTCCCCCTTAACCAAACATGTATCCTTAACTCATCTTTCAAACATGCTCATTTTCATTTTACTAGCAACGAACAAGGATTCCAATTTCCAAACTTACCTCATTTTACATTTTACCAGCAACCAACAAAGATTCCAATTTTCAAACTTACCTCATTTTACCACTTACCAACAAAAATTATCTCATCAAGCAATAAGCAACTTTAACAAATAAGCAACTTATCAAGCAATAAACAACTTTAACAAATAAACAATAATAAGCCACTTTCTCCCCCTTTTTGAAAGCATCAAAACAATAAGCAATAGTACTCCATTAAATTCAAGTCACAACCAAATTTAACAATTAGCAAGACATCCTAAGCTAGAATCATAGATAAAACAAGAAGCGAGCTAGAAAACACTCTAGTCTTCATCGGAAGAGAACGTGATGCCAGGAATGCGTGCTTTCATTTTTGTCTTGAGCTTTGCAAATCTTGACTCTTGTACGGACACCTTGCTTCGAAGCTCACCAACCTCTTGTTGAAGACTAGCAACTTGAGCTTGAAGTTCAGGCACATTTGAGCTCAAGCTACTAGGTGCTTCTTGAGTATCCGGTTCAGGAATGGGTGCCTCGTCCGAAAGGTCTTCGTCTTCTCTTGCTTCCTCCTCTTGTTCTCTCCTCATTGCTTCTTTTCTAGACTTGAGTATTTGTTGGATGTCGACTTTATCGTAAAAATCCTTGTGCGTTATGTTGTCAACATCCGTGTCATCCACATAAACACCCGACTTTACAAGCATCCTATAGATGAGATTACTATAGGGTAGGGCTTTGTTTTGTTTGGTGGCGGCTTCGATAATATTGGTCATAAAAAGCTCCCCAAAGTTAACCTTCTCACGGTTAGCTATTCGGTATGCTATGTAAAAGTCTAGGTTACTTGGAAATTTGGCAGATTTACCATTTATACAAAATGTAACAATGGCAAGAAGGGTACGATAAACCAAGGGCATATCATTTGTGTTTTTAGTGGGACGGAAGCCTAAGAATGACTTCACTTCATCTTCAGAGACTTTCCACCTAGTCGCATCCCACTTTCACGCATCAAACTCAAAGTACCCTTCGTTGGGTACACCAATCAAGTCACAAAATTTTTTTAACTTTCCATTTAATGTGATGTCCATCAATGACAGAATGTAGAGCTAAAGGAAGGCCATTTATGTATTCTATCCATAAATTGGCATAAAAAAAATCTTGTATACATAGTAGACATTTTGTACATCTCTCTCTCATTCCATATACTCCTCCATTCTTAAACATCTAACCACTCAATGATAGGACTTAGTTCATTATTGCTTAGAATATCATTTATTCTAAGCAATTTGAGTGGGATGGTGGCTCTCTCATCATCTTCCCATTTATCATATAATATCTGAGAATGTCTAGTGATATACCTTACATGCCCGGGGGTTAGGGGTTCCGTCAAAGCATCCTTGGCATCTTTGGCTTTGATCCAAGGGAAGTTGGAGAGAGTCAACCCACTCCTAATTTCAGCTAACTCTTGTCCTTGACTCTCATCCATAGATTGCTTTCTTCTAGGTTGAGATGTTTGTCCTTGAGAAGGATTGCTTGAACCTTCTCCTCCACTCTTAGAGGATCTTGGCCTCTTGGTTGTGTTCTTGCTTCTTGAAGACATTTTTGAGAGATTTGGGGATTGAGAGATTGAAAAATTTAGGTTGAAATGAAGAAATTCAAGAGAGGAAATCAAGAATCAAGAGTAGAGATGATTAAATCTTGATTTAGAGATGAAATTTAAGAGATGAATGTTTTTGGTGAAAGGGGGCAGAGGGAATCTAGGGTTTCAGCCGCTTGTTGAAGGTGGAAATGAGAAAGGGTTTTGATTTTGGGAGTTTTTAAAGATGCTGAAATCGACGACGTCGATCTCTTGTTTTGATACGTGGATCGATCCATGTATGCTGGTTTTTGAAATTTTCAATTTTAACCCTCTAAACAATGTTTATCATCCCTAATCTTGTTCTAATGGACTCAAATGTCTCAGTAAGAAGGGATTTTGTGAATATATCCGCTAGTTGGTCATTTGTTGGGACAAATTCAACGCATACTAATCCTTTTTTGAATGCAATCCCTTATAAAGCGATGTCTCGCTTCTATATGTTTGGTCCTACTATGATGTACCGGTAACATTATAATCGTTTAAGGTGTTGATCATCCAAAGTAGTTGTGCACAACATGAAGCGGCCGATACATATTCGGATTCCGCCGTAGAAAGTGACACGCTATTTTGTTTCTTGGAGAACCAAGAAACTAAGCAATCTCCAAGGAATTGGCATGGCCCGGAGGTGCTTTTTCTATCAACAAGATTTCCGGCATAGTTGGAGTCACTATACCCTCTTAAATCAAAGCATTCATTTTTGGGATAAAACAACCCAAAATTCAAAGTTCCTTTCAAATACCTAAAGATACGTTTAATGGCAACTAAATGTGATTCCTTAGGCATACTTTGAAATCTAGCACATAGACACACAACATGCAAAATATCCGGTCTACTAGCGGTTAAATAAAGTAAACTACCAATCATACCCCTATATTTGGTTACCTCAACCGGCTTTCCTTTTTCGTCTTTTTCAAGCTTTGTACTTGTGCTCATATGTGTGCTTACACTTCTTCCATCCTCAAATTTGTACTTCTTGAGCAAATCCTTTGTATACTTTGTTTGAGATATATACACTCCATCTTGGGTTTGCTTGATTTGAAGACCAAGAAAGTAGTTGAGTTCACCCATCATGCTCATTTCAAATTCTCCTTCCATCAATTTTGCAAAATGATCACAAAGAGAATCATTAGTAGCACCAAATATAATATCATCCACATAAATTTGAACAAGCAATTGATGGTTTCCTTGTTCTTTAATAAAAAGAGTAGTGTCGACTTTTCCTCTTGAAAACTCATTTTCAAGTAGGAAGTTACCTAACCTATCATACCAAGCCCTAGGAGCTTGTTTAAGTCCATAAAGGGCCTTTTTGAGTTTAAATACATGTTTTGGATAATCATGATCTTCAAACCCCAGAGGTTGAGCCACATACACTTCTTCTTGAATTATTCCATTCAAGAATGCGGATTTCACATCCATTTAATATAGTTTGAAATCCTTATAGTATGCATATGCTAATAGCATTCTAATAGCTTCTAACCTAGCAACGGGGGCAAAAGTCTCATCATAGTCTATGCCTTCCTCTTGCATATATCCTTGGGCTACTAACCTAGCTTTGTTTCTAGTGATGTTTCCTTTATCATCCATTTTGTTTCTAAATACCCATTTAGTGCCAATTACGGGATGATCACTAGGTTTAGCAGCTAATTCCCAAACATCACTTCTTTCAAATTGATTTAATTCTTCTTGCATGGCTAGTACCAAATCTTCATCATTTATTGCCTCTTTTATATTTTTAGGCTCAACTTGTGAAATAAAGGCGTTTTCATTGAATTTCCTCCTAGTCATTATGCCTTGGCTAGTTTCACCTAATATTAACTCTTTTGGGTGATTTTTCCTATACTTATATGAATCCGGTAAATTTGATGTATCTCCTCCTACTTCTTCATCCTCAACCTTAGGTTCAAGGAGATCAATCCTAAGGTCAATAAAAATATTACCTTTTGGATTCTCAAATTTCTCTATATGGCTTACTTCAATTATTTCATCATCATCATCATCATCATTAATGTTTGATTTATCCTCAATGAGTTCACTAAACTTGATATGAATTGATTCTTCAACTTTCATGCTTCTTTTATTGTATACTCTAAATGCCTTGCTATTTTGAGCATAACCCATAAAGATTCCTTCATCCGCTTTGAAGTCGAGTTTATCCAAGTTATCTTTGGTGTTAAGTATAAAGCACTTACAACCAAATACCTTGAAATAACCAATATTTGGTACTCTACCTTTCCAAAGCTCACAAGGAGTATTTTTGAGAAATGGTCTCAAATAAACTCTATTGATCACATGACAAGCGGTATTTACTGCTTCGGCCCAAAAATATTTGGGTAGCTCAAATTCGTTTGGCATGGCTCTACTCATTTCTTGAAGTGTTCTATTTTTCCTTTCTGCAACACCATTTTGTTGAGGAGTTCTTGGAGCTGAGAAATTGTGTCCATACCCTTTGGATACACAAAATTCTTGAAATTCTCCATCAAACTCACCACCTCTATCACTTCTAATTTCCTTAATTGTGTCCTCTCTTTGATTTTCTAATCTCTTACAAAGCTTTATAAATTCTTGGCATGCATCATTCTTTTTAGCTAAGAACATTACCCAAGTGTACCTAGAGAAGTCATCTACCACCACAAAGGTGTAATGTTTTCCACTTAGACTTGCCGTACCAATATCCCCATACAAATCCATATAAAGCAATTGTAGAGGTTTGGTGGTGGAGATTTCACTCTTGGGCTAGAAGCTTGTTTTAACAAGCTTTGCCTTTTGACAAATGTCACATAAGCCATGGTTTTCGAAATTTAATTTTGGAAGTCCTTGGACTTTTTCATTTTTGCAAATCTCTTTGAAATTTTTAAAACTAATGTGTCCAAGTCGTCTATGCCATAGTTGAGTCAAATCATTTTTGGCAACTAGGCAAGAAACATTTTGTGATATCAAATCATGTGTGCTAAATTTGTAAACATCATTTTTACGTATAGCCTCAAAAACAATTTTATCGTTCTTTTTCACAACACATTTTCTTTTCACAAATTCAATTTGAAAATTAGCATCACATAGTTGGCTAACACTTATCAAATTATACTTAATCCCTTATACATATAGTACATTATTAATAGTAAAAGAAGAATTACCAATTTCTCTATGTCCAAGGATTTTGGCTCTCCCATTGCCAAAATACACCGTTCCACCATCTTGGAGCTTGAGCTTGGTGAACAACGTCTTGTCTCCGGTCATGTGCGTTGAACATCCGCTGTCCATAAGCCATTTGGTTCCTTCTTCTTTGGCTACATTTATCTTGAGAGCCTACAAAACCAAAAGATGTATGCATTGGTACCCTTTGATGGTTGGGTCCTTTAAGGTTAGTTTGTCGACCCTTAGGCTTCCAAACATATGGGCTTCCAAATCTAGCTCTACATGCTTTCTTCACATGTCCTAGTTTGTTGCAATGAAAACAAGTGGGTACATGCTTTGGTTTAGAAGGTGATGAAATTTGTTGTGTTTTTATAGTATTTGCCCTTTTCTTTAAGGACTTGGGTTTAATAGAAGAAAGTGATGAATTAAATCCTAAACCGGATTTATCATTTCCAATTCTTTGATTTCCAAGTAGTATGTCTAAATTGTTTTTACCATTTGTTAGTCTTTGTAAGTCTAACTTTAGTTTCTCACATTCTTTTCTAATTTCTACATTTTCAAGAGCTACGGTTTTATGCATGGTGAGTATGATGTCATGCTCTTGAAACATCAAAATATTCTTGTCATGCAAGCTCTTATTTTCTAAGATGCATTTCTTGAACTCTTTCTTCAAATGCTTATATTTTAAATTCAATTTTTCAAAGTCATCTTGCAAATCTCCTATTTCATCATGCAAATTTGAAGGATTAGAATTTACCTCAAGATCATCTTCAATTGCCATGAGACAAATATGTTGAATCTTTGGATTGTCAACTATTGCAACAAGTCCAACACCTTGATCTTCACTCTCTTCTCCTTCCGATTCCGAAAGGAGATCATCCCACGTGGTTACCTCCGCATTGAGGGCTTTCTTCTTTTGAGGAAAGACCTTCTTCTCTTGCTTTTGTGGCTCTTTTACGTGGTAATCGGCAATGAAATGACCGGGTCGACCACATCTAAAGCAATTTTCACTTGCTTCCTTTTCTTTAGATGGCCTCTTGAAAAACTTCCTTTCTTGAGCTTTGTTTCTAGTTGCCATTCTTCTAAATTTTCTTACTAGAAGGGCAACTTCCTCATCCAATTCATCGAATTCTTCCACCAATCCTTTTTGTGATGTTTGTGTGGGCTTGATAGGGTTCATCCTATTTTGTTCATCAATAAGAATTTCATGAGTAAGAAGATTATTGGATAGCTCATCAAGGGTAAGAGTCTTGAGATTATTTGATTCGGTGATGGTGGTGACTTTGGGTCTCAATTCTCTTGGCAAGGAGTTAAGGAGTTTTGAGACAATGTCTTCATTTGAGATTTTCTTGTCCACCATAGAGAGTTGATTCGCTATTCGTGTCAATCGATCGATTGTCTCCTCAATCTTCTCACCGCTTTTCATTCCGAACATTTCATACTCCTTCATGAGCATGAGTCTTTTGGCCATTCTTGCTCAGTTCTTTCGTGTATCATTTCAAGCCTTTTCCATGCCTCATGAGCTGTTTCAAGACCTTGAAGTCTTATGAGCTCGGTGGTGGTAAGAGCACTTGATAGAATATCAAATGCTTTGCCATTTATGGCAAATTTTAGCTTCTCTTCATCGGTGTACTCATCCTCATCTTTGAACATTGATTCTCCTTTTGAGTTGGTAATCATAGGAACTTCAATTCCTTTGACAACAGCTCTCCATATATCAAATCCACAGCCTTTCAAATGATTGATCATTCGAAATTTCCACAAAGAATAATTGTAGGCATCAAACATAGGTGCTTTAGTGTTTGATCTGGAAAATAGTGCAGTAGGTTTAGGAGATGAAGTGTGAGATGAAGAGGTTGAGGTTGAGGTTGTCATTGCCATGATCTTTAACCTTGCTACTTGCAAAGATAGGCCAAGCAATCAAGGTTAGGCTCTGATACCAATTGTTAGGTCCGAAATACACTCTATAGGGGGGGTGAATAGAGTGTTTGGCACTTTTGTGGAATTTTTCTTGTGTGACTCAACTCAAAAGATATTCAAAATCAGAGTAAGAATGGGAGATGAAAAGTAATGAATGAGTACACCGGATATAGAGTGGTTCGAATCGTAAATGATTCTACTCCACGACCACGTTGTTACCAAAGTGGATTTTCAACAACTACTCTTCTTATTAAAGACAATAAGAACAACCACAACAACACTTACACTAACACCTTAGTGTAAGCACCAACAACAGCAACTTCTTGCACAAAACACTCTTGTGCAACTACATCAACTACAGCTCTTAGCAAGAACAACTTCTTGCTACCTCACAACTTCAACAAAGTTCCCTCAAGAACTTCTCACAGTAGGTTGAAGAAATATGGTAAGGTTCACACTTTTTACTAGTCTAAGCACAAGCAAGAGATCAAATATTTATGGTTCCTCTTGTGCTTGACTTTCTTTCTCTCAATATACAACAATGAAGAGCAAAGAAAAGCTAAACAAGCTTTAAGCAAATTTACAAGTATGAGAGAACTATACAACAATGAAATATGAAGCTAGATGATATTAAAAGTGTGTATTTGCCTCATCCAAGCCTCTTTTATTTATAGATGAAGTTGACCACGTTTTTGAGGCTCTCCACCAAGTCTTCATCTTCAAAAATGTCAAGATAATGTCCAAATAGTCTTTAGCCATCCTATGGAGTGATTTGATCTTGAATAGCCACCCTAGAGAATCTTAGACATGGTTAAAATAGTCAAGGAAGCATGTAGTATGTTGGGTTAAAGTCCACAAGAAATTTGAGCAAGATTGGAGAGAGAAAACATCATAGATCTCCCTTGGATTTTGTTCCAACGTTCAAAAATTTTGACTTCTGTGGACGTCGATCGATCCACGTGCCAATGCTGAGAGATCGACGTCTCTCAGAATGAGTCGATCGATCGACGTCTCCTTAGCTGAGAGATCGACGTCTCTCAAAAGTATGTCGATCGATCGACGTACCCTTAGCTGAGAGATCGACGTCTCTCAGATGGACGTCGATCGATCGACGTACCCTCAGCTGAGAGATCGACGTCTCTCAGAATGACGTCGATCGATCGACGTTTGTCTAGCTGAGAGATTGACGTCTCTCAGAAGCACGTCGATCGATCCACGTCTCTTGGCTGAGATATTGACGTGAATCTGAGAGCTCAAACGTTTACAAAACTTCACATGGATCGATCCATGTGCCTCCCTGAGGGGCTGATGTATACTTCAACCGATCCATGAGAGATTTACGTCTCGCAATGTGTTTTTCTCAATTTTCTACAAACTCAAAATGTGAAATTCCATTTTAGTCCTTTAAAAAAATCTTTTTAACATCATCAAAACATTTCATAATCTAACACTGCAAACATCACATAGATTCACTATCACAACTTGAATGCTAGAAGGAATACAGTTGTTAGGATCATTGCAATAAATTGTACTTACTTCTCCGCATGTTTGGCCGTTTTGCCGTACGTCGTTGTTTACCGTAACATGAGGGACGTCGTAGCCGATTTGACAGAACACACCTGTAAAAATATGTGATTAAGAACAAATCTATATAGACTAATGGCCGTCAATAGTCACATCCAAAAGAGTGTAAAAACACAGTCACAAGAAGAAGAAAAAAGCATCTTTTGAAGAAGATTAACAAGAAAAAGTACATTTTTTTAATATTATTAGAGATTATCTAAGAAAGTATGTCAGCACAAAATTGTCAAAGGACTGAAGAATCAACATATATTTTTTGGTAACTGATGTTAATTTTGTACGAAGAATGCAAATGCTCCAAGAATCACAGGAGCATTCTAACAGCATAAAATGCGTTGAGCATAATCAATAGAAAAAGATGAGTTGCGGAGAACTCAGAAGAGAGAATCTGGAGAAAGGAGAGCTTATTTCATATCACAGCAAAAACAGTTGATAGAATTGATTACAATGGCAAAAAACTGCTGACAATCTTCCTCACCTTCTACACTTATACACGGGCAACAAAAGAGATAATAACCACCACTGCAAAATTACAAGAATGTCCTGTAACTAACTCAACTAATTACTTAATACCAAGGGCATCAATGTCATTTCACATATTTGAAATGTTGACGCCACAATCTCCTTTCTTCTCCAGTAGTGCAGCTGGGTCGCTGGGCTACCTCCTGCCCCGTCCAGCAATTCTGCAACAGCACGCAACTCAACCACCTTCCAACTCTTCCAACCGTTGATTAAGCCATTCACTCCACACCTTGCCTCTGAGCTTGGCTCAACTATGGTTTTGACACCCCTCCCTCAAGCCCAGCTTGGTGTAAATGTTGTAAACTCCAATCAACTATAATAAGTCAGCTAGTCTCTTACTATCCAGGGGTTTCGTAAAAATATCTGCAAGTTGCAGCTGAGACCGTATGGGCACGAGTTTTGTCACTCTTTGCAACACTTTATCTCTTACTACATGGCAATCTATTTCAATTTGTTTTGTCCTTTCATGGGACACGATATTCTCAGCAATGTATAAGGCACTTTTAATATCGTAGAAGAGCTCTACATTCTCTTGATTTCCTAATCCCAGATCCTTCGCCAAGTACAATAACCACTGTATCTCACACACAGCCAACACCATGGCTCTGTATTCTGGTTCTGCAGAAGATCTTGAAACCGTGTCTGCTTCTTTGCTTTCCAGGATACTAGAGCTCCTCCCAAAAACACGCAGTAACTCGTGATAGATCTTCTAGTTTCCTGGCAACCTGCCAAATCTGAGTCTATAAAACCTTTCAATCTCATGTCTCCTATGCTGGAAAATAAGAGTCCCTGACCCATGGTCCCTTTTAGGTACCTCAGCAGCATATGCGCTGCTTTTTGTTGATTTAATGTGGGGCAATCTAAGAACTGACTCAGTTGTTGAACATCAAACGATATATCCGGTCTAGTGATGGTTAAGTATATCAACTTCCCAATCAACTTTCTATACTGTGTGATATCATCTATAGGATCGAGTCATTGTGCAACAACTTCACATGGCTTTCCATAGGACTAATAGCAGGTCTGGCCCCTAGAAATCCCACTTCCTCCAGTAATTTTGCTGTATACTTCCTCTGGTTAACACAAAGACCTTCCTTGGATCTAGCAACTTCTATCCCCAAGAAGAATTTCAATTCTCCTAGATTCTTAATACGAAATTCTGAATGTAATGCAATTTTAATTCCCTCAATTGCTTCAATGCTTTCACAGGCAGCGATAATATCATCTACATACACTAATAATACAAGCATAGACTTCCCGGCAATCAACCTGAACAGTGTATAGTCATTTCTAGATTGAGTAAAGCCTTGTTCAATCAAAAACTTCGTTAACTTGGCATTCCACTCCCTACTTGCCTGCTTTAATCCATATAAAGGTTTCTGTAATTTACATACCAAATGAGGCTGAGGCAAATTCACCCCTGGTGGAGGTGTCATGTATATCTCCTCATGAAGATCCCCATGCAAAAATGCATTGTTTACATCTATTTGATGTATGTGCCATCCATTCCTTGCTACCATAGCCAGCAGCATTCTCACAGTGGCCATCTTAGCCACTAGTGAAGACCTGTCTTGATAATCCACCCCATATTGTTGCGTATAGCCCTTTTCCACTAGCCTTGTCTTGTATCTATCAACTGTTCCATCAGCCTTATGCTTGATTTTATACACCCATTTACATCCAATAGCCCTCTTATCCTTGGGCAATGATACTAGCTTCCAAGTCTCATTTTCTTCTACAGCTGCAATCTCCTGCTCCATTGCCTTCTGTCACTCAGGGTCACCACATGCTTTTGCATAAGAGTTAGGCTCTATGTGTATACTAATGTTTAATGCATAAGTCTTGTACTTTGGTGCCAGGGATTCTAGGCATAGGTATTTTTCAACAGAGTGATGAGTAGTGTGTTTAGAGTTATCATCCTGCATTTTGTACATATGGCTTTGGTTGGACAACATTGATATCTGATTGCAATAATATTGCTTCAGATAAGATGCCGGATGTCTGACGCGTTGAGGTCTAGGAAAGGTTAGAGGTATATTGATGAAGCCTCAGGTGAAGATGAAGATGAAGGCTAGGCAATTATTTGATGAGGAACAGAAACAGGAGGAGTATGTTTCTCAGGAAGGTCAGGTTCTGGGCCTTGTAAGGGTTGAAGATCAGAATGGGAGACAGACATAGAAGGAGTATGTTGCTCAGGTAGGTCAGACATAGAAGGAGTATGTTGCTCAGGTAGGTCAGGTTGTGGGTCTTGCAAAGGTTGAAGAATAGAGTGAGGGACGGAAAAAGGAGTATATGAAGGAGTATATAGGTTACAAGATCCCCCCCCACCTAGGTCAGTGGGTGAGTTGATGATCCCTAAGGGTTTGCTTGTTTGTCCAGGAGTAGAGGTGGAATGGCTGCTAGCAAAAGGGAATATGCTCTAAAAGAAGTGCACGTCTCTGGAAATGAAAACAGCAGAATTTTCCAAATCTAAAAGGACATAACCTTTAGTGGTATGGGATAAGCCAAGAAACAAACATCTCTTTGCTCTGGGGCTGAATTTGTCTTTAGTGGGTGAGGTGTTGGAGGCATATGCTAAACAACCAAACACCCTGAGATGAGATTAAGTGGGGACCTTTTTATACAGGAGTTCAAAGGGAGTGTGTTGATTGAGCAAGGGAGATGGAGTTATGTTTATAAGATAAGCGGCATGCTGGATGCAGAAACCCCATTACTTGATAGGAATATTTGATTGAAACCTGAGGGCCCTAGCTACGGTTAACAAATGTTGGTGTTTCCTTTCAACTACACCATTTTGTTGTGGAGTGTACACATATGTGGTCTGGTGTTGAATGCCTTTTTCAATATAGAAAGAATTTAAGTTAAATTCAAGACTATTATCAGTTCTACTGATCTTTATAGGCATGCCAAATGGAACAGATACAAACGTATGAAAACTTTGAACAATGCACCTTACTTCAGACTTTGACTTCAACATGTAGATCCAACAATATCTACTATAGTCATCTACTATTGTAAGGAAGTATTGTTGTTTATACAATGTAGGGTGCCTGTAAGGGCCCCATATATCCATATGAACCAGGTCAAAGGGGGAATGGGTTAAAGACTTTGAAACATGAAATGACATTCTCTTTTGTTTTTCCAATGGGCATATGGTGCAGTTTCTTTCATCTTCAGATGATATCACTTGAGAATCTATTTTGTGTATGTCTTGTAATCTGGAGTATGCAGGATGACCAAGTCTTGAATGCCAAAGAAAAGGACTAAGACTGGAAGCAATACAAGCATGTGAAGGGAGTCTGAGGTATGGATTGGACTGTGAATCTGAAAGAGAGTTTCCAAAGAAATGATACAGGCCTTGATGACTCTAACTGAACCAATCTTCTTCTTGGTAATGTGTTCCTGGGTGACACAAGTATTAAGTTGAAAATTCACATCAATTTCACCAGAAACTGTCAATTTTCTCAATGGCAGCAAATTGAATGAAAACGAAGGTACGTGCAAAACATTTTTCAATTCAAGAGATGGACTGAATTTCACGTTTCCAATGTGGCTTATCATGACATGTTGTTTATTTGGCAATTGTACTGACTTAGAATCAACTGAATAGAAAGAATCAAAGAGGAAAAGAGAGTGACAGATGTGGTCAGTGGCACCAGAGTCTAAAACCCATGCACTTGAACAATCATATAACATATTACCTTTTCCCTTACCAGAAGTAGTGGAGCACGGAGCTGACATTACCGCATGACTTTCTCCATTGTTCTATGGCTCTTCTTGACCTGATCTTGGTTTGTCACTGTGCTGCTGCAACAAATTCATCAGCTGCACGTATTGCTCTTGAGTGATCATAGCAGGCTCCTGAGAGGCTGAACCACATGTTGTTTCACTGACCACTGAATTAATCTGGCTCTTTTTTTATAGCCAGGTGGATATCCATGCTTCTTGCAACATTTATCAACTGTGTTTCCAATCAAATTACAGAAGGTACATACTGGTGCCTTAGAATTTCCTTGAGATCCTCTTGAAAAATTCTTTCTGTTACCTCCCCCATGGGTTTTTGCCAAGTTCCTCCTGAGCCTGCAGAATTTGTCCCTCTACCTCCAGAAGAACTGTAGTTTCCCCCATTATTTACATTCATCACTAATACAGGATTGTTAGCAAGATGTGCACTGGGATAGTTCAATTTCCTTTCCAGCTTAACAACCATTGCAAATGTGGTCTTAAGATCTGGCAAAGGAACTGACAACAACACCTGTGATTTTACTGGTTCAAATTCTTTATTAAGTTCTTTGATGAATTTTATGACATAATCATCTTGCACAAACTTGTTAATTTGACTGAAAACAATGCAAGTGCATCTATTACAAGTATAGCTAGGAATTGATCTAAGAACCATTAATTCTTCAGACAAAACCTTCAACTTTGTATAATACTCAGTCACCGAAGACTCACCTTGTCTACTTGCATAAAATTGTTCTTGTAGATCTGATAATCTAAACGCATCAACATTCCCATACATGTGTTTAAGAACATTCCATATGTCAATTGCATTATCCAGCTACATCACGCTCTGTCTTATTGTAGGTACCACTGAATTGACTATCCACGATGCCACCATATTGTTTGTCTTACTCTAAGTCGCATACCTTCTGTTTCCTTCATCTGGTTTCACAACATCGCCAGAGACAAATCCTAACTTGTTCTTCGATTGCAATGCTCTCCTGAAAGTCCTACTCCATCCATGATCATTGTTTCCATCGAGTAATGGTTGTACAAGCACAAGCGCAGGGCTATCACTCGGATGGATATACAGAGGATCCTCATTAGGATCCAAAATTGCGCTAGTGTGAGGGCTATTTGACAAACTAGGTGATCGCATATCGGAAACCATGAAAGTACCAAATCTCATTCAACAATTTCAACGAGATAAGTACGTTTAACGCTCTGATACCATGTTAATTTTGTACGAAGAATGCAAATGCTCCAAGAATCACAAGAGCATTCTAACAGTATAAAATGCGTTAAGCATAATCAACAGAAAAAGATGAGTTGCGGAGAACTCAGAAGAGAGAATCTGAAGAAAGGAGAGCTTATTCCATATCACAGCAAAAACAGTTGATAGAATTGATTACAATGGCAAAAAAGCTGTTGATCATCTTCCTCACCTTCTACACTTATACACGGGCAACAAAAGAGAAAATAACCACCACTGCAAAATTACAAGAATGTCCTGTACCTAACTCAACTAATTACTTAATACCGAGGGCATAAATGTCATTTCACATGTTTGAAATGTTGGCGCCGCAATCTCCCTTCTTCTCCAGCAGCGCAGCTGGGTCGCTGGGCTACCTCCTGCCCCGTCCAGTAATTCTGCAACAGCACGCAACTCAACCACCTTCCAACTCTCCGAACCGTTGATTAAGCCATTCATCTCATGTCTGTGCATCATCTTCACTTGGATCCTCAACTGGATCGTGCTGATCTCCACACCTTGCCTCTGAGCTTGGCTCAACTATGGTTTTGACAAGTGAAATGTGACATAAATAGTTAAGAGTACTCACCAACAGTAGCAGAAGTAGAACCAACAGTACTAGAATAAGTTGTTTCATTTGCAGAGGCTCCGATGAAGATAAACACAATGAAGAACGCAGCGATTCTCTTCATTTTGTCTTTTTAATTTTTCTCTCTTTTCACTTGGTGATGAAGTAATGCAGAGAAAAAAAACCTTAATTATATTAGCTTTTATAGCACTCTTGTAGTCGGCTTTGCACTTTAGTCCAACAGAAAGTTAATGGGAAAAGAAGGGATACGTTTATACTTAAGGATTCCTTGGAATTTAGTCTTTGTATCCACTTTCAAACAACATGGCTAGGAGAAATTAGGATGTTAAGTGGATCATCTCTTCAATCATCTGTGTGGTTGGTCTGATACCATCCTAAAAAGACGTTTCCGGTATACTATGCTTCCGCATTTGCACAGAGTCCGAGGAGTGATTGAATTGCTTTATAATCTGATGTAGACAGCATTACCTTACACTTTGTGCAAGAAGATGATTCAGCAGCTCGCACGTATGACCTCAAAGTCACAAAACAGCAATCTTACTAGTTACTGCAAGGCCCGCACTCCTTCGGTACCATTCTAAGATGCTTGAAATTGTAATTTTATTGTTGAAATGTTCTCGATTGAATATTTTAACTTCACAAATAAACAAAATGAAATTGGAAGGAGTCAATTGAGCCGATTATCATGTTATGTTCGTCCTGTCTTGTCAAATTATATGTACAGAACCTAATCAGACTACAAAGGAAACAAGAAAATAATTTCTTCATTGCTGCCAATAAATTTCGCTCTTGTAAACAACAATTTTAACTGTTTTTTCAAATTTGGTTTTAGTTAGATTACCTAAAAAAGTTACTATCTCGAAAATATTGTCACAATTAACTTTTTAATATGTTATAATTACACTATTTCAAAAAAAAAAACAAACTGTAGAGAGTATTAATTTGAGCAAAAGTGCTCTCCGAATCAAGGGTCCAAAGTAACATAATGCGATTTCATTCCATCAAAATTGTTCTAAAACTTTTTTAACTCTTGCATTTTTTTTGAAAGTAGAATGGTATTCATTCATGAAACATGTCTGCAGATGCAGAAGAGAGTACAATAGGAGGGAGATGAGGTCCCCATACGATATGCGCAGCATATTGTAATCTTATCTTGGCTAAATGGTGAGCCGGCATATTGCCGTCACGTTTTGTAAAAGTAATTTGACTGTTGCATTTTATTGGTTTAAATATTTGAAAATTTCAGAAATCTTATCATCAAAAGTAATCCATCACTGGAATTGCATTGCCTAAGCTATACTGGAATAATATCAGCACTATTTTATTTTTTGTTAAGTTTCGAAAACCGAAATACAATGCTACTGATTTTATTGTAAAATCTCAAACTCGAGTTTATAGCATTGACAACTTTCTGACTTAATATTTTAAGATTGACTAGATGGAACGTAAATGACAGACTGAGGAATCATTTATAGTTTTTGCAAAAATATTCACACGCCAATATGCAATTAACAATTGTAAGGTTGTCTCAGGACACACTTAATTGGGTATTCGGGTTGTAATATTGCAACTAGAGAGACACATGTTTAAATCAAGACAAACGTATCATGAAAACAACACTGCTATCTGGGTTTATACTAGCTTAGGTTTTAATATTCGGTCCAATTAGATTAAATAATCAGCGTTGTGTAGGTTGTCTGGTAAAAAATATTACCGATTTCGAAGACTGATGTATTCCTAATTTTTATCATTTACGAAATTTCTTGAGACAATTCTAGATCATAGTATTACATGTTACTATTAGAATTAACAATTCAAGGCTGGCATATAGGAAAATCAAAATTTAGTGATATCCGCTTACTAGGTCCGTGTTACATCAGATAAAGTACTTCAACACATCGAATAAAGTCCTTAAGGGATATCAGAAGAACTGAAGAATCTCCCATCATCCACTTCTTGCTAATTGAAACATGACATCTATTCTTTATCTCAAATTATAAGTTAAATTAACTTGGTTTTTTAACCTAATATAATTTTAAAACAAAAGTACTACTGTTATAGTAATTACCAATAGTGTTAGAATTTCAACCAACAGAGCTATAATAAGTTGCGTCAGAAGCTCTGTTACAAATAAACACGATTAAAAACATAATGATTGTCTTCGTGTTATCGCTTTTTTTCTCTTTTCTCTTTTCACTTGGTGATGAGGATTTCACTAACTTAGCTTTTATAACATTTTTTCAGTTTGAAGGCAGAACTTGGAGCAACTGATAAGATTGTTTTGTGACCTTAATATCACAGATTCGAGCTGTGGAAACAGTCTCTTGCACAAACAAATGCAGGATAATGCTGCGTATATCAGATCGCGCGAAGCGAGCCGTCCTCTCCTCAAACCCTGCAAACACAGAAGAAGTCTAGTGTATCAGAAACGTCATTTAACATTTTCGAGTTCAGAAGTTTTCACAGTTTAGGCCAAGAAAAAGTATAATGGGAAAGGACATACACTGGAAAAACTAAGGTGATTAAACAAATTTCAGCAAACTGGTAAAATTGTGGGTGTTTCACGCAGTAGAAAATGCGGGGCACGTCTTCCAATGGAGGAATAATAAGGGGATGCGTATATACGAGAATAAATTAATTAAGTAGTCTTGATGAATTTTGTCTTAAAAAATCAAGAAATTCAAGAACAATTGATAAAACCACAAAACTACTAGATGAATGAAGAACACAAGCAGAGAGACCAAAACTCAGCTTTGGAATTGAAAATAACCGTCTGCCAAAGTGAGCTGGTCTGCAGCATATAAACAAGTACAGTTGGAAAGAAGAAAACTGTTATTCTACTGAAATTACAATTTTGCCCTTTGTTAAAAACTATGACTATTCCGTTAATGGGGGCATTCTTGTCTTTTCAAGTCATTTAAAATCTCCCGCTTGTACACTCCTACTTCTTCCTCCCTCGTCCTCTTCTGGGCCTCGAGTCCAGCTTCCACTCCTACTGCAATTCAGCCTTTCCTCCTTTGATTATTTCATCTATTCAATTAATTCAGCTTCTTCTACATTGGTCTTTAGCTGAGCTACTTCTTCTTTTTCTTCTTCTTTCATTTTAATCCTACCTTCAGCCAAGCTCTGCCCTTTGATTTCTTCACAATTCTCAACACCCCCTCTCAATCCTGACTGTGAGAATATATCACATATACCTAATGACTCAGTCAGGATGCCTAGCCTCCTGGAATCCAATGCCTTGTAAATAAGTCTGCCAATTGTAGTTCAGTTCTAATGGGAATTGGTATGATCAGCCCCTCCTGATATTTGTCTCTTACAACATGGCAATCTATCTCAATGTGCTTTGTTCTCTCATGGAAAACTGGATTTTCAACTATGTATATTGCACTTCTATTATCACAGAAAAGCTCAATTGGACCATTGTGTGGCGCTCCTAAGTCCCTCAGTAAATAGAGAATCCATTAAATCTCACATGTGGCTGAGGCAAGAGCTCTATATTATGCCTCTGAGGATGACTTGGACATAGTAGTTTGTTTCTTGGCTTTCCAAGATATCAACGCATCACCCAGGAATGTGCAATATCCCATCACAGACCTTCTAGTTTCTATGAATCCTCCTCAATCTGCATCTGAGAAGGCCTTTAGCTTCAAAGCTCCGGTGCTTGGAAATAGTAATCCTCTGCCAGGACTTCCCTTTAAATATCTGAACAGTCTCTGTGCAACTGCCAAGTGGGACTTAGTTGGTGAGGCTAGAAACTGGCTCAATTGCTGTATATGAGATGTCAGGTCTAGTTATTGTCAAGTATAGCAGCTTCACAATTAGTCTTCTATATGCAGATACATCTGTGATGAGCTTAGAGTCCTCGTGTGCAAGCTTAAGATTCTGTTCCATGTGTGTCTTAGAAGGCTTGGATGCCAGGTATCCTGTATCCTCTAGTAACTCAAGTGTATACCTCCTTTGGCAAACTACCAACCCCCTCTGAGACCTGACAACTTCTAAGCCCAGGAAGTACCTCAATGGCCCCAGATCCTTGATCTTAAAGGCTTGGTGAAGACTGTTCTTTAGTGATTGAATGGCAGGCATAGAATTACTAGCAATGACTACATCATCAACATACACTAGCATTACCATAAATGAATCAGGAGTGGACTTGGTGAACATGGTGTAATCATGTTTAGATTGAACATAACCAGATGAGAGGAGGAATGGTGTTAGTTTTGCATTCCATTGCCTACTGGTTTGTTTAAGCCCATAGAGAGACTTATTGAGCTTGCATACTATATTGGGATATGGTGCTGGAACACTATCAGGTAAGAACATGTATATGTCTTGAGATAGATCACCGTGTAAAAATGCATTATTAATATCCAACTGATGCAATACCTTTAGTGGATGCCAGAGCCATGACTAACCTTATAGTGGTCATCTTTGCAACAGGAGAGAAGGTATCTTCATAGTCAATACCTGGTTGTTGGGTATTCCTCTTGGCCACTAACCTTGCTTTATATCTTTCTATACTGCCACCTGCTCTCCTTTTAATTTTGTAGACCCACTTGCACCCAATTGCTTTCTTGCCAGCAGGCAATGGAACTAGGGTCCAGGTATTGGTTGCCTCTAAGGCTGCAAGTTCCTAAGTCATGGCATGTTGCCATTATACTAACCTGACTGCCTGTTGATAAGTGGAAGGCTCTTCCTGCAAGCTAACGTTAAGCACACACCTTTTGTATTCAGGAGCTAAGTGATCAAGAGTGTAACATTCTTGAATTGGATAGAGAATGTTAGGGGATGAGGAGTATGCAGAAGTATTGAAGGTTGTCATAGAGTTGCAGTGATAATCTTTAAGGTAAGAGGGTGATTTTCTTGCTATGGTCTGAGGTGGAATGGATGGTTCAGTAGCTTGATCTGATCCAGTGAGAAGGAATGGAAGAGTTATCTCAAAATGCAGGTTTGGTAGTTTAGAGAAGTTCAGGAGATATGGACTTTGGTGACTCTGGTAGGCTTGAGGTTGGTGAAGATGTTTGTGTTATAGGCAAATGACTGGAAGGTGATGTTGGTGTTGATTGAAGTGAAGAATCAGAAGAGGTTGTAACATGCAGGTTCTGAATGGATGTATGTGTAGGATACGTAGGAAAGTGTGTATCACATGAGGATGGCTTTTGAGAATCAGTTGAAGGAAAAAACATAGTATTGGTTGATGAGTTGTCTTCAGAAGATTCAGGTACATCAAATGAGGAGTATGGAAATGTATGCTCATGAAATTATACATCCCTAGAGACAAAGATAACTTTTGTATCCAGATTCTGAAGTATATACCCCTTTGTATGAGGAGCCATACCCAGGTAAAGGCAAGGCACAGCTCTACGTGAGAACTTATATTTCTGAACACTGGTATTGTAAGCATATGCTTGACATCCAAAGACTTTTGGGGTCTGATATGTAGGTGGTTTATTGTACAGTAGTTCAAAGGGTGACTTGTGATGGAGGATAGACGTTGGAAGCAGGTTAATGATATATGTAGCATGGAGTAGGGAGAAACCCCATAAGGACATGGGCACGTGGGCTTGGAACTGATGGATCTGGCCACAACCAAAAGATGTTGATGTTTTTGTTCAACCAGGCCATTTTGCTGTGGGGTATATATACAACTTGTTTGGTGTATAATTCCATGCTGCATATAGAATTCATTCATTTTGAATTCTTTAGCATTGTCTGTTCTTATGGTCTTGACATGCTTCTCAAAGTGAGTATGGACAAACAGACAAAAACTTTGCAAAATATGTCTAGTCTCATTCTTAGATTTCATTAGGTACACCCAAGTAAACCTGGAAAAATCATCCACTATTGTTAAAAAGTACCTTTGAGCATACAAAGTGGGATGCCTATTTGGCCCCAGACATCCACATGGATTATATCAAAAATATTCTCAGAAACAGAGGTAGATTTAGGGAATGGAAGTTTATGAAGTCTAGCTAACGGGCATATGGTGCAGGGAGTACTAAGAGAATCTCCTGCAAATGAGGGATCTTGTTTCTGAATGTATTTAAGTCTGGCTTGTGAAGCATGTCCAAGTCTAAGATGTCAAAGCATTGAAGCTGAAATAGGTACTGAAGCAAAGGCAGTGTATTGCAACATCAAATCACCAGTGTACAAATAGTAACGACCATGAGACAACCTAGCTAAACCAATCATCCTCTTAGATAATTGATCATGGATCAAAAATGAAGGGCCATTTATGTGAATAGTCAGTTTAGGATCAGATGCAAGCTTACTGAGGGACAACAAATTAAAAGCAAATGAAGGTAGATACAAAACGTCATACAGTGTAAGTAGGCTGTTTTATATTTTGCCTTTATGTGTGGCTTGGACATGCATATTGTTAGGGAGCCTTATAGAAATATGATTAATAGGTTCACAGGATGCAAGTAAGGACAGATTATGAGTGACATGATCAGTAGCTCCTGAATCTAAAATCCATGTACTTGAAGCATTAGTCACAGAATTACCTGCCATCTTCTCAACCTTTACAGACAAGACAGTTCTCTGGCCACCAGTGCCTGCATTATTGTCCTGTCCATCATCCATCTTATTCAACCAAGCCATCAACTTCTAATTCTGTTGTGGAGTGAGCATGAGTGACTGTAATGCTCTTGTCTTCTGGTCCAGTTGACATGTATCTGGTTCAGTCTCTGCATATTCCACCATATTGGCCTGACTCTTGGGTTTAAAATCTGGTGGGAAACCGTACTTCTTATAACATCTCTCTGCTGTGTGTCCAATCATGACACAGTGTGAACACTGATAACTTCTATTTCCATATACATAAAACCTTCCATTTCCTCTCCTGTATCCTCCAGACTGTTGCCTACCTAAGTGTGTACTTCCAACAAACACCTCATTCACATTTTCTTCCGTCATGAGAGCAGTGGGATTCCCATCAAATTAGGACATTCCTGCATCAGACATCACCTTTCTTTCGTACTTCAAGGCCATTGAGAATGTTGTGTTGATGTCTGGTAGAGGTGTCATAACAAACACCTGTGATTTCACTTGATCAAATCTCTCATTCAAACCTTTTATAAACTTGATAACATAATCACTCTCTACAAATTGTCTCATCTTACCACCAACGTCACACCTACAACCTCTACAGACACACATTGGGATGGGTCTCACAGATTTCAATTCCTCCCAAACATCCTTCAGTTTTGTGAAATACTTATTCACACGAAGACTTTCTTGTTTAATTGCATAGAAATTCTCTAACAAGTTTGACAGTCTAAACAGATCTGTACTTCCATATCTCAGTTTCAGATCACTCCACGCTTCAAAAGCACTATCAAACCACATAATACTCGGTGCAATGGAATGAGATATAGAGTTCATAATTCAGGACTGAACCATAGTATTTACCTGTGTCCAGAGATGAAAATCAGGATCTGTTGGCAACGGTTTCACAATTGATCCATCAATGAAGCCTACCTTGTTCTTGACAACCAAAGCCATCTCAAAGGTCCGGCTCCAAGTATGATAGTTATGAGAAGTGAGTGCTGACTGAGCCAATACAATCGCTGGACTATCATTAGGGTGAAGATAATATGGATTCTCCTGAGGACCTTCAGCAGATTGAGGTTGATTACCTCTAGAAGTCGAAGCACTGGAATTTGGAACCATCGAACTCATTGAATAGAAATCACCAAGAAACAAACTCAAACACATACATGAACTCAATCAAGAGCACATCAACCAAAAGAAAATCAATCAATCTCAACAACTATAGAATTTCAATCAACAGCTAAAGCATCAAGCACAACCATCGCTCTGATACCATGATGAATTTTGTCTAAAACAATCAAGAAATTCAAGAACAATTGATAAAACCACAAAACTACTAGATGAATGAAGAACACACGCAGAGAGTAACCAAAACTCAGCTTTGGAATTGAAAATAACCGTCTGCCAAAGTGAGATGCGTCTGCAGCATATAAACGAGTACAGTTGGGAAGAAGAAAACTGTTATTCTACTGAAATTACAATTTTGCCATTTGTTAATGAACTATGACTATTCCGTTAGTGGGGGCATTCTTGTCTTTTCAAGTCATTTAAAATCTCCTGCTTGTACACTTCTTCTTCCTCCCTCGTTCTCTTCTTGGCCTCGAGTCCAGCTTCCACTCCTACCGTAATTCAGCATTTCCTTCTTTGATCATTTCATCTATTCAATTAATCCAGCTTCTTCTACGTTGGTCTTTAGCTGAGCTACTTCTTCTTTTTCTCCTTCTTTCATTTTGATCCTGCCTTCAGCCAAGCTCTGCCCTTTGATTTCTTCACAATTCTCAACAAGTCTTTGGAATATTACCTTTTTAACTCACTTTCAAGGAAGAAAACTAGGAGAAATTAGGACCTTGACTTGGTTAGCTTATTAATCATCTAGAGACTTGTACATTTTCTATGACACTTGAAATAATTTTCTTATTCAAATGCTCTCGGTTGAATATTTTAACTACACAAGTAAGCAAAATAATTATTTTTGGTTCGCAAAAATTAAGTGAGCTCATCCCAAAAGGATAAAATTTAAGAACACCTGATAGATAAACTAATTGCAATATCAATATTCGACTTTTAATATTAATTAAAACAAAATAGTTATAACTAAACAAAACTTTGAGAGCTTGTACAAGGAGTATATAAACATAGTGTTCTTAGAAAACTTCAACATTTTAAAAATTTGAAAACAAGTCTTTCAAACGTACCGAATCACCTTTTTGAAAAAAATAATTTTCAATCTACAATGTCCCATAAGATTTGTTTTTGGAAACATATAATAAGTTTACTTCGGAAAATATTAATGGTCAACCAGATAAGCTTTCTTTTGGTTTATAAAAATAATTATGTTTCAAAACTTATTTTCTTTGTAAAAGATTTTTTTATGCCAACTCAGCATGTTTTGAAACTTAATTTCTTTGAAAAAAATTTATGTTTCATAAATTAGTCATCGCGACGTGTGGAGTTGTATCCAAAAGATTATGATAAGAACAGTCGGGGGCTATTTGAATTTATAAGGTTGATTGTTTATGTGACCTTTGTCTGTTTCTTGTGAATTTTATATCGGTCATTGATCAGATATTTGTTATTTTAAAATATAATCATTAACAAGTAATAATATAAACATAAGGTGAGTGAGGTTATATGTGATTTCTATGTTCCACGTGAAACTCCGCCAAATTGATACACCTTTTTTCTAATTATATGTATCATATTATGTTAGGTATGGCATCTTGAATAAGGTGTAAGGAAGTGGCGTATTTGTTATTAGACTTTTGATCGAATTCTAGTTTTTATTGATGTGGTAATGTAGTCAAGAGTGAACTACATCATCTGTGAAAATCTTGTTTTGTGTTTGTCAAAATATCGATTACAAACTAGAAACTTGATATCAAATTGCAACAGAGGCGAAGTAACAACATGAACAGGTTAATGATCACTTTGATCAAACGAAAAAACTAAAGAAAACGATAAAGAAAATGAATTCTGGAAGCTTCATTCAGAAAGCTAATTTTTCAGTACATTCTCACCCTTATTCCTACACTATATATACACGCGAACACTATACAAAGAAGAAGAAACAGAATAGCACGTGAATAATTTCAGTTTTGGCGCCAACTCAGCGAACGTCCCTTCTAACTCACTCTTCTGGCGTGATCCAGCATGCCAACCGACTCTTGTAGCTTCATGTCACGTGCCAACTTACTACAAACACTACCACAGAGCTCAACATTCATCACTAGCCAAGCTAATCTCCTTCCTGTATCTTCCTTTTCTGTGAATAAGCTTCTGGCGCGTCTGATTCCTTCCCTGCCACGTGTGATGTCATCGCTGGCACGTGTGTTGGCACGTTCGTTTCAGCCATAACTTCAACACCCTCCTCAATTCTGACTTCCTATAAATATCACAAATACACAATGCTGAATTCAAGAATTGAAGTCTCTGTGATCCCAATGCTTTAGTGAATATATCCGTAATCTGATAATCCGTCTGTAGAGGCATAGGCTTTACAACTCCCTCCTGATATTTATCTCTAACCACATGACAATCCACCTCTATGTGTTTGGTCCTCTCATGAAATACTGGATTTTCAACAATATAGATAGCACTTCTGTTGTCACTAAAGAGTTCAACCGGATGTTCATGATTAACTCCCAAATCTTTCAGCAAATATAGTAACAATTGGATCTCATAAGTAGCAGCAGCCAAGGACCTGTATTCTGCTTCTGAAGATGATCTGAAAATTGTTGTCTGCTTCTTTGCCTTCCAGGACACTAAGGCATCTCCTAGAAACACACAATAACCAGTAACAGATCTTCTTGTTTCTGTACAGCCTCCCCAATCCGCATCTGCATAAGCTTTAAGTACTGTATAACCCGTACTGGGAAACAATAAACCACGCCCAGGAGTACCTTTCAAATATCTCAATAGTCTTTTTGCCGCCTTCATGTGAACCTCTGTTGGAGTGTCTAAAAACTGGCTCAGCTGCTGCACAGTGTAAGCTATATTAGGCCATGTAATCGTAAGATACAAAAGCTTCCCAATCAATCTTCGATACATCATCAGTCAAGTTAGAATCATTATGCTCCAACTTCAAGTTCTGTTCCATAGCAGTAACCGCTGGCTTTGCAGCCAGACATCCAGATTCTTCAAGCAATTCAACTGTATATTTTCTCTGGCATATACTAATTCCCTTCTTTGATCTTGCAATCTCAAGCCCCAGAAAAAATCTCAATACACCCAAATCCTTAAACTTAAAAGTTAGATGAAGATGATTCTTAAGCTCCTGAATCAACTGAATCTCATTACTTACAACAATTATATCATCAACATAGACTAGCACAGCCAGGAACCTCTCTGAATTTAACCTTGTAAACAAAGTATAATCATTCTTTGATTGATGAAAACCTTGTGACAGAAGATAGCTAGTAAGTTTCTCATTCCACTGCCTACTATCTTGCTTAAGTCCGTAGAGTGACTTTTGCAACTTACAAACTGCATTAGGAAAAGGAGACTCTATCCCTTGAGGCAACTCCATGTATATTTCTTGATACAGATCTCCATACAAAAATGCATTATTCACATCCAGCTGATAAATATGCCAATTATTGAGAGATGCCAAAGCAAGAAGTAAACGTACAGAAGTCATTTTAGCAACAGGAGAAAAAGTATCATCATAATCAATACCAGGTTGCTGTGTATACCCCTTTACAACCAACCTAGCCTTATACCTCTCAATTCTGCCATCAGCCTTTCTCTTTATTTTACATACCCATTTACAACTAATTGGTTGCTTACCAGATGGTAATGGAACAATGCACCAAGTTTGAGTAGCCTCTAGGGCAGCCAACTCTAGCTGCATAGCCTGCTGCCAAGCAGCTGATGATGCAGCCAGCTGATATGTTTTGGGCTCTAGCCACATTAAGGAGATGTTGATGTTTCCTCTCCACTTTCCATTCTGCTGAGGGGTGTGCACACATGAAGTCTGATGAATGGCCCCATGAAGCAAATAAAACTCAGGCATCTTAAACTCAAGTCCATTGTCACTCCTCACAACTTTAATATGGACACTAAACTGAGTGACTACATAATGAAGGAAACTTTGCAAAATTTTCTTGACTTCAGATTTGTTCTTAAGCAAATACAACCATGTATACCTTGAACAGTCATCCACTATTTTCAAGAAATATTTCTGATTATACATTTTGGGACGCTTATAGGGACCCCAGATATCAACATGTATAATGCCAAAAGGAAGCTTAGAAACAGAAATGGAAACTGGAAAGGAGTCCTCTTCAGTTTAGCTAAAGGACAGATAGTACAACCATTATCTAACTTGCTACACTGTACATCTGAATCTAGCTTTTTTATTTCTTGAATCCTAGCTGAAGAAGCATGGCCAAGCCTAGCATGCCACAGGTATGATGCTGAAATAGCACTTACAGAATTGAAAACAGAAGACGTTGAAGCAGCTGGAATTAATGGCAAACTGGTATCACAAAGACAGTACAGACCCTGGCATTTCTTAGCTGAACCAATCATCCTCCTGGATAACTGATCCTGGATAAAACAATGGGAATCATGAAATGAAACAAGTGAAGGGAATCAGTAAGTCTGTTGAGAGAGACAAGATTGAAAGAGAAAGAGGGCACATATAAAACATTTTGTAGTACCAGTCCATTGCTTATATTGACCACCCCTCTATGTGTAGCATCAACTGAGAGTTTATTTGGAATTTTGATACTGATATGATCAATTGGAAGATAAGAATGAAATAGAGCTAGAGAACAAGCAATATGATCAGTGGCACCTGAGTCCAAAATCCATACATTATTAACACAGTCAGGATACTTACTTGATGACATATCAACCTTTGCTGTCATAACAGCTCCATGAGAAGATCCCTTATCCACACCTGAGGAACTATCATTTGAACTCAACAATTTTAACAACTTTGCATATTGATCAGGTGTAAGAGCAGGTGACTGCTGAACCTGAGCAAACTGTGAAGGATATAATTGAAATCCTGGCTCACCAACATTGGACTCAAACTGACCTTCTTGAGTTTCTACTGCATTAACCTGATTCTTAAATTTGAATCCTGGAGAAAAACCATGTTTCCTATAACATCTATTCGTAGTGCGCCCTATCATGCCACAATGAGTACACTGCATACGTTTACTTCCTTCTTGATAAAACCTATCGTTTCCTCTTTTGAAGCTTTGTCCATTACCTCTGTTAACATACGTAGCATCTACCACATTCTCATGCTCTACACCATTAGATAATAATGATGTAGGTGCATTACTGAAACCAGAAGACACATTATTACCTGCAATTTTCCTCTCAAATTTCAATGTCATTGCAAAAGTAGTTTTAATGTCCGGCAATAGAGTCATGACAAACAATTGAGATCTAGCAGGATCAAACTCTTCACTCAAACCTTTTACAAACTTAATCACATAATCATTTTCAATGAACTCAGTGACTTTCTTACTGACATCACACACGCATCTCATACAAGCACACCTTGGTACAGATCTCAACGCCATTAACTCCTCCCACAGCACTTTCAGTTTTGTGAAATAATCATTTACAGATAAGTTTTCCTACTTAACTCCATAAAAGTCAAATAACAAATCAGATAATCTAAATGGATCACCACTGCCAGACCTCATAGTTAATCATTCCATACATCAAACGCATTATCATACCATATTATACTTTGAGCTATAGAAGGAGAAACGCAATTCATAATCCATGATTGAATCATTGTGTTTACCTGTCTCCACGATTGAAGTTGCGGATCATTATCCGCAGGTTTAGGAATGGATCCATCTATAAAACAGGTTTTGTTCTTAACAAGTAGCGCCATTCAAAATGTGCGGCTCCATAAATGAAAATTATATGGATTGAGAGGTGGTTGCACCAACATTATCGCTGCACTGTCGTTAGGATGTAAGTAATACAGATTACTTACAGGATTCTCAGCAAGAACATGATTAGTTCGAGAACTAGACGCAACACCCGTAGAATTAGCGATGATCAACTAGCGCAAAGGCAAAAACAGAATGAAATGACAAATATCAATCAAAGAATATATGGCGAATCACCAAAGCTCTGATACCATGTCAAAATATCGATTACAAACTAGAAACTTGATATCAAATTGCAACAGAGGCGAAGTAACAGCATGAACAAGTTAATGATCACTTGGATCAAACAAAAAAACTAAAGAAAACGATGAAGAAAATGAATTCTGGAAGCTTCATTCAGAAAACTAATTTTTCAGTACATTCACCCTTATTCCTACACTATATATACACGCAACACTATACAAAGAAGAAGAAACATAATAGCACGTGCAGAATTTCAGTTTTGGCGCCAACTCAGCGAACGTCCCTTCTAAATCACTCTTCTGGCGTGACTCAGCATGCCAACCGACTCTTGTAGCTTCATGTCACGTGCCAACTTACTACAAACACTACCACAAAGCTCAACATTCATCACTGGCCAAGCTAATCTCCTTCTCGTATCTTCCTTTTCCGTGAATAAGCTTCTGGCGCGTCTGATTTCTTCCCTGGCACGTCTGATCTCATTGCTGGCACGTGTGTTGGCACGTTCATTTCAGCCATAACTTCAACAATGTTTTTGCTGTTTTCATATTATTGTTTCTGTTACGTGCTAATACTCGCTCCGGTGCATATTGTATTACTAACAATAAATTATTACAATACTGAATATGTTATTATTACTGACGAGTTGTTGATGAGTCACACATAGGGGTCGCCATTTCTTACTAATAAAACAGTAAAACGTATTATTTCATTGATGTTTCAAAAATCAATACGGTTTTTTGAAAATTAGTCATCGCGACGCTCTAGGGTTAATTAATTCTGATGTCGGGTTCAATGACTTCTGTTGCGCCTGTCTTTGACCACTTTGTAATCGGCTTATCATACCCAAAACTATATTCAATGTGTTCGTCACATCAAGCCTCGTACCCGTCATTATCTGAGGTTTCAATTGGCACTTTCGAGCTGTGGTTCCTTACGAGAATATGAGAAATTTTAAAATATTTTTAGGACAAGTATGATTACTTACACCTTAACCAATCAAATATGTAGAAATATACGCAGTTTTTATATTGCTAATCATCACTTCCTGTTCGATGTAAATAGTTATATGACATAATTCTATTATAAGAGTAGTTACTTTTTTTACTTGTTAACGAAGCAGGCATAAAACATTTCTTAGAGAATATTCACTTAATTATTTTAACCCCCCTACTCCCCGCTACTCCCCCTTCCCCCTCGTTGCATTAAAGGATCAACTGCTATCATGGTTACAATAACTCGAGTGCGCATGCTTCTCTATTTCAATGGAAATTTAACAATAAATCTCAACGATCAATTCAATCGGTGATAACAAACTTGGCTAAAGCAAGAATACATATGACAACAAGCAAGTTGAAAATATGTTGATTAGTCAAACCCTGTTGCAGTTCACATTGAATCACACTCCAAATTGTCAATCCATTCAGAATTGATGATGTCCTGCTGCCAACATCTTGTTGGTGTAGATTTTGCAAAAGTCATTTAGATTTTTTATTATTAGAGGGCGGACCTTGGAGCAACTGGTAAGGTTGCTGCTTTATAATCTTGAGATCACGAATTCGAGATGCGGAAACAGTCTCTCGCACCAAGTGTAGGGTAAGGCTGCGTACATCACATCGTGACGCGATCCGACCCTTTCTCGGATCCTACGCAAACGCGGGAGCCTAATGCACCGAAAATGCTCTTTTTAACAAGAACCTTTACAAAATCTAAGAAAACATGACATAATAAACACACACTGTCAAAATATCGATTACAAACTAGAAACTTGATATCAAATTGCAACAGAGGCGAAGTAACAACATGAACAGTTTAATGATCACTTGGATCAAACAAAAAAACTAAAGAAAACGATGAAGAAAATGAATTCTGGAAGCTTCATTCAGGAAACTAATTTTTCAGTACATTCTCACCCTTATTCCTACACTATATACACGCGAACACTATAAAAAGAAGAAGAAACAAAATAGCACATGCATAATTTCAGTTTTGGCGCCAACTCAACGAACATCCCTTCTAACTCACTCTTATGACGTGACCTAGCATGCCAACCGACTCTTGTAGCTCCATGTCACGTGCCAACTTACTACAAACACTGCCACAGAGCTCAACATTCATCACTAGCCAAGCTGATCTCCTTCCTGTATCTTCCTTTTCCGTGAATAAGCTTCTGGCGCGTCTGATTCCTTCCCTGACACGTCTGATCTCATCGCTGGCACGTGCGTTGGCACATTTGTTTTAGCCATAACTTCAACACTTCCCCTCAATTCTGACTTCCTGTAAATATCACACATACCCATTGCTGAAGTAAAGAATTGAAGTCTCTGTGGTCCCAATGCTTTAGTGAATATATCCGCAATCTGATAATCCGTCTGTGCAGGCATAGGCTTTACAACTCCCTCCTGATATTTATCTCTAACCACATGACAATCCACCTCTATGTGTTTGGTCCTCTCATGAAATACTGGATTTTCAACAACATAGATAGCACTTCTGTTGTCACAAAAGAGCTCAACCGGATGTTCATGATTAACTCCCAAATCTTTCAGCAAATATAGTAACCATTGGAGCTCACAAGTAGCAGCAGCCAAGGACCTGTACTCTGCTTCCGAAGATGATCTGGAAACTGTTGTCTGCTTCTATGCCTTCCAGGACACTAAGGCATCTCCTAGAAACACACAATATCCGGTAACAGATCTTCTTGTTTCTGTACAGCCTCCCCAATCCGCATCTGCATAAGCTTTAAGTACAGTAGACCCGTACTAAGAAACAATAAACCATGCCCAGGATTACCTTTGAAATACCTCAATAGTCTTTTTGCTGCCTACATTTGAACCTCTGTTGTAGTGTCTAAAGACCGGCTCAGCTGCTGCACAGTGTAAGCTATATCAGGCTTTGCAATGGTAAGATACAAAAGCTTCCCAATCAACCTTCCATAACAAGATACATCATCAATCAACTTAGAATCATTACGCTCCAACTTCAAATTCTGTTCCATAGGAGTAACTGCTGGCTTTGAAGCCAGACATCCAGATTCTTCAAGCAGTTCAACAGTGTATTTTTCTCTGGCATATACTAATTCCCTTGTTTGATCTTGCAATCTCAAGCCCCAGAAAAAATCTCAATACACCCAAATCATTAATCTTAAAGGTTAGATGAAGATGATTATTAAGCTCCTTAATCAACTGAATCTCATTACTTACAACAATTATATCATCAATATAGACTAGCACAGCCAGGAACCTCTCTGAATTTAACCTTGTAAACAAAGTATAATCATGCTTTGATTGATGAAAACCTTGTGACAAAAGATAGCTAGTAAGTTTCTCATTCCACTGTCTTCCAGCTTGCTTAAGTCCATAGAGTGACTTTTGCAACTTACAAACTGCATTAGGAAAAGGACACTCTACCCTTTGAGGCAACTCCATGTATATTTCTTGATACAGTTCTCCATTCAAAAATGCATTATTCACATCCAGCTGATGAATATGCCAATTATTGAGAGATGCCAAAGCAAGAAGTAAATGTACAGAAGTCATTTTAGCAACAGGAGAAAAAGTATCATCATAATCAATACCAGGTTGCTGTGTATACCCCTTTACAACCAACCTAGCCTTATACCTCTCAATTCTGCCATCAGCCTTTCTCTTTATTTTACATACCCATTTACAACTAATTGGTTGCTTACCAGATGGTAATGGAACAATGCACCAAGTTTGAGTAGCCTCTAGGGCAGCCAACTCTAGCTGCATAGCCTGCTGCCAAGCAGCTGATGATGCAGCCTGCTGATATGTTTTGGGCTCTTGATCATTGGTTATATTGAGAACATAAGACTTGTAATGAGGTGCCAAATGATCATAAGAATGGTAAGACTGAATGGGATACTGTATAGGATGAGAAGAAATGACCACAGAATTGTCAAGAGAATGAGCCAGATTGCAATGATAATCCTACAAGTATGAAGGTGCAACCCTGGACCTTGTGCTTCTCTGTTTATCAGTATGGATATGAGATGAGCTGACAACAGAATCTAAAGGGGGAAGCTCAACATGAACTTGTGTGATAGGAATATGAGAAGGAGATGATGAAACAGACTCTCCTAACGCAGTGGAAGAATTTAATGGTGAGGAAGAATCAATTGCACCATGGCTTATAAGCTTAGGAGTAGATGGCAAAATATGCAATGGATTAATTTCAACATCTTGATCACCAGAGCCAACTGATGTATTATCAATAATACCATGTATTATAGATTGAGATGTAGAAGGCAAGGGAGTGACATTAGAAAAAGGAAATGGTTGCTCATGAAAAAACACATCCCTTGACATAATAATGGCTTTGATGTCTAACCTCTATAGTATGTACCCTTTTGTATTCATAGGCATTCCTAAAAAGACACAAGCTACAGATCTGGCATCAAACTTTCCCTTAGAAGGAGCATTATCACAAGCAAACGCAAGGCAACCAAAAACCTTAAGATGACTGTATGATGGCTGACTCTTATGCAGAACACATAGGGAGTGTTCTGATGAATAACTGGAGATGGAATCAAGTTTATGAGATATGTTGCAGGTTGTATACAAAAACCCCAGTAAGTTATTGGAAGAGATGCATGAAATCTAAAAGCTCTAGCCACATTAAGGAGATGTTGATGTTTCCTCTCCACTTTCCATTCTGTTGAGGGGTGTGCACACATGAAGTCTGATGAATGACCCCATGAAGCAAATAAAACTCAAGCATCTTAAACTCAAGTCCATTGTCACTCCTCACAACTTTAATATGGACACTAAACTGAGTGACTACATAATGAAGGAAACTTTGCAAAATTTTCTTGACTTCAGATTTGTTCTTAAGCAAATACAACCATGTATACCTTGAACAGTCATCCACTATTGTCAAGAAATATTTCTGATTATACATTGCGGGACGCTTATAGGGACCCCAGATATCAACATGTATAATGCCAAAAGGAAGCTTAGAAACAGAAATGGAAACGGGGAAAGGAGTCCTCTTCAGTTTAGCTAAAGGACAGATAGTACAACCATTATCTAACTTGCTACACTGTACATCTGAATCTAGCTTTTTTATTTCTTGAATCCTAGCTGAAGAAGCATTCCCAAGCCTAGCATGCCACAGGTATGATGCTGAAATAGCACTTACAGAATTGAAAACAGAAGACGTTGAAGCAGCTGGAATTAATGGCAAACTAGTATCACAAAGACAGTACAGACCCTGACATTTCTTAGCTGAACCAATCATCCTCTTGGATAACTGATCCTGGATAAAACAATGGGAATCATGAAATGAAACAAGTGAAGGGAATCAGTAAGTCTGTTGAGAGGGACAAGATTGAAAGAGAAAGAGGGCACATATAAAACATTTTGTAGTACCAGTCCATTGCTTATATTGACCACCCCTCTATGTGTAGCATCAACTAAGAGTTTATTTGGAATTTTGATACTGATATGATCAATTGGAACATAAGAATGAAATAGAGCTAGAGAACAAGCAATATGATCAGTGACACCTGAGTCCAAAATCCATACATTATTAACACAGTTAGGATACTTACCTGATGACATATCAACCTTTGCTGTCATAACTGCTCCATGAGAAGATCCATTATCCACACCTGAGGAACTATCATTTGAACTCAACAATTTTAACAACTTTGCATATTGATCAGGTGTCGGAGCAGGTGACTGCTGAACCTGAGCAAACTGTGAAGGATATAACTGAAATCCTGGCTCACCAACATTGGACTCAAACTGACCTTCTTGAGTTTCTACTGCATTAACCTGATTCTTAAATATGAATCCTGGAGCAAAACCATGTTTCCTATAACATCTATTCGTTGTGTGCCCTATCATGCCACAATTAGTACACTGCATAAGTTTACTTCCTTCCTGATGAAACCTACCGTTTCCTCTTCTGAAGCTTTGTCCATTACCTCTGCAAACAAACGTACTAGCTACCACATTCTCATGCTCTACACCATTAGATAATAATGCTATAGGTGCAACACTGAAACCAGAAGACACATTATTACCTACAATTTTCCTCTCAAATTTCAATGTCATTGAAAAAGCAGTTTTAATGTCCGGCAATGGAGTCATGACAAACACTTGAGATCTAACAGGATCAAACTCTTCACTCAAACCTTTTACAAATTTAATCACATAATCATTTTCAATAAACTCAGTGACTTTCTTACTAACATCACACATGCATCTCATACAAGCACACCTCGGTACAGGTCTCAACGCCATTAACTCCTCCCACAGCACTTTCAGTTTAGTGAAATAATCATTCACATATAAGTTTTCCTACTTAACTCCATAAAAGTCAGATAACAAATCAGATAATCGAAATGGATCGCCACTGCCATATCTCATAGTTAAATCATTCCAACATCAAACGCATTATCATACCACATTATACTTTGAGCTATAGAAGGAGAAACGCAATTCATAATTCCCGATTGAATCATTGTGCTTACCTGTCTCCACGACTGAATTTGCGGATCATTATCCGCAGGTTTAGGAATGGATCTGTCTATAAAACAGGTTTTGTTCTTAACAAGAAGCGCCATTCGAAATGTGCGGCTCCATGAATGAAAATTATGTGGATTGAGAGGTGGTTGCACCAACACTATTACTGGACTATCGTTAGGATGTAAGTAATACAGATTACTTACAGGATACTCAGCAAGAACATGATTATTTCGAGAACTAGACGCAAAACCCGTAGAATTAGCCATGATCAACCAGTGCAAAGCCAAAAACAGAATGAAATGACAAATATCAATCAGAGAATCGATTGCGAATCACCAGAGCTCTGATACTATGTCAAAATATCGATTACAAACTAGAAACTTGATATCAAATTGCAACAAAGGCGAAGTAACAGCATGAACAGGTTAATGATCACTTGGATCGAACGAAAAAACTAATGAAAACGATGAAGAAAATGAATTCTGGAAGCTTCATTCAGAAAACTAATTTTTCAGTACATTCACCCTTATTCCTACACTATATATACACGCAAACACTATACAAAAAAGAAGAACCAGAATAGCACGTGCAGAATTTCTGTTTTGGCGCCAACTCAGCAAACGTCCCTTCTAACTCACTCTTCTGGCGTTACCCAGCGTGCCAACCGACTCTTGTAGCTTCATGTCACGTGTCAACTTACTACAAACACTACCACAAAGCTCAACATTCATCACTAGCCAAACTAATCTCCTTCCTGTATCTTCCTTTTCCGTGAATAAGTTTCTGGTGCGTATGATTCCTTCCCTGGCACGTCTGATCTCATCGCTGGCACGTGTGTTGGCACGTTCATTTCAGCCATAACTTCAACAGTGTTTTTGCTGTTTTCGTATTATTGTTTCTGTTACGTGCCAATACTCGCTCCGGTACATATTGTATTACTAACAATCAATTATTACAATACTGAATATGTTATTATTATTGACGAGTTGTTGATGAGTCACACATAGGGGTCGCCATTTCTTACTAATAAAACAGTAAAACATATTATTTCATTGATGTTTCAAAAATCAATACGGTTTTTTGAAAATTAGTCATCGCGACGCTCTAGGGTTAATTAATTCTGATGTCGGGTTCAATGACTTCTGTTGCGTCTGCCTTTGACTACTTTGTAATCGGCTAATCATACCCAGAACAATATTCAATGTGTTCGTCACATCAAGCCTTGTACCCGTCATTATCTAGAGGTTTCAACTGGCACTTTCGAGCTGTGGTTCCTTACGAGAATATGAGAAATTTTAAAATATTTTTAGGACGAGTATTGATAAACCAAAAATAATTATCTGTTAATCAACAACAGTCAACGACATAATAATGTGCAAAGGACTTAGCTTTTGCAGTTCAGTAGAAATGCACCTCTGCTCGGCCATGTATCTCAGCTCAGCAAGGTATCGTCCCTCAAAGCATCCGCTTTTTATAAAAAGATATGCTCCAAGGGATTCACCTCGGCATTCACTTCGGGATCAAGTTTCAGCCTCGGCTTCTAACAAAAAGAGGCGTTCTAAATCACTTCAGCCAGACCTATCTTAGCACTTCGGCTAGGGAGTCCGGCACCACTGTGGGACCAACTGGTCGAGGTGCGGTGTAAAGAATAAGTACATATCAGATTGTTCAACTTGCGCACATCTGTCACATCAGCAGACCTACTAGTCACATCAGCCGACGTACTAGTCAAATCTGCAGACCTACCACGTCAATAACCTTACTGCCCCAAGCAAATGTCTCATCCACTGTCAGAGGCCAGTGACAAAGGGAAAATAACAAAAGCAAGGCAACGGACACCGAGAAATGGGATCGAAACATTTTTCATCTCTCCCAAAGCAAACACACCCAATTTTCTCCTCAGTCAAGAACTGTGAGATTTTTCTAACTTTACATACAAAATCATATCTAAGTGAGAATGGCCCAAATGGACTTGAGCGTCAGAGGGTTTTACCCGGGGTCACACCTCCGGGACCTCTGATTTCTGCTTTCTTGTGCAGGACTTCCAGGAAGCTATTCCAATTATTTCATTCAATCAAACTGACGGTGTTTATTTCGGGTCACTTCTGATCCTTGGTGAAGATCCGGCTTCATCAAGTATGATTACTTACACCTTAACCAATCAAATATGTAGAAATATATGCAGTTTTTATATAGCTAATCATCACTTCTTGCTCGATATGTAAATAGTTATATGACATAATTCTATTATAAGAGTAGTTACTTTTTTGGCACTAGAGGAAGGGCCTGCAAGTCCCTCCACCCAGTAAAAATTTAAACTCAAGAACATCCAACATCATTCTATGGCAAAAGGTCGTCGTGAAGGTTTGAGTGAGTCATCCAACCAGCCACGACGAATGACTACTCGCTCAGGTATCCCAGAACAGGATTCTCGGGTACCTGAACTGGTTAATCCTACTCCGAAAATTTCAAGGGAGGATAGAGACAAAGCGATAAGATATGTTGCTGAGAACATGGATGTGTTTGAGGCTATGGTACAACAGCTCAAAGGCAAACAATCGGAGATAGAGGATATGGATGAAGATCCTCCTCAACCTCCCAAAGAGGTATCACAGAACCAGTCGTCTAGACCCCCTAGAGGCTTTATGGCGGATGCCAGAAGACGCAGTTTTAAAGCTCCAACTGTGGAGTCAGAACCTTTGACCAGGCAGCATCTGAGCGTGAGGTCAAAGTCTTTGAAGAGCATCCCCAAGGAAGAAGAAGTTCATCGCAGGCCGAGAACTTACTACGAAGAGCACATGCAAGAGTTTGTGCAGGTAGTCCAAGAAAGTCCTTTTTCCTGGGATATTGCAGAGTATTTGGCACCAGACAGCTTTAAGGTGCCAAAGATGGACACTTATGATGGGACAACAGACCCAACGGATCACCTCTTCCAGTTCCAAACAGCGATGAGTTTAAAAAATGTCCCAGATCCTATGCGCTGTAAGACTTTCCCGATGTATTTACGGTGAAAGGCCCAGAGATGGTTTCAAGAACTCCCATCAAAATCGGTGGGTCCTTCAAGCAACTGGCACAAAAGTTTAAATCTCAGTTTGTGTCCAGTACTCTGTTCGTGAAAAACTCATCACATCTGATGACCTTGAGGTAAGGTCCAGATGAATCTGTGTTGAAGATATGCAACACTTCTCAGATGAATCACTGCAGGTCAGTGATGGAAATGAGGGCGTGAAAGCAGCTGCCTTCATTAATGGGCTCCGAGCAGGTCGCCTCTTCTCCCAACTGGCTGAAGAGGGACCTACAACGTTGAGGAAATGTTTGGAGAAAGCTCACCAGTTTGCCCGGGGTGAAGAGGCGAACAGGTTAAAGAGGGAAGAAAGCCGATCCAGTTTCAAAAAGGAGGATCAGCGCGGTGAAGGAAAAGATCGTGATCGGCATAGTGCGTTCGATCGCATGGGTGGAAAAGACAAAGGTGGTAAGGAGGGTTTACCCCTGTTGGCCTCAAAAGATCATATTTTGGCCGTCATGGAGAAAGACGATTTGAGGGTCGATCCAGAACCTCTGAATGGGCCTAGGGAAAAAAGAAACCCAAAACTTTATTGTCGATATCACAGAGATATTGGGCATGACACAGAGGAATGCAGGCAACTAGCTCAGGCTATCAAACAACTGATAGGACAGGGTCACTTAAAGCAATTTTATGACCCACGTTCACGACTGCATAATCGATTGGACTTTCACAAGAACCCCCAGAAGGACAAATGCCAACCAGAGTCCCCACCTCGGCATCGCAGGACGGATGATGATGAGGAACAAGGAAGGCATGGGGCTGCAGGTCGGCCCCAAGTCAATGCCATTATCTATATTATCTCTGGAGCACCACCTTACGCAGGCCAAGGTGAATCTAGCTCTGCGGGAACCTCATCCGGTCCGCCAGCAAAGGGAGCTAAGATGGCCAAGGAGTTAACTTATGGGCCAGAAGATCCCATTCTATTGGACTCCAACAACACAGGTTTAGTAATATACCTGTGTATACACTTAGCTCTTGATAAAATTGTGGAGGCCTGACGAGTTTATGTGGATACCGGCAGTGCCGTGAATGTGATGTATTATTGGGTATATCAGTAGCTGGGCTTACCCGATTCTTTAATGATGCACGTGACTTCATCGTTATATGGTTTTACTGGAGCTGCAGTTCGGCCAACAGGTCTGGTCACACTCAGTTGTAGTTTTGGCAAACCCCTTCTTATCGTTGTATATGGATAGACTTTGTGGTCATCAAGGAGATGTCCGCATACAACATTATTTTGGGGCGGCCAGCCTTAGTGGCATTGGAGGCCATTGTATCGCCTCTGCACGTCAGCATGAAGTTTCCTACTCCAGAGGGGGTGGTAAAAATTCAAGGTGATACACAAGTGGCACAAAGTTGCTATGTTATTGCCACCCAAGGTAATGAAGAAGTTCAGCAAGTCATCCTTGATGAACTTATACCTTCAGATGAAGAACACTTGCAATCAGATGATGCAGTGCAAGACTTCATCCTTGATCCGAGCCGACCTGAAAATGTTATAAAGATTGGGACATGGATGCCGTCCGAACTGCTAGCTCAGCTGCAGGCTTTGCTGAGAGAATTTGCAATCATCTTCGCATGGACTGCCGAAGATATGCCTAGTATCCCTTCACATCTGGTTGAGCATAAGCTGAACGTTGATCCTTTGGCAAAGCCAATAAAGCAAAAGAAGTGGAATTTCGCTCCAGAAAGGATTAAAGTCATTGAAGAGGAAGTCAAGAAGCTCTTGGCTGCAAAATTTATTATCGAAGTACCTTATCCAATCTGGTTGGCTAACCCAGTGGTGGTCCCCAAGCAGGATGAATCTTGGAGGATGTGAATAGACTAAACCGATCTCAACAAAGCACGTCCAAAAGATTGTTACCCACTTCCGAAGATTGATAGGTTAGTGGATTCAACACTTGGACATGAGATGTTCGATTTTTTGGATGCCTTTAAAGGCTATCATCAGATCGTCATGGCAATAGAAGATCAGGAGAAAACTGCCTTCATAACAGAGTCAGGTACTTATTGTTATGTAACTATGCCATTTGGGTTGAAGAATGTTGGGGCCACTTATCAACGTCTGGTCAACTCTTTGTTCAGCGAACAAATTGGCCGGATAATGGAAGTTTACATTGATGATATGCTTATCAAGAGTAGGTCTCTTGATCAGTATATTCAGAACTTAAGGGAAGTCTTCACTGTGCTGAGAGACTCACACATGAGACTAAATCCGAAGAAGTGCACGTTTGGGGTTCACACTGGAAAGTTCTTGGGATATATGGTTTCTAGGAAGGGGTGAATTGAAGCTTTACAAAACATGCATCCCCCCAGGAATGTAAAGGAAGTGCAGAGGTTAACAGGCCGAATTGCCGCGCTGAGCAGGTTTCTATCCAAGTCAGTCGAAAAATCTCTTCCTTTCTTCCATATCTTAAAGAAGAAAACAGCTTTCCAATGGGACGATCAATGTCAAAAAGCCTTCGTTGAGCTGAAGTCCCATTTGGCAGAGGTTCCAATGTTAACTTCACCCCTGTCCGGAGAAGAGCTCTATGTGTATCTCTCAACGTGCAAAGAAGCCGTAAGTGCAGTTCTGCTCAGGGAGCAGGATAATGTGCAGAGGCCTATCTACTTCGCAAGTAAAATCTTACATGGGCCTGAAGTGAGATATCCCAATGCTGAGAAGGTAGTCTTAGCACTCATAGTGGCTGCAAGGAAGTTCAGGCCTTACCTGCAAGCTCATCCAATCGTAGTGGTCACTGATCAGCCTTTGAAACAAATCTAGTCAAGGCCAGACACTTCTGGCCGAGCTGCCAAATGGGCTGTAGAGCTTGCAGAGTATGATATCCAATACAAGTCAAGAACTTCTATCAAAGCCCAAGCATTAGCGGACTTTTTGGCTGAAGGGATATCCGTGAAAGAAGGTGATAAGCCAGTGGCTGATTGGACTCTATATGTGGATGAGTCTTCCTCCAAGGATGGTTGCGGAGCAGGACTCCTAATCATTAACCCCAATAAGGAAGAATTTGAATATGCCTTGCGTTTTGATTTTGAAGCAACCGACAATGAGGCAGAATACGAGGCCTTAATAGTAGGACTAGGCCTCGCAAGAAAATTGGGGGCAGAGCGGATCACTTCCCGAAGTGATTCACAGTTGATCGTTTCCCAAATCAACGGGGATTATAAAGCTAAGGAGGAAAGCATGAAAAAATATCTCGCTAAAGTGCTTCAGCTCGGCCAGAGTTTTGAACGCTTCAGCATTGAGCATATCCCCAGGTCGGCCAACAAGAGAGCTGACGCTTTATCTCGGCTAGCTTCATCCACTTCAACATTCTTGGGAAAAAAGATAGTTGTGGAGCTAGTAAAGCACCGTGCTTATGATTCCAACGAAGTGCTGCAAGTTGATTATCGTAGCACTTGGATGGATGAAATTGTTAACTTCTTGTAGCATGGAATTCAGCCCAAGGACAAACGAGCAGCTCGGCGTTTACGATTGAAGGCAGCAAGGTATGCTCTTTTTAACGGCCACCTTTATAAAAAGTCATTTTCACAGCCTTAGCTGAAGTGCGTTACTAAAGACGAAGGAGATTACATCCTTCGAGAGATGCACCAGGGGATTTGTGGAAACCATTCTGGAGCGCGGTTGTTAGCACGAAAATGCTACCTTGCTGGATATTATTGGCCTACTCTGCGTCATGATGCAGAGGAATTAGTTAAGAAATGCCAAGCATGTCAAGTCCATGCTCTAATGTCACATTTGCCAAGTCAAGAACTTACTCCTATCGCAAGTCCCTGGCCTTTTGTGCAATGGGGAATAGATCTTGTTGGACCTCTGCCCCAAGCTCCAGGTTCAGTTAGATTCTAGGTTGTTGCCATCGATTACTTCACCAAATGGGTGGAGGCAGAGCCCTTAGCCACTATAACGGGAAATCAGATCAAGAATTTCTTATGAAAAAACGTCATATGCCGCTTCGGCCTTCCATAAGTCCTCATCTCAGACAACAGAAAACAATTTGCTGACGACCCCGTCAAGAGTTGGTGTGCCGAACTCAAAATCGAACAAAGATTCACTTCAGTGGCACACCCTCAAGCTAATGGACAAGTTGAACTGGTAAACAGAACAATCAAGGATGGTTTGAGGAAACACCTATACAAAACTGGGGTAAGTTGGGTGGATGAACTCCTAAGCATATTATGGGCATACCGAACAACTCCTTCCACTTCCACTAAAGAAACACCTTTTTCCTTAGTTTATGGCACTGTGGCAGTCATCCCAGCTGAAATTGGATCCAGTTCTGTTCAGGTAAACCATTAATCTAATCAGACCAATGACCAAGGGCTACGGTTAAATTTGGATGAGTTGGAGGAAAAAAGGGAGCAAGCTCATGGTCGCATGGCTCAGTATAAAAATCTAATTGCTCAGTACTATAATTCTCGAGTACGAGCAAGGTCTTATCAAGTAGGAGATTTAGTACTGCGCAATAACAAAGAAAGTCATGCAGCACCAACAGGAGCTTTTAACCCCAAGTGGGAAGGTCCTTATCGAATTATTGAAGTGCGATCAGCTGGAACTTATAAGATACAAACCTTGAAAGGCAAAACTTTACAAAGGACTTGGCATTCTACTCACTTAAGACTTCTGCATCAGTGATGAGCAAGTATTTCACCTCAACAGGTCTGAGCTAGTTGAGCAGGACTCAATACTTAGTGGAACAGGCTTCCCAAGTACTTTACCTCAGCAGGACTGAGATAGCCGAGCGGGACTTGACTTAACAAGACCTCAGTAGGTCTGAGCTAGTTGAGCAGGACTCAATACTTAGTGCAACAGGCTTCCCAAGTATTTTACCTCAGCAGGACTGAGATAGCCGAGCAGGACTCGACTTAACAAGACCTCAGTAGGCCTGAGGCAAAATGCCCATTGAGGGACAACCTCCTCAGAGGGCGGTTGTCCTCACTAGAATCTGACTTTTCATGGTGAGATTGAACCTCCTGGTCACCCTCCAGATCAGCGGGATAAGAATAAGCTGATCTATTCTGGGAATCAGAAAAAGGTGGAATAACGAAAGCCATAGATAAGGAAGAAAAGCTTACAAAGATTTGGAAAGCAGAGCTGACAGGACACCGGAGTTAGGCTGAAGTAAGGCTGAGAGCGAAGAAGAGAAGCAGAACAGCGTAGGCAGAGTAGAGAAAGAAGAAGAAGAAAATGGGGGCATGTACCTCTATTTAAAGGAAGGAAAATGAAAAGTTGCAACTTTTCAGCTGAAAATTCAAAAGAGGTGACGGTTCGCTAATTTCCCCCCTTTTTCGGATATCGCAATCGACAGAATAGCAATTAAGAATAGCTTGGGAATGGGCGCTGACATTAAAAGAAGATAACAGCGCAATTATGATGACAGCTGCCCAATTAATGGTTGACGCGTCATCGCTTCAACAGGATAGATTTGTCCGCCCTCTCAGGTCAGCTCTGCGACACAAAATCCGGGGGCAAATGATAAACCAAAAATAATTATCTGTTAGTCAGCCACAGTCAACGGCATAATAATGTGCAAAGGACTTAACTTCTGCAGTTCGGTAGAAATGCACCTCTGCTCGGCCATGTATGTTAGCTCGGCAAGGTATCGTCCCTCAAAGCATCCACTTTTTATAAAAAGATATGCTCCAAGGGATTCACCTCGGCATTCACTTCGGGATCAAGTTTCAGCCTCGGCTTCTAACAAAAAGAGGCGTTCCAAATCACTTCAGGCAGACATAGCTTAGCACTTCGGCTAGGGAGTTCGGCACCACTGTGGGACCAACTGGCTGAGGTGCGGTGTAAAGAATAAGTACATATCAGATTGTTCAACCTGCGTACATCTGTCACATCAGCAGACCTACTAGTCACATCAGCCGACCTACTAGTCACATCAGCCGATCTATTAGTCAAATCTGCAGACCTACCACGTCAATAGACTTACTGCCACAAGCAAAGGTCTTATCCACTGTCAGAGGCCAGGGACGAAGGAAAAATAACAAAAGCAAGACAACAGACACTGAGGAAGGGGATCGAAATATTTTTCATCTCTCCCAAAGCAAACACACCCAATTTTCTCCTCAGTCAAGAACTGTGAGTTTTTCTAACTTTACATACAAAATCATATCTCAGTGAGAATGGCTCAAACTGACTTGAGCGTCGGAGGGTTTTACCTGGGGTCACACCCCCGGGACCTCAAGAATAGCTTGGGAATGGGCTCAAACTGACAATAAATCTCAACGATCAATTCAATCGGTGACAACAAACTTGGCTAAAGCAAGAGGGTTAATTGCACCTGGTATCCATTGTTTTCCACGAAGTTTTAAGTAGCATCCAATGTTTCATGAAACACACTTGGCATCCAGACTTATAGGGTTAATAGACACCTGGCATCCAGATGACCGGCTGGACGACCGTTGACCGCTGAAATCAACCTTTGACCGGACCTAACCCTACTTTTAACCTGACTTTAACCACAGTTTATAATTAATAAAATAATAAAGTCAAAATAAATTAAAAGTTTAATAAAAAATAATTCAAAAATCAATAAAAAAAACCTACACCCCACCTCATCCCCACCCCTTTCATCTTCTTCCCTTCTTCCCCTTTCATCTTCTTCCCCTTTCCCTTCTTCCCCTTTCATCTTCTTCCTCTCTACCAAACTTCTTTCTTCCTTTTGCCTCTGCTCTTTTCATTGCAGCACGAAAGACCCAATTAGAGATTGTTCAAATTGAAGAAAAGCATTGTCAAAAGCAATTTCTTCATAGGTGAGAATGGGTTTTGATTGTGAATTTTACAAGCAAAAACAGCACTAAAACCCGTTTTCGTTCCTCAAAATCCATTTTCACTTCTAGCAGAATTTCGAATTTGGAATTAACACCAAAATAACCCAAAGTTGTGCTGGATCCTTGAACAACTTTGGTGGGTTCTTGAAGAGGGTTGTTAACATTAATTCGAGGTTAATTTCTGGTTCAAATGGCTTCTCTTTTGCTTCCAACTGGATCTGTTCTTATGATTTCTTCTGTCTTCCTTCGCCCCTAACTCCAGCTCTCATTCATTCTGGTATCTAATTTCCTTAATGAACTAAAATGGGATATTTAGTGAAAGTTGGAGGAAGAGTAATATTATCAAAAAAATATTAAAATGCAGTATTTGAAGATTTGGAATGGCTTTGAAGCCAGTTCGATTTTTCTTGACAATTTTGAACAAACTGTTGGCATGAAGCAAAGGGACAATTCACTAGATTGTCTCTTTAATGACAGGCACAGCAATAATGTATTTTGAGTTTCTTTATCTCTTTCCAAAGCCAGTGGGGGAGAAAAGTAATTGCATAGGAAGTGCTTTATGAAATTACCTCCTTCTTGCTTGGAGGTGACCACGGGTAGGGGTGCTTGAAGGAGAAGAAAGGAGGAAGAGAAAAATGGTTGAAAGAAAGTGGAATTAACCATGGTTTGAAAATTTTGGGCCCCAAGTGGGAGAAAAGTGAAAAATAAAAGGAAAATTGCTAAAAACCGCCTATAGCAGGTGCTTTCCCGGTTGCAGGATGCCAGGTGTCTATTAACCCTATAAGTCTGGATGCCAAGTGTGTTTCATGAAACATTGGATGCTACTTAAAACTTCGTGGAAAACAATGGATACCAGGTGCAATTAACCCTAAAGCAAGACATACATATGACAACAAGCAAGTTGAAAATATGTTGATTAGTCAAACCCTGTTGCAGTTCAAATTGAATCACACTCCAGATTGTTAATCCATTCAGAATTGATGATGTCCTCTGCCAACATCTTGTTGGTGTAGATTTTCCAAAAGTCATTTAGATTTTTTATTATTAGATGGCGGACCTTGGAGCAACTGGTAAGGTTGCTGCTTTATAATATTGAGATCACGGATTCGAGATGCGGAAACAGTCTCTTACACAAAGTGTAGGGTAAGGCTGCATACATCAGATCGTGGTGCGATCCGCCCCTTTCTCGGATCCTATGCTAACGCGGGAGCCTAATGCACCGAAAATGCTCTTTTTAACAATAACCTTTACAAAATCTAATAAAACATGACATAATAAACATACACTTGTCAAAATATCGATTACAAACTAGAAACTTGATATCAAAGTGCAACAGAGGCGAAGTAACAGCATGAACAGATTAATGATCATTTGGATCAAACGAAAAAACTAAAGAAAACGATGAAGAAAATGAATTATGGAAGCTTCATTCAGGAAACTAAACTAATTTTTCAGTACATTCTCACCCTTATTCTTACACTATATATACACGCAAACACTATACAAAGAAGAAGAAACAGAATAGCACTTAGCACCAACTCAGCGAACGTCTCTTCTAACTCACTCTTATGGCGTGACCCAGCGTGCCAACCGACTCTTGTAGCTTCATGTCACGTGCCAACTTACTACAAACACTACCACAGAGCTCAACATTCATCAAGCTGATCTCTTTCATGTATCTTCTTTTTCCGTGAATAAGCTTCTGGCGTGTCTGATTCCTTCCCTGTCACGTCTGATCTCATCGCTGGCACGTGTGGTGGCCCGTTGGTTTCAGCCATAACTTCAACAACATCTTACGAGTTCAATTAAGGCATGTTCTAATTCTGCTCTTACATTGATTCTTATCTTGCTAAGTTGTCAGTCGTCTTGTCAGTTAAGTTACGATATATTTTGATTCTCTTCTTAAGTTGATGCATATTTTGCAAAGCTGTATGAGAGGAATCAATGACGATGCAATTTACTATTTAAAAATGTATATAATTGTGATTCTCAAACAAATTTGTGAAAGTGGAATGAGAAAGAATTGCAACTAGTGTTAAATATGTTACGGTTTGATTGACTTATTGCGTTGAAGTTGATTATTTGTCCATTTCTACGTACGCAGATGATGTGTCTTAGTTTGATGTCATAGTGTCATCGATTAAGTTATTATGATAGTTAGAGACTTTCGTTAAAGGGTATCTTATGTGAACTTGTTCACATATTCCTTCCAAATTATTCGGCGGTTCAACGTAATATTAAGTCCCTCAAGAAAACTAGTAAAAAAAAATGACTCAAGAAAAGAAAAAAAAAAACTAATAAAACAATTGCCGAGGAGATACTGATTTTATCTGATATATGACGTTTGGTTTCGATTTAGGTCTTGGTATCGAAAGAAATTAGGTATTAGTATCGAAATCGAAATGATAGATGTTGGAGTTGTAATGAATTTGAGCTGTAAACATATATACGTTTGGCATATAAGCTAGAATAATTTCGTTACCATACATGCTGTTTGAAATACATCGCGAAAAAATGAGAATTAAAATGCATAAACACGGTGATGGCATGATGGTGACATGATGGTGACACGTGGTGGGTGCGATGACGGTAATTAAGGTGGTGGCGTAGTAGCAATGATGGCGGGAAGGTAGTGGCGCGATGGCGGCATGTTATGGCGCAGTGGAACAGAGGAATGAGTTTTGATATCAATCTATAGGTTTGAGGGTTTTTGATGTCCATATATTAATTCCACACCCTTCAAAGAAGCACAAAAAATAGTTCCATCATTCTCTTGATATATATTATTTGACTTTAAAATCCACCAACTAAACATCTCATTATTTTTTTTATTTTTATATCATGCCACACTTTGTGGATAAATGACTTAAGTGGGGATTATAACTTTTTTCCTACATCATGTCTTGCCTCATATGAAGAAATATTATCCCAGACGGGAATTGAACTCATAACCTCTTAGTCATGGAACCTCAATACCAATTGCTACCCAAAAATCTCTTGATAGCAATTGTGGCAAGCTAGTAGTATACTTATATTGGTATATAACCTCAGGATTGAACCCACAAGATTTTTTCAACTTCGAAGAAAAAGACGTACAGAGAAGATGCGTTGTCTTTACCACAATTGCTACCAAGAGATCAATCATTTAGATTTCTTGAGAGGATACAATATAATACAATCTGAATCACTTAATTTACATATGTTTGATGTTGTGCATTTTGATATTTATAATACGTTATTGAATATAAGCCAATAGATTTGGGGAGTAATTATTTCGTCACCACTATGTTTATCCATTCATTTTTAGCATATAACATGCTAAAATTAATAACAATATATAATCATATTAGGAATGGAAATAGACCGTCTTGGTTTTATGAACAATACCATTATTTCGAACCAATATTATCTTCTTTTGCTTATGATTAAAAAGTATGAAAACAAAACTGATTTCACACCTTCAATAAAAACTATATTTTAAATAAACATGAGTATCAGACACGTTGGACTTTGTAATGTGTTTTGACTCCTCCCATAAAATGTCAGCATGGTTGCAAGCCAAGCGACCGGAAATAGGAAAGCTTGTTTTAAGGGCATCAAAATTTAAAAAATTCTTCTAAGTATGGATTTTATAATATCATCGACCTATATATGGTTGATACTGACCTTTCCTATTAGACAATTCCCTTTCGGTGGACAAATAGTTGACAATTTTGCTTAGAAGCCAATATTTCGTGAGTACAATGAATTTTCATTTCTGGATATATCGGGGCAACATAGGTGATTAATGCTCTCTATGTCCTATTTTACAACATTATAAAAAAAGGAAAAGGTTTCAAAGTTAAAAATGATATGACATAAGCCTTGGTGAAGAGAAATAAACACCATGAAGTAAACCGAAAAAGAAATGATGATTTTGGTTTTCTTTTTGTCCCCGAGGCTTCAATTGTCTGACTTAGTCTTTCTATAAGTATACGTTGTTAGATGGAAATAAATTAATGAATGGAACATCCCCTCTGATTCGATAATCTCTAATACCATTTAAATAATGATAAAGATCTTCTGAGACTGAATTCCTTTACAAATGTAAGTAATTTGCTTAAAATAAGCCATATGTTATCCATAAATGTTCACTAAAATTTATGCAAGATTATCTTCTACTATGTTGTACATTTACAAAGGAAATTCAAGGAAACGTGAGATTTATTTGTACGCGATAAGTTTTTTGAATATAAAAATCTATGACTTTACATACACAATCATTTCACAATAACTCAAAGACGATAACTAGAGAAAGAGTACCTTTCTTCATGGTTCGATGAGCGGAAACTTCAACTTTGATGTAGACAACTCGCAACCTTGAACAGAGGTTTCTCTCCACTAAACCTTTCTTTGATGTCTACTTTGATGGATAAGTAAAGACAATGACAAGGGTGAACAGAGGACCTTCATCCATATTTATAGGTAACCAAAAGATACGCCCATCATAACTTTTGAAATAGCATCCCTTTGATAAATGGACATGTCCCTTTAATGAAGAATTGTGTCTCTTAGACTTAAAAGGCATAACCTTTAAGGTAGCTCTTCACAAATAACCAATTAGGTGTGAATTATAAATCATATAACCATTATATCACAAGGGACACAACCTTACACTATTTCTTTGATATTCTCTTCCAATTGCTATGGACTGCTGCTTTGTTTTATTGGTTTTATTAATTGTTGATCATCTTCCTTATCTTCTCATCCTAAATTTCCAAAAATCTTATAGCAAAATTGTTGCGGAGGATTATAAAACTTGAAATGAAGAAAAATGAAGGAAAAAAGAAAGTTTTTATTGTAGGTGAATAGGATAATCACGAGAAAGAACACCAAGAAGAAAAGGAGAGCAAAAATGACTAATCTGTTATCTACATCTTAGCTCTTGTCAGCCGCATGGAAGTTTGTTCCGCTGTTCCACATGAGCAATATATAGTGATAGAAGTATCGACTGTTTAAATAAAAGGTCATTTAGACTAACGTCATCTCTCCCTTCTCTCCCTGTCTATGAGGGTTGATATTTTTTTTTTTTGAAATGATGAAAATAAGAGTACAACAAAAGGCTCTTAAAAGAACTAAAGGATTCAATGAACGTCTAAAAAATGTTAGACGAAAGACAAAGGCGAATGCAACAATTCTTGGCAACGAATGAAGAGGAAAAAATGAGAATATCAAGTTGGTGAAAGAAAAGAAAATCACTATAGTCATCATCTTTTTCGAGATGACCCTTGTTGGTAGTATAACGGAACAGATGATAGACGTTATGCCTACCAGGTACATTGCAACCAATAGATATATATCTCTTGAAATTCAAGAGATAAAATTGGTTAACAAATTTTCTTTGAGAATGCACCAGAAACCCAAGAATTAGGAAAGTTCTCTTAAAGTTAAGTTTGTCGATAAGGCTGAAGTTGGCAATGTGTTTTATGTCCCTACGATATATAGGAATTTGGTTTCCAGTAGCTATCAAACAAGACTACTATTGTCTGATTTTTGTAATACGTATGTGATCGTGTGACTCTTAATAGGTTTGGTTCTAGTTTATATGTGATTGATTCATTTGTCTTGTGAGATGAAGATAAGATCATGCGAATACTAATACTGTTAAAAGAAAGAAGATTAATATTATCACTATTAAGACGACTAATAAGATGTAGTACATGTTCTGTTTATGCTTTGAGGAAAATATATGCATGTACTTAAATGTGTTATAAATATGTTGATGATTTGGCTTGATGTCTTAATAAGGATTTTATGTCAAAAAAAATGTTATGAGTTTTGAAGTTAGCTTTGTCATTTGACTTGGAATGTCATGCTAAAAAGAAATTTGCATAGATGTTTAAATGTGAAGCATGTTGGGTGTACATAATATTGAAAGCATTCTATAATAAATGAAAAATCTAAGAATTGGAGATTTGATAATTTGGTTTCACTTTTTGAATATGAGGATTCTTGTTGAAAATGAAATAACTAAGACTAGTTATTTTGGCTTTTCAGATGGTACTAGTATGTACATGTTTTCTTGCCTTAGACATTTAATGATTGTGTAAAATGCCAATGACTTTTGTGAAAAGCTTACAAATCATTTAAGATGGATTTCTAAGTTTGATGATAACATTTAGTCTAACATAATATAAGTATTGTGAGTTGGACTTATTACCCAAGTTGTTATTTATATAATATTATTCAAGAATGAAAAATATATTTTAGTACATGTAACACATGACCTATTTGAATATGATTGTAGAATCAATAGTTGAGTTAATAATTGGCATTTGTCACTTGATTAACAATCAATTATTTTAAATCATGAGCATGAACAAGGGTGTGAGAAAAAGGAATATAGAGGATATTATGATATCTAGAATATTTCTTGATTGAAAATCTTATGAATGATATACAAGTCTAATTCAAGAAAGTACACAAACTTGTATGTGACATATTGCATGTTTATACACCTCTATAAGATAGTAAAAATGTACAAGTTAGCAAAAGTTAGCAATTTTTTGTTATGAAGTTTGCTGAAGTCTACTTCATCATGACGATAATATGTTTAGGATTGTAAGACTTGCATTTATTGAAGCATGTAATGAGCATATAAGTTTAGTGCTTATGTTCTTAAATATAGATAAGAAACAATAAAAGTTATTTGTCAAAAGATGAATACTAAACTAAATGTAAGATTGATGATGAAATATGATTTTGTTGAGTCTATGATATGATTAGAAAATCAAAAGGTTGTTTAGTTATGAATCTTTTTGTAGCGCCCACTCCCGAACTCTAGTATCAGAAACGGTGCACCCGCCGTAGTCTGCTACGAGAACAACAAAGCGTTAGCAGTGACGTAGAACAATTACGCAGCGGAAACGAAATAGATAAAATAAACATTCATTTTAACTCAACATCCCAAGTCCAACTTCAGATAAGTACCAAGTCTAGGTTCATTATTACATCTCAACATAAATGAATTAAATCTACAAACGTAAACATCTTCTGGCTTTAACTACCCCACTGTCCGAACTCAGCTCCGTCTTCTACGTATATGTAATCGTACTCCTCCTCACCTGGAGAAAAATAAAGGTGTGAGTGATATAGAAATATCACCCAGTAGGTTCTCGTCTCTTTCCAAACAATTTCATATATGGCAACAGATAACATGTACTACATGTATAAACACGGATAACTGTGCAACCAAGAATAAACACAGCACAGTAGTTATGCGAAGTCCTGATGCATGCTTGTGTCACACGCAACGATATCTCAACACACGAATGCTCGTATCTCTACCGTGCAATGCATGAACCTCGAGTTGATCCTACCACAAGCCTCGTCAGGCCACACACCCCGTCGGGCCATACGCCCAAGAAGGGCCACACGCCACATAGAGCCACACGCTCCGAGGGACAATCTCGACCCGAAGATCATGCAATGCTTGTGCCATGAATGAGAATGCCACATAACACGTTCCCTTTCGTCTTCCTTATTTTCACATTTCCAACAATTTTCCATTATTTCCTCATAAATATTTTTTTTCAAAATTATTGACTCCCTTTCCTAACAAATATGAATTTATGTAGCTATTGGTGAAACTATCTAATTATAATTTGATTTTGCAAAGTATCCTCAAATATGTGTTTTTTTAATATTTATGTTGGTATACAATAGAATTCATTTTTTTCCTTTTGAAGTCTATTTTTTATTTATACTTCAGTAAGTAAATAAATTTTTTTTCTTTTTACATGTTCAGTAGACCCGTCAGTTTCTTTCTTTTTTTTAAAACACTGTGTTTTTTTTAAAAATAAACGTAAACACACTTTTTTTATAAGAAAAACTATTTGTTTTTTTTATGTATATAAACCCAAACCAAAAACCCCCTTCTCATAGCCCAGCCCGAAACACCCCCTCAGCCCGCAGCTCTTCTGCCAACAAAAACAGGCCAGCCCACTTTTTTGTCCTTCGGTCTGCACTCTTTGCCAACTCCTATCCTCCTCCTTTCCTCAACAACCCAAACTGAAATTTCTTCCCCCTCAGCCCACAAATCTTTTTCTTCTCTTCAGTCCAAACAATTACCATTTTTCCCAGAACTCCAATTAACATTTCAATTAAACTCCATATTTGGCTAAAACGAAATGCATACTTTCTTTAAGCTAAAATTCACATGCAAAAAAACTATTTTTTAAAAATATGTGTAATTCCAATGATAACATTATATATATAAATTCCACATGTTGCCTAAACCGATTCACAAAATTCTTATATATAATATATACATAAACAGATTTTTTTTTCTTTCTTTTATTTGCTCCACCGAGATTTCCACCTCAACAAAATCTTATATTTAGATTTTTTTAAAATATGTTTCCGAAACATTTTCCGAAGCATGATGCTAATGTTAACTATAACCACATATTCCTATGTTATCTATATAGTCTTTTGATAAGTTAAAATTCATGAAATTTTTATATTATAAAACTAAAAAAACCAAAAATAATTAATAAATACATATGCAAAACATTCTTATGCAACAATGAAAGCAACTAAAACATACAATGCATAACATACATCAATTCGTATTCTAACAAATAAAATAAACAACGGGTAATATAAATAGAAAATAAATAAATATATGAAATTGACTCAAAAATAGAGGGGCCACCTATCTCTTAGTTGTAGCCTAAGATTGGTGGTGGTAGTGGTGATTGTGATGATGGTGTGGCTTCCTCCTTCTCTTTTCTCCTTTTTTTCCCTTTCTTCCTTTCCTTTCTTTTTCTCTCTTTTCTCTCTTTCTTTTGACCACTCCTAGCACTTCATCATTTTTCTTTCTTTAACACTCACGGCAACTCTTCCTTGTTTTTGGGCTTGGCCAATTGGCCTATTATATTAAACATAAGGGTTTTTTTTTAGCTCTTAATGGATGCATTATGAAGGGTATTAGTGGGGTGAGGTGTAAGCGTAAGTTAGTGGGTAATTAAAAGGTTATTAAGGATGGGTTATTTGAAGAGTTTTTTTAAATATGTGACACGTTTTTTATGGCACATTTATATTTTCTTATTACTTGTTAACTGGTTGTAACAATTTTACCATAAGGAAGTTGTTGGAATTTACTCCGAAGTGACGTAGAGAGTTAAGACTATGTTCATCATTGAAAGCCTTTGAGTTGAATAATACCATAGGTTGTTGTTGATTACATGGTGACTACATTAAAGGATTATACTTGATACTATTGATTCGGTGAAATGAATGTTACCATTTAGTTCAAGAAGCATTATTTATGGTTAATATAGACATAAAATTATGAAAAGGTGGAGGTTTGTATCTTTCATATTTGTTGAAAGTAAAGCTATTTTTTAAATTGTTGATATGTGACATGTGAATAGCTTGTATATGTTGTATAACTTCCGAAGAAGTTTAAGGTTGAAGTAGAAAATTAGATCAATATTAAAATGGTTGTTGACTTATTATTCTAATTGGTTGAAGGTTTTGTTGTTTGAGCTTATGAGTATGACAAACGTTCTTGATGCACATGAAACTAATTTTCTTTCGCTTGGTTGATATTTATTGGTAAAATTAACTCTATGATAAAGATGTTTATGATGAATGTTGATTCTATTTGTTGGCAGAGTTGGTTCATATAAACATTATGTTTTAGTTTGATGTTTTGTTGATCAAAACAAAACTTTATGTTCCGAAACTTGTTTATAGTTAGACTTTGTGGGCTTAATAGATATTTTGCTAAGTGATTCATTAATAGAAATCACAGAAAGACAACGACTTGAGAAGGTGCTAGCATTTAATGACCTATACAACGTTATGAATACTCATGAGCTTCTTTTGGATAAATCATAGACAATACGAGGTCAATGAGAGTGGCCGAGTAAAATTTATTTATGGAAAATCATAGACAATGTGAGGTCTATGAAAGTGGTTCGATAAGGACTAAGTGTAAGCTAGTTGTTGTAACATCGAGGGAAATGGGATTATTTCATTTCACGTAACTTCTCTATGATAACAACCAAACCTACTATTAGCAGATATCCTATCAAACAAGTTCAATATGGTAAAAAAAAGTCATAGAAGTGCTCTAATCAGCACTATCAAACTTGTCTTTCCCTATGGTATTGATGTATGATAGTGTTTGTTATAAGAGGGTGAGATTTTAAAAATCTCTTAATGAAATTCATAGCCATGTTTGTGGTGGTGTGAGCAGTGCACACTTGATGAATTTTGCCAATATAAGTGCGAATATGGTGCCGCTTCCTCGAGATTTTAGAATAGTGCTAAAAAAACCTAGGACTGGATACATAGTCGATTTTGTACCAAACCGCGAATTTGTTTGAAGTAGAAAATGACATGTCTTTGGGTTCTCTATATAAATAGTAGTAAAGTATGATTCAAGATGTCTATGTCATCTTATTTCTATTTATATTTTCTATTTGTACTAAATGGCGATTCAAGATGCAAGTCACCGTCCATTATGTGTCATTGTCTTTGTTTAATATCAGAGAGCCTGGTTTATAATTGTTATTTTATAAACATATATAAATATGGATCATCTGGGGATTTTTGGAAAAAAAACATAAAAATGCTTTAGAAAGTACTCCAAATTTATATAAAAAAATGTGAGAAGGTTGATTGGAGAAAAGAGTAAAACTTGCATTGATTCAGTTTTAACCATACTATAAATTCAGAGTTTGGTTTGTCACCATAAATTGAATTTTGAATAGACCGGATCTTTGGTGATAGAGGCCGAACATTCAGTGGTGAATTCAGAGCTAGGTGACAGAGTTCGATCATATTATAAATTTTTTGTTTTTTGGTAGAACACTGCATCGACCGTTTGATGAAGGGTGTTCATCGAACGTTTGGTCTAGGGTTGGGTGATGAGTTATGAATTGTAATGTTTAAATATTTTGAATCCATCGTTTGACCAAAGTGACACATTTAGCTGGTTGCAAATATTAGAATTTTCTGCTATCTTTTAATGAAATGATGCAACTATTGCAACTTGGGACACCGTCTTTCAACCTTAAACAATTATAAACTAACTTTGGAAGTTAAATCTTGTAGAGAGGTGTCAAATTAACTTCTTTCTTATAAATTAAAGTCTATAGATACAAGGTTCAAAAGGTTTTGAAGATATACTTTTGATATGTCTTTTGGAAAGACTTCTTGGAAAACCTTTTGTGAGACTCTTATGATAATATATGAAATTTCTTCCTATTCTCTCTTCTTCTTTCTCTGATATTAAACATTTCAATTAGATAAGTTTAACCATCTTCCTGTAAAGGAAACGAAGAAAAAAATGCGTTAAATTATGCGAGATATTTGCCACATAGTCTAACTTGCTAAATGGTAAAGGCAATTGTGCTTTAAGGATAGTAACATTTGTTACGTTGCTCCTATTTTCCTTTCTCTTTATTTTATTTTATTTATGTTTGGTTATCATGTCTTTGTTAAATTAATAAAATAACTTGAAAATCAATATGGCTATAATGTGAAAAAGATTGAGAGCGATAGAGGCTGCGAATTTAAAAATAAGGACATGATTGCATTTTGTGAAGAAAAAGGTATTAAACACGAGTTTCCACCACCTAGAACACCACAATTAAACGAAGTAGTAAAAAGAAAGAATAGGACATTACAAGAAATTATAAGAACCATGTTATGTGAAAATAAGTTGCCTAGATTTTTGTGGGCCGGAAGCCGTAAATTGTGCATGCTATATAGTTAACCGCTTATCAATTCGAAAGAAAATAAACAAAACCCCTTATGAAATTTTGAATGATCGCATGCCTAAGATTGATTATTTTTGTGTGTTTGGCTGTAAATGCTTTGTCTTAAATACAAAAGATAATCTACATAAATTTGAGTCTAAATCCATTGAATGCATCTTTGTTGGATATTCTGTGAATCCTAAGGCATATAGATGTTACGATCCTATCACTAGACATATTTTAGAATCTATTCATGTGAAATTTAGTGAATTTGGTGAATATGAAAAAAATGCAGAATATGATGATGATTTTGAACTAAAGCCAGTGTTAGATGATATATAAGAAAATATCATACATGTTGAACACGACACACTAGAAATGCATGATCACTTAGAAGTGCATGAAAACTTAGAAAATAGTCAACCAAGATGGCATATGGATCACCCACACAACCTCATCATAGGCGACATAATACAATGTGTACGACAACGTAGAAAAATAAATCAAGATGAAATAAATTAATTCTATGCTATGACATCTGAAATAGAACTCAAGAATGTGTTTGATGCTTTGAATGATTCTTCTTGGATTGACGCTATGCATGATGAACTAAATCAATTTACAAAAAACAATGTGTGGGATTTAGTACCCCAGCCACAAGATAAAACGATAATAGGTACAAAGTGGGTCTTTACAAACAAAATGAATGAAGATGTTAAGGTCGTTAGAAACAAAGCGAGGCTTGTAGCACAAGGCTATAATCAAGAAGAGGGAATAAATTATGAAGAAACATTTACACCTGTGGCACGCTTAGAAACTATACGATTATTACTTGCTATTCTTTGCATAAAGAATTTTAAACTTTATCAAATGGACGTTTTAAGTGCATTCTTAAATGGTTTTATACAAGAAAAAATCTATGCAAAACAACCACCCGTCTTTGAGGATATAAAATATCCTAATCATGTGTATAAGTTAAAGAAGGCATTATATGGCTTAAAACAAGCACCTAGCGCTTGGTACGATCGTTTTGCTACCTTTTTTTAGAAAATTGATTTAAAAGAGGTACCATAGATAGTACTTTATTCTTGAAACAAGAAAAATCAGATTTACTTATTATTCAACTTTATGTTGATGATATTGTCTTTGGATCTACATGTCATAAGCTAGTAGAAGAATTTGAAACGTGCATGAAATCCGAATTTGAGATGTATATGGTTGGCGAGTTAAATTATTTTCTTGGCTTGTAAATTAAGCAAACTAGTAGAGGCATACATATAAGTCAAGTTAAATACGTAAATGATATGATAAAGAAGTTTAACTTTGAAAACTTGAAACCATCTCCCACCCCTATGTGTGTATAGGTCCATGATTGGTTCTTTGCTTTATCTTACTGTAAGTAAACCCGATATCATGTTTAGTTTTTGTATGTGTGCTTGTTTTCAAAATACCCATAAAGTGTCACAGTATAATGTTGTAAAAAGGTTATTTCGGTACAATAAGAACACTCCCACATTAGGAATTTGGTATGATAAAAACTGTGAATTCAACTTGCATGCCTATACTGATGCGGGTTATGGCGGATGTAAAATAGATAGAAAAGGCACAAGTGGTACATGTCAATTCATCAGCAATTCATTAATATCTTGGTTCTCGAAAAAGCAAGCTAGTGTAGCATTATCTACCACTGAAACGGAATACATGGCAATTAGTCTTTGTTGCACACAACTATTATGGGTAAAACAACAACTATACGATTTTGGAATGGCTGTAAATCACATCCCTATATATTGTGATAGTATGAGTGCTATTAACTTGTCTAAGAACTCCGTTTTACATTCTAAGGCAAAACAATAGAGGTACGATATCATTTTCTTCGCGATCATGTAAACAATGGCGATATTGTTATAGAACATGTCCGTACTGAAGCACAAGTAGCCGACATGTACATCAAAGCACTCAATATAAGCCACATATGAAAATTTACGATTTAAATTAGGCATGATTTCTATTGATATACTATAAACTGCTATTTCTTTCCATTCTTACTTATACTTTTGATGACATTTACAAAATAAAGGGGGAGAGAAAAGCATGATTTGAGGGGGAGAGAAGCATGATTTAAGAGGGAACACGATATTATGAAATTCAAATTTGTGCATAATAGTAGGGGGACTGATTGTATTTAAATCATGGATAAATGTTAATTTGCAAATCATCAAAAGGGGGAGATTGTTGAGAAATCGGGGTTCGAAGTGATTTGAAAATGAATGATTTATATGTTACGTGTTTACGAAATGCATGAAATAAGTTGTTGGAATATAAAATGTTTTGATGATGTAAAAGATATTTTGAATGGGCTAAAATGGAATTTCACACTTTGAGTTTGAAGCAAAATGAGAAAAACACATTGTGAGACGTCAATCTCTCATATGGATCGATTGATTACACATCAGCCCCTCAGTAAGGGACATGGATCGATCCATGTGAAGATCGTGCAAGTTTAGAACTCTCGACCCAATGTCGATCTCTCAATCAGGGGGAAATCAATCGATCGAAGTCATGTGAGTCTCTCAGGAAGAGACGTCGATCGATCGACGTAAGGCATTGTCAAAACCAGAATTTTTGTGAAAGACATCGATCGATCGATGAACATCAGTCTCTCAAAGGAGGGACATCGATCGATCGATATGCTGCAGTTTCAAAAACTGCAGACTTTTCAGAGGATGTCGATCTCTCAGCACTGGCACGTGGATCCATCGACATCCCCAGAATTCAAAATTTTTTGAACATTGGAACAAAATCCAAGGGAGATTTATGATGTTTTCTCTCTCCAATCTTACTCAAATTTCTTGTGGACTTTACTCCAATATACTACATGCTTCCTTGACTATTCTATCCATGTCTAAGATTCTCTAGGTTGGCTATTGAAGATCAAATCACTCCATAAGGTGGCCAAAGGCTATTTTCAATTTTTCAAGACTTGGAGATTGAATTGAAGACATGGTGAAGGCTCCAAAACGTGGTGAACTTCATCTATAAATGGGAGAGGCTTGGATGAGGTAAATACACACTTTCACCATCATCAAGCTTCATCATTTATTGTAGTATACTTCTCTCATATTTGTAAAAGTGCTTAAACCTTGTTAAGCCTTTCCTTGTTCTTCATTGTTGTATATTGAGAGATATAAAGTCTAGCAAAAGAGGAACCATAAATATTTGATCTCTTGCTTGTGTTTAGACTAGTGAGAAAGTGTGAACCTTACTATTTCCTTCAACCCACTGTGAGAAAGTTTTTGAGGGAACTTTGTTGAAGTTGTGAGGTAGCAAAAAGTGAGTTCTTGCTAGAGTTGTAGCTGCTGTAATTGCACAAGTATAGTTTGTGCAAGAAGTTGTTGTTGTTGCTTACACTAAGGTGTTAGTGTAAGTGTTGCTATGGTTATTCTTATTATCTCTAATAAGAAGAGTAGCTGTTGAAAATCCACTTTGACAACAAAATGGTAGAGGAGTGGAATCATTTACAATTGAACCACTCTATATCCGGTGTACTCATTCATTGCTTTTCACCTTACTTTGATTTTGAATTTCATTTGAATTGAGCCAAATAAGAAAATTCCACAAAAGTGTCAAACACTCTATTCACCCCCCTCTAGAGTGTGTTTCAGACCTAACAATTGGTATCAGAGCCTAACCTTGATTGCTTGGCCTATCTTTGCAAGTAGCAAGGTTTAAGATCATGGCAATGACAACCTCAACCTCTTCATCTCACACTTCAACTTCCAAGCCCACTGCACTATTTTCAGGATCAAACACTAAAGCACTTATGTTTGATGCCCAAAATCATTCTTTATGGAAATTTCGAATGATCAATCATTTGAAAGGCTGTGGATTTGATATATGGAGAGTCGTTGTCAGAGGAATTGAAGTTCCTATGATTACCAACTCAAAAGGAGAATCAATGTTCAAAGATGAGGATGACTACACCGACGAAGAGAAGATAAACTTCGCTATCAATGGCAAAGCATTTGATATTCTCTCAAGTGCTCTTACCACCACCGAGCTCATAAGACTTTAAGGTCTTGAAACAGCCCATGAGGCATGGAAAAGGCATGAAATGATACGCGAAGGAACTGAGCAAGTAAGAATGGTCAAAAGACTCATGCTCATGAAGGAATATGAGATGTTTGGAATGAAGAGCGGTGAGAAGATTGAGGAGACAATCGACCGATTCACATGAATAGTGAATCAACTTTCCATGGTGGAAAAGAAAATCTCAAATGAAGACCTTGCCTCAAAACTCCTCAACTCTTTGCCAAGAGAATGGACACCTAAAGTCACCGCCATCACCGAATCAAAGAATCTCAAGACTCATACCCTTGATGAGTTATCCGGTAATCTTCTTACTCATGAAATTCTTATTAATGAACAAAATAGGAAGAATCCTATCAAGCCCATACAAAAATCACACAAAGGATTGGTGGTAGAGTCCGATGAATCGGATGAGGAAGTTGCTCTTCTAGTAAGAAAATTTAGAAGAATGGCAACAAGAAATAAAGCTCAAGCAGGAAAGTTTTTTAAAAGACCACCCAAGGAAAAAGGAGCAAGTGAAAATGGCTATAGATGTGGTCGACCCGGTCACTTCATTGCCGATTGCCGTGTCGAGGAGCCGCAAAAACAAGAAAAGAAGGTCTTTCCTCAAAACAAGAAAGCTCTTAATGCGGAGGTAACCACGTGGGATGATCTCCTTTCCGAATCGAAAGGAGAAGAGAGTGAAGATCAAGATGTTGGAATTGAAGATGACCTTTAGGTAAATTTTAATCCTTCTAATTTGCAAGATGAAATAGGGGATTTGCAAGATGATTTTGAAAAACGGAATTTAAAGTATAAACATTTGAATAAAGAGTTCAAGAAGTGTATTTTAGAAAATAAGAGCTTGCATGATAAGAACATTTTAATGTTTCAAGGTCATAACATCATACTCGCCATGCATAAAACCGTGGCTCTTGAAAATGTAGAAACTAGGAAAGAATGTGGAAACTAAGGTTAGATTTACAAAGACTAACCAATGGTAAAAATAATCTAGACAAACTACTTTGAAAACCAAAGAATTGGAAATGATAAATCCGGTTTAGGATTTAATTCACCACATTCTTCCAATAAGCCTAAGTCATTAAAGAAAAAGACAAACAGGAGAAAAACACAACATGACTCATCATCTTCTAAACCAAGGCATGTACCCACTTGTTTTCATTGTAACAAAGTAGGACATGTGAAGAATGCATGTAGAGCTAGATTTGAAAGTATGTATGTTTGGAAGCCTAAGGGTCGACAAACTAACCCTAAAGGACCCAATCATCAAAGAGTACCAATGCATAAATCTCTTGGTTTTGTAGGCTCTCAAGATAAATGGAGTAGCCAAAGAAGAAGGAACCAAATGGCTTATGGACAGTCGGATGTTCAACACACATGACCGGAGACAAAGCGTTGTTCACAAAGCTCAAGCTCCAAGATAGTGGAACGGTGCATTTTGGCAACGGAAGAGCCAAAATCCTTGAACATGGAGAAATCAGTAACTATTCTTTTACCATTAATAATGTACTATATGTAGAAGGGCTTAGATATAATTTGATAAGTGTTAGCCAACTATATGATGCTAATTTTCAAGTTGAATTTGTGAAAAGAAAATGCATTGTGAAAAAGAACGATAAGATTGTTTTTGAGGCTATAAGGAGAAATGATGTTTACAAATTTAGCACACATGATTTAATATCACAAAATGTTTCCTGCCTAGTTGCTAAAAATGATTTGACTCAACTATGGCATAGAAGACTTGGACATATTAGGTTTAAGAATCCGCTCCCGAACCTAGCATCGGGAACAGTGCGCCTGCCGTATCTCACTAAGGAGAATACAAAGCGTCGATACAAATCAACTACACGTCATCATACTAACGTAAATCGATGTCAAAGGAAGTCATTCCTAAAATTCTCGATAAAATAATCATCATCATTAATACAATGTCCAAGAATTTCTAATCAATCCAATAGTCAGATGTATGTAAACGCTAATCTCAAAAACACAAACTGCGAATATTGAAATAACTGTCTCAACCAACCCTCGAAAGTCTTTTCTGAATATCTTAGTTTCGAATCTCCCGTCTCGATCTCCTATGGTATACCAACTCCTGTGTAAGCATACCTTACCTTCTCATGCCTGCAAAACTGGTGAGTGGTGGTGTGAGCCAAAATCAACGGGCTCAGTAAGCAACCTACATATACTTGTTATAGAAATCATACATGCAGAAGCAAATATACATAAACTTTATAGTTAACATACATGTTCTTAGTCCACAAATAATTTCTTTTAATTAGCTTAACAATTAACACTTCAAAAACACAAAATAAATAATTCATCAGCTCAACCTCAATTACCGTGATGCATGCTCTTCTCAAATATGACATACACAACAAACAAATAATCACATAACAAAAAAGAGAACAATACATACCAATGAAGTAGATAAACTGCGGAAGGTAAGTCACTCCACATAATAATGCGCAACTTCATGATGCATGCCCCTCTCTACGTGTCACGCGCAACAAAATGTAGAAATAAGAGGGTTTGAGTGATTTCAAAATAAGAAACGTTGAATATATATATATATATATACACACACACAAACGTGTATAAGTGTGTACATGTATGCATGATAACTTGTCATCACTTGCCTTATTTAGCTTATATATTATGTTGCCGTACTAACGAGCCATGAAGCATTAAAGCTTACATCATATGGTGAACATTTGTTGAGTTTATACTATTTTCAGGTGCCACCATTAATGAACTAAATTAGTTCATTAAGTGAAGTACTTAGTTTAATAAACTAAGTAGTTTATTAAAGGAAGATTCATTTGGAAAAGGCACAAAGGCAACAAGGCTAAGGAAGGAAAGTCTTCTCCTCCTCCCCACAATTAATTTCACACGCCTTTTATATATATACACTATATATTTTCAGATTTTTTAATAAAAGGCACATACACATGTATTTCAACGTACTACCGACACGTTATATATCTTACGTACGTACGTTAACGTCACACCACTATACTTAACTCATGTTTATGAGTATATTCAGGTCTTATATCATATGATATAAGTTATGGTGATGACAAATTAAATACGACACGATAAAAGGTTCTAAACCGAAATTTGTCGTATGGGGCGAATACCGAAACTTCGCCAACGTGTCACGTACTTGACATAAATAAATGGCCAGCCCATATACATCAAAAATTGATGAAAATTTCGTGCTACACATGGTATGATCAGCCAAAAATACTTTCCATGTTGGCACACACAAATCACCCCACATTTAGGCCAAAATGTGAAGATACCAATTTTAATTTTGTCACATGTTTATGGTACCACTTTAAATCAGCCAAGTGCTGAGATTTAAAGTATATATTATATATATTATGCACAACATAATATATATATCATGTGCAAAAGTTGGAATTTAAATTAGAGAAAAATCGGGTAATCGTTAAATATCGAAAATTCGGTTTTCTACGCACATAACATGGAACGTTTTTCTTGAACATCATGTGACACGTATATAGACACTTTTTACATATAATATACATCTTAAAGTGTTCTAGAAAATTAAATTAAGGGCTGATTGGAATATTACATGTGTGTATTATTAAATGTGCACTATTTTACAAAGTTAGCAAAAATAAATTTCAGCACATGTACAAACACACTCAACGCCACCTACAGCTGGTTTGGAGCATATGTGGAGCCTTGTTGGCATGTTGATTGGTCAAGGATCAAACATACAATGTTGAGAAATCAAAGAGAGAAGCTACAAAAGGTAAGTATTCAACATATACCTCTCTTATGTCACATGCTGAAAATTTCAGCATGCTAAAATGGTGGTGGCCGATTTTGTCAATTGAAAGTGAGATATTCCATCATCTTTTGTTATGTGATTAATTGGAAGAAGAAATGGAAATGATTTGAATATAAATTAAATTAATAAATGGTGATATTTTATATCACACATGCTGAAAATTTTTCAGCATGTGTACAACTTGTTGTGGCCGAATTTGTGAGCTTGGATGTGTCCAAGTTCATTTCTTATGTGGTAGCAATAGTTACCATAACTTGGTGATTCAATGTTTTAAGGAAAAAATCAATGCAAAATAGGCAATATTTTGGACAAAAAGTGAATGTTACACATGCTGAAATTTCAGCATGTGCAAGAGACATAGTGGCCAAATTTTTCACCCCTTTTTTGTGTCCAAGTTCATTCATCAATTGTTAGCAAGACTTACCATGTATTGTTGACTCATTTTTATGGTGAAAAATCAAAGAATAATGGGTATTATTTTGAAGGAAATGGAAGGTTGCAAATGCTGAAAATTCAGCATGGAAAATATGTTTATGGCCGATTTTTTGGATGAGAAAGGAAGGATTTTATTGTCTCACAATTTATGTGAATATCTCTTGATTTATGGAATGTATTATGTGATGATCTTTGGCACATTTTAAAGTGTTTATTTCAGATTTTCCATGTCATCAAATGATGACAACATTGAGCCAATAAAGAGGTGCCAAGTAAGCGAAGACTAAATGATGGTCCAATAGAATGATGCCAAGTAAGCAAAGCATTGTCACCATGATGTCTTACACTCTCTCAAGCACTTAAAAGGAAATTTTCAAGAGGGGGAGAAGGGCTATAGGGATGGCTGGACTTCTTAAAAAGAGAAGATGAGAACAAACAAAAACAACACCAAGAATTGCATTCAAAAGTGATCAAAGTGCCAAGCCTCTTTTCTCCTACACTTTCTTTCTCTCTTTTCTTGTAAAAAGCCTATTGTACTTTACATCTTTCAATCTTGAATAGGCTTCATATAAACCACCATTCATTCATCTTTGCAAAAGATTGGTCAAGGTGTGATCAATATTCATTCTAGCAAGGTGGTGGTGTTCGTGCTAATTGTACTAGCAATACAAGGTTTGTAAAGGGTTGGAGTTAAGGTGTAACTCTATCAACCCTGTGGTAAGGTGTGTTGTGTGTGTGAATAGTGTGAACCAAGGAAGGTGTTCCTTGAAGACTGGAGTAGGTTGTTTATAACCGAACCAGTATAAAAATCTCGGTGCAATTTACTTTCAGCATTTACTTTTCAGTTTCTGCACTGTTTACTCATCTTGGTCACGTTCGTAAAAATAGTAAACGATTTCCAAAAATTATAAAAATTTCCAGAAACATACATAAACGTTCTAGAGTTAATTTGACATAAGTTTCAACCCTTTTGGACAAGTATAGGTCAGTCAAACATCAAAAGTTCTGAGACTAGTGCAGTCTGATTTTCAGACTTGCAAAGGTTTAGACTTTGGTTGTGTTTGACCTACTTCCCGAAAGAATTTTCAAAAACTGTTTAAACCTATTTAAATATAGTGTGTGAGGAGTTATTGGTCAAATTTTCAGATCATTTGAACATTCACACAAATAGGAATTAATTTTTCAAAACCATCTACCGTTTCTGGCAGAATTGCACAATCTGAGTGCCAACGGTTTTTGAAGGGGTTAAAGGTTGAATTTTAATTTGAAATTTTTAGGGGACCCTCATAACATCTGAGGCTAAGTTCTCTAAAAATTTCATAATTTTTGGAGACCTCTAACCTGGTTTTAAAAACATTTTAAAACAGGTCCTGAAAACAGAATCTGTTTTCAGAACTTGAATTGTTCAAGTTTAAAGAAATTTTAAAAAGCACACTTTCCGCACCATCTATTCAACCCCCCCTTCTAGTGGTGCCTTGCAGATCCTACACAAAAGACATGTCATGCACGATGCTTATATCTCTACCGTGCAATGCATGATCCCGGGACCTAATGGTGATATAATCTATTACCCCGACACCTGTGCCCATTTAGACACAGCTTGCTGTTGTCAACACCCGTGCCCATTTAGACCCGTCCTGCCTCGGTACCCGTGCCTATCTAGACCCGGCCTACCGTCCGACACCTGTGCCCATTTAGACCCGGCATGCCGTCTCCGACACCTGCGCCCATTTAGACGCAGCCTGTCGTCCTCACTATCCATCAATAACTGTGTCCGTGTTAGGCACAACATGTCAAATGCAATGCAATGCTCGTGCCATGAATGCAAATGCATATCATACGTAATCTGGTGTATCCATACTCATACATATGCTCGCGTCCATACACGTGCATATGCACGTGTATGTATACCCCCACACATCCATATACATATACAATACGCATTGAAATCGTACAACCCTACATACACCCAGTTTACATACATGTCTCACATATACACACAACTCACATATAGAGAAAATCCAATTACAGATATGCAGCAAATAACACACTAATGCATGATAAACATAACAAGCACAAATAGACCATTTACCTCTGATGCATGACAACATAACGAGCACAGATAGACCACTTATCTCTAATGCATGATAGTATAACGAGTACATGTAGACCACTTACCTCGAATCGATCACTTAGCTTTCTTATTCTATGCTCGAACTTGAAGAAAGTTACCATGAACGTCTATCTGCTTTTACATGTCCAACTTATCCTCTGAAATCTCCAAAATTGAACCTGGAAGTTAATTATTTTTTTATTAACTTGTCCCTTCAACTTCACCTTTACACCATAAATTCCTTACTCCTTTGAATTACTCTTATTCTTTCAACGCACTTATCCGGATCTTTTTATATAATACTCTATATTTTTTTCCATAACAGTTCAACAATCTCCATATGCATATAAATACGGTAGTAGCAACCTATAACATATACATATAACTTTGTTCAAAATAGTTCACAAATTATGTGTATAAATGCATTAACGTAGCAATAGTACATATGAGTATATTCGAAGTTGTCTACATTTTCTTTTTACATGTATACAATTAAATCAAAATTAATTAAAATAACGATAATTCTCTCCGCATCATAATGGAATTTATTAGGTACACTTTAAACGGTTGGGATCACAGGAGGTAAGAAATGAGGTAAAAAATGAGGCCTCCAATCATGCGCTGCCACGTGTACAAGTGACTATTTTTTAAAAACAAAAAAAAAATTAAACTTCTTTCACTCTTGTACACGTGGCAGCGCGTGATTGGAGGCCTCATTTTTTACCTCATTTCTTACCTCCTGTGATCCCAACCGCACAAATTTGCCGAAAGAGAAGAAAATTAAATCCGTCGAAACAATTTCGGATTCTTTTTCTTTTTGTTGCATAAGTCTCATATACCAAACTTTATACATATGTATATACATGTATATTATTCTAAAAAGTTTATGCAAGTGCATATATAATGTGGACAGAAAACAATAGATATATTTATATATCATCTAAAATTTTGCAAACAGTAATTAAACATATGATAAGATCTTGGAAATTCCATCGTGTGTATAAATATGTATGTATAAACTTCATGGAGCACTAAATATGTACATATATTTCAGAAAACAATAAATCTATATATTTAAATGCATAATTCTGAAAACATTATATTTATAAGTCTACCTCGGAGAGAAAACAACCCATATACATATTTTTTTTTAAGCAAGAGATATGTTATTATTGATAAAGCCTCACTTATGGTGGAGGAAAACCATATTACAAAGCATCAGTGTATGAGAATAAATGAAATAGCGAGCTAAGAATATCATATCTCCAGTCGTATACGATATGCCGCATTAAAACCTTGCCAGGTAAAACCACCCTTGTGGATAAAACCCTGGCGAAGGAAAAAGCGTACATATTTATACAACCATCATTGATATGAGGTAAAGCTATATGTAAAAACGAAGACATGTATGTCTTATCTGCTGATAGCATGCAAAAACTCCATTTGTAGCGGGGAGGAGTGCTAGGCCTATCCATGAGATCTTCATAAACAACGCTTGGGTGTGTAGTGCAGACCGCGGAGTTCCTTAGCGCAGAGTGTTTTGCCAGCAATACGTACAGCCAAAGACATGAGAGAACAAGTAGGAAAAGGCAGTTAAGAAGCAGAAAGAGACAATATAAAACATTGATAAGGCGTAGACAAGACATACCAAGCCTGCCTGAATCCCGCAGGAGACAGGCAGGGAAATTCTTGAGATGCCAATCCATATGGAAGACAGTCTGAGACACCAGTAGGATGAAACTCTTAAGCATCATTTTAGAGACCACCATTGAGTTAAGAGCGAAAAGCAGGAAGCGTGAAGTCAGTCACAATAATTCCTCGTATATGTGTAGGGACTAATACAAGCTCGGAATACGATGTAAAAAGCATAGTCCGTGAGCCTTCCTGGGATAGATAGTGCGCTGCTTTATTTACCTCTCGAGGCGCATAAGATATGTGTATAGATGATTCAGCAAGGAACGTGCGTAGACGATGGAGGTCCGGAGCTAGGGGAGTCCGAGCATGCATGAGTGTTAGTAGCTGATGACAATCTACCTCTACCTGTAACGGGCCATATATCGGCAGATAGTGTAATAATGAAATTAATACAGCTTGCGCTTCAACTCTAACTGGATAGTCATGGCGCAGAGGAAAGGAAATGGCATGAATAAAAGATCCTTGCGCATCACGTAGTACTGCTCCACCCCCTGCAGTTTGACAACCAACAGAGGCGTCTGTATTTAATTTTAGTCGACCAACGGGAGGAGGGTTCCAACGAACAATCCGCAGCCTAGACAAGCGAAGAGGAGGAGAAAGACCATTATTAATGAGACGAGGAATATTGGATACTATTTTAGTTCCACTTTGTGCCTTGGCCCAGAGAAACATATCTAGTCGAATATTCTTGAGGAGTGTTTGCTGAGACCAAGTTCCATCACCAAACACCACCTCAGCATAACATTTCCAAATATTCCAAAGGAGGGTTCCAAGATATATTCGTTGCATACAACCAAGAAACCCATCTGCCGCTTCTAACCACACCGAAATCATATAACTGCGCCATCCAGAGGCATGATTTGGCCGGATGTCTAACAAGTCATTGAAATAATGTCGAACAGGGCGGATTTGGGAACAATGATAAAAAATGTGATTGTGAGAGGCTGAATCCGCTCGACAAAACGGACATATACTTGGCAGAACTTGAATAAAACGGGAGAGGCTGTCTGGCAAAGGCAATGCATTATGCAAGAGCTTCCAAAGAAAATACAACCCATATACATAAAATATATATAATTCTGCTAAATAGTATTTTTATATATATACTTATATATACCTCCGAAAATAATAGCTCTACATATATGTGTAACAACCCGGATGCAATACATAAATATATCTACATTATTTCGAAAAAGAAATACTTATATATATAAGTGTACAATTTGGAATTCGGTAATTACGTCCCCGATCCATATTATACCGATCTATTAACTCTCATAAATATAAATAATTCTAGTCATAGCATGTATATACCTCCACATTTTTCTTTCAAGAGCCGTACTATATTCATATATATAATAATCAAAAAATTATAACATCAAACACACATACAAATATACATATATAAACGTCATATACAACATTTTTTTCCATTAAATCATCAATTATTCAACCAAACCCATGCATAATTTTACATTCCATGGACATAATAAAAAAAAATTGCGACAAAAAAACCTAAGTAGAGAGGAAAGGTACTTACCTTGAATTGTAGGGTTGCCTATGTTTTTTTTTTCTTTCTCTTCATTTCCTTATTCTTCTTTCCCCCTCTTTTTTCTTTCTTCTTACTCTCCTTCCAACCTCATTGTAGGTTTCAAAATTGTGTTGGTGTGTGCAATGAACTCACGGCAGGGGATATTAAAAGAGAGAGATGTGGTTTTTTTTAAGAATGTGGGTAGTTTTGACCGGGTGTGAGGGGAGTGAGGGAAGAAATTTAGGCAAGATTTATGGGGAAAAATAGGATAATGATGGTTGACTAACCCCATCCCCAACTGCATTTTTTTTATTGTTTAACAAATGTGTAGAATTTAATATTCATTTAATTCCTATTTTGTTTATAATATTTTTTTAGCGGGTTACAACATTCTACCACCCTTACAAAAAGTTTCGTCCTCGAAACTTGCGTATTACATGGTCCACAACTTAGTGTAGTCCTACTTAATTCATTCACCTAGTATACGTCATGCATATCGTCATATCAACCTTACTCTTAGATTGTTAAACCCTCAATTTCACTTATATCAATTAATATGTATCATTCAACTTATATACTTGTAGTCTACAATTCTGGATTCTCAAACTTATCGTTTATAATTCGATCCTTAGATATATATAACCACAATATATATTCATTGAATAGGCAAATATGTTAATCATTACACTTCTTCGACCCCGAACTAAGTCCTCAAAATTAATTCTCACGCACTTACGAACTAGCTATATGATCAGGTCCTTACTTTTGTGGAGATATCGTCAACAACCTAATATACCAAGTACGTGTATGGACATGTTTTTCTTTAAATAAAAATGTTGCTTATGTAGCTATAATTTAAAATATAGCTTTAATTATTTAAAATAGTATCCGTTCTAACTTTTTGTAAACTCAATTACCAAGATATATATATTTGTTTCGCAAAGTGTATCAAACGAATGAGTATTGGTACGATTTACTTACAAAAGTATTAAAGGTAAAATTGTATTTAAACAATTTAAAATTCAACAAACGTAAAGTTTTATAAAATGATTTAAATACGGTATCTCTCTTTTATAGAAGAAGTACATATATTTTGAAAACTATTTTTGCTTCGCAAAATAAAAATTAGGTAAGTCCATCGCAAGCGGATAAATAACTTCAAAAACACTTGATGGATGAAATAATTTCAATATCGATAGTCAACAAATAGAATTTATTTTGACAAAATTCGTCGTTGCCAAAAATTTGAAATATTGTATAAGAAATATGTGAACATACCGCACTTCGAAAATATCGACATTCAAAAATATATCTATTTATGTAGCGCTCCGTCCGAAACTAGGGTTTCGGCCCGGTGCGCCCGCCGTACTCTACTCCAAAGAGTACAATGCATCAATACTATACATGTACATGTCGACATGAATAATGAATCGATAAGCGGAAGCAACATAACATAAACAACTCATAATCGACATGCAATGCCTTACGTCATAATCTGTACAAGCCATAATTTACAGAGTGTCAGTATCCTCTGAAATACATCATAAACCGAGACCTAACGCCTTCGGAACATATATGTCGATATGTTCTTCGCTATCAATGGTCTATCTAGCCTGTCCTCAACCAGCCTATGTAGTGTTACCTGTTATCTGGAAAGTGGTAAATATGCAAGTATGAGCGATAGCCAATCTTTTAATCGCTCAGCAAGTCTATCCGTCTAGGTTCGTCATGTGGATCATACATGGTGAACATTAAATGCAACATATAAATAACATGAAATGCCGTGTAATGTCATATAATTAACATAAAGCAGATAAATCATAACAGTCAACTTATCGTAAATCAGTCGTAACATGCATAATGACATCATGTAACTCAACAGGTACTAACAGATAAAATACTACAACACGAATACACAGAACAACCAACCCTGAAAGTATATTACGAAATAAATCGTTATAACTGTCGTGTTTCTGTTCTTACACTTAGTAGTCAGTTTCTCTATTTACGGCTATGTCCTTCGTATACTATACTGTCGTCTTTGGTTCTCTAAAGGTTAGAACTTAGGTCTGATACGCTGACACGGTAAACATGCAGTATGCTCATGTGATGGAAAAAAACCATGCATCTTTTCTCGAAAAATCTGTCATAAATCATCGTATGAAAACTGGTATAGATGAATCTGGCGCATAGCTATTCAACTTGAAAAGCAAAATATAACAGTATCTGTAAAATAAGTGATGGCCATCATACGTAAGAAAATAATATCAACGGTGACCGGAAAGATTCCCCAAATAGTCACATATACCACTGATACGCTCATCGTAGGTATAAGTATCTAATGGTGACTCGTACGGCCGATGATCTCAGGAGTCGCTCGCCTGATGAACATACGGCGCATAACGTGTACTGTGCCCCATGGAACCGGTCTCCCCGACCTTGGTGTCATGACGGCGCATCTCATCTGAACATAACTATGCCCATGGTCCAACCCCAGTAGTACCATGCCGGCCTCCATATATAAGATCGTCGAGGAGTCCAAGTCCGCTCACGAGGTACTCACACGACTCATAACTGTAAACATAAGCTGTCTGTTGGAATTTTCTGTCCCGTTGATAAAGTTCGTTACGTAAAATCTAATCTTTCTGAAACATGTTGGAAAAATCTCTTGAAAACATGTCATGTCATAAACTGTCTGTACACCGTACTATTACTGAAACTATAAGCTGTCTGTATATAGCAAAATCATAATCACCTCATAACTTTTAAACATTTCTTGTGATGCAACATGTATGCAAATGAATCCGTTTCTATTCTATATCACATGTATAAATACGCCGATCATACTCGTATCATCCTATTCTTACGATCGCTACAGATCCACTTAATCTTTAACACTCGAAATAACCTCTCTCTCATATCTAAACTTATGTACTGTACATATATGTATTCACAAAGTGTATTTAATCATTTAAACACCTATTTCATTAAAATGAAATCGTTTAGGCCAAAAAACTTAATAAGGCCGATATATATATATATATATATATATATATATATATATATATATATTTTGGCCGATATATATATATATATATATATATATATATATATATATATAATGTAAAATCACAAGGGTGGTTTTACTTGGCAATGTTTTAATGCGGCATATCATATATAATTGGAGAATGGCAATCCTTACTTTTTTACATTATCTTTTCACTTACGATGACTCTTTTGTATAAGGGTTTCCCTCCACCTTAAGTGAGGACTTACGTCTTAATAAATTTACATTTTGGAAAACAAAATATAAAATATATATATATATATATATATATATATATATATGTACTACATATATATATATATATATTTTTCATATGCGCACACAAAAACAAATACATATTGCAACTTAATCATTATATTAGTTCATACAAGGTATATTTATATGCGTACTCAAGTAATTATTAACAGTCACTTTGACACTTCTTAGCTCATCCACTTGACAATACACACACGCACCCATATACTATTGCAACTACATTACTTTATGCAAGGTGCTTATACAATATTTAAGTATTTCTTAAAGATGTCATGAGGCATTTTTTATAGCCACTGCCGAGAATTTGCCTGCACACACACCCCCACCCTTCTACACTTTGCAACTTATAACTTAGATTGTTTTGCAAGATATATATATCTATATATATACTTTAATAATTATTAAAAACATCACCATCATGACCGAGATGCTACTCCCCCACATACATATACAACTTTAATTATTCCACACAAACAAGACACGTACATGCTCTCATATGCATGGCACTTTATCCCTCCTTTAAACATATTTCTCTCACCTTCTATATAAAGGTAACTAAATGCACCCATCCTTTATCATTTTTAACGTACTACCAATGTTTGCCTGTAACAAGATTTCAATTGCACACATGCTTGAATACCCCCTAATGGCCGAAATTTACTCCCTCACCCATACTAAATTTTCGGCCCCTCTATGTAGATACAAAATGTATGGATCCATTCACATACTTTCCATTTTAATAATTTGTAGTGTCAAGCATGTTGATGATTAACATATGAATGAAGATGGAGACTACCAAATAAGCCACCAACATCATAAACATAATATGCAAAACACTTTTCCTTTCACCTCAAATAAGCACATACATAGATGCAAGTGTCATCCGAATCCTAGGATGCAAGTGTATTCTCTTCATGTTCTTAGCATTTACATATCTAGTCTTGTGTATGCATGATCCAAAATTAACTTCTAGCTTTTAACATAAAAGACTCCACTTCCTAACATTCATGAAGAAACTAAGAAGAGAGACTTGCCTTTCCTTGATTCTTACACTTTAAGGAAAAGATTGCATCTTTCCTTGCCTTTGGTGACCTACGGTTCTTGGAAAATCATCGAAGTGTCTCACTTTTTACTTAAGAAACCTTCTTTTTCCTCCTCCTTCAATCTCACGGGTGCTTAATACTTGAAGAAAATCCTTAGGCTTGAGTTTCTTGTTTTTACACCTCAAGGCTTGGAGAAATCCTCTCTTCCGAGACCAAAAAGTCTCACGGTATGGAAGGAGAAATATGAAAAAGTTAGCCTTGTTTGAAGTGATGGAGTACTATTCAAATGGGTGAATGGAAGATTTGGTTGAAATTATCTTCTTTCCCTGTCCCTTAGTGCTGCCGAGATTTGGGTTAGAAAAGGGGGAAAATGATGATAATTTATCTTGGGAAAAGAATGATGGATGTAATAGAGAGCTTTTTAGTAAATGGTTCCAATGCATGTAAAAGGTTGAAAAGCTCCTGCAAGTGGGTAGCCTTCTGGAAGGCTTTTTGGCTTTTCTTCCAGGGGGTAGGCTGGCAGTGGGGAGTTTTTGGGAGGGGTGTTATGGTTTTCTTTTTTTTTCTTTTTCCTTTTAGTAAGTACAATTGTGAATTGTTACATTTTTTTAAGTTGCATGTTATAATTTATTTGATCTTAGTAGTAGCCTTATAGAAATTAAATTTTATCTATTCCACTTAACGTGGTACAATAATCGCATTCTAATTCCACTCATAATTTCTCCCGTTCTCTTTATCAACTAGCCCAGAGTGCGGGTTGTAACAATTTATTTTTCCTCGGAGTTGTCAAAAGTGATTGAAATTTTATTACGTTGATATACATATACATGAAAAAAAAATTTCCTTGTAAAATAGTAGAACATAAGGAAAATGAAACTACATGTAACACTTAAAAAGTAAAAATGTTTAAGGCACCTTTAAAATGTAGCATATATAATGGTATACGTGCTTATATGAAAATATTTAACCACTTAAGAAATGATAGTCCGATACTTCATATAATTTCTATAATCTATCATTATTTCCAAATGAAAAATCCGTCTATGTTTCATTTCTTTTAAGTATAACCTTTGCCTACTATGATAAAATCATTAACTTAAATTGTCCAATCCTAGCATGACACATCAAATATTAATTGCTTAAGGTATTCTAATTCACCATGCTTCCTCGTGCCATTCTGATACATAGAACCTCTTCACTTGGTTATCTCAATAGCTAATTTTAATCTAGTTCAATCTCACATAAAAAGCAAACGCTACTTGTTCGTTTACTATATTACAATTCAAGTCTATTGGATTAAGGCGAAGTATCTCGATGTCTCTAAGAATCAATACTTAGCCTAACATTTATTATTCCACTATAACACTATAATAATTCTCGCTTTATTACTATCACTCACTGTTTCTAATGAGACTAATATCATTGACCTATTTTGATAACTCAAAATTCAACATCTTATACATAATTATAAACTCCTTTGTACGATATTCTTCGCTAAATTCTACTGATCATAACGCTTATAAATCATCAGTTAGTAATTATTATAAATTATTCTTTAGAACTACGATCCCAACTTAGACCTAGCCATGTTCTGATACTACAATCAAAGTCGAAGCATGAACCCGCTTCAATCACCCTAATGGTACAGGGTATCATGATGCTGCCAGGGGAAAGCAGCCCTAGTAACTTCCTGGTACATCTAAATTAATACATCAACTAGCGCCTGTGGTAGGGCATACTGGTAAACTTTGCACTTATATATTTTTAACTATATACTATTCAATTAGGGTTACTTATTCTTGCGGTTAAGGGATTGTGTACAGGGTTATGATCAAAACAAAATTAAGGCGAGCAATTAAAATCTTATGGTATACCCTAGGTATATGTGTCCCTTAACTGATCGTCTCCTTAAGTCTCAGGTTGTTTCTTAATTCTACGATTATGCTTAGAATATAATTGTCGCTTATGACTAAGATCACTACTTATGTTCAAGATCAACTCGTAATCAGATCCATCATTTATGTCTATGATCGTGACTTAGAGGCAAAATCATATCTTAATTTCTAAGGTCATGGCCTAAATATACGTTTCCGCCATGGATCTAGAGCCATGCTCTGATACCACCTGTAGCACCCTGCTCCCGAACCCTAGCATCGGGAACAGTGCGCCCGTCGTATCTCACTGAGGAGAATACAAAGCGTTGATACAAATCAACTACACGTCATCATAATAACGTAAATCGATGTCAGCGGAAGTCATTCCTAAAATTCTCGATAAAATAATCATCATCATTAATACAATGTCCAAGAATTTCTAATCAATCCAATAGTCAGATGTATGTAAACGCTAATCTCAAAAACACATAAACAGCGAATATTGAAATAACTGTCTCAACCAACCCTTGAAAGTCTTTTCTGAATATCTTAGACTCGAATCTCCCGTCTCGATCTCCTATGGTATACCAACTCCTGTGTAAGCATACCTTACCTTCTCATGCCTGCAAAACTGGTGAGTGGTGGTGTGAGCCAAAATCAACGGGCTCAGTAAGCAACCTACATATACTTGTTATAGAAATCATACATGCAGAAGCAAATATACATAACCTTTATAGTTAACATACATGTCCTTAGTCCACAAATAGTTTCTTTTAATTAGCTTAACAATTAACACTTCAAAAACACAAAATAAATAATTCATCAGCTCAACCTCAATTACCGTGATGCATGCTCTTCTCAAATATGACATACACAACAAACAAATAATCACATAACAAAAAAGAGAACAATACACACCAATGAAGTAGATAAACTGCGGAAGGTAAGTCACTCCACATAATAATGCGCAACTTCATGATGCATGCCCCTCTTATGTGACACTTGTCAAAAAGCAAAGCTTATTAAAACAAGCTTCAAGCCCAAAAGTGAAATCTCCACCACCAAACCTCTACAATTACTTTATATGGATTTGTATGGGGATATTGGTACGACAAGTCTAGGTGGAAAAAATTATACCTCTGTGGTGGTAGATGACTTCTCTAGGTACACTTAGGTAATGCTTTTAGACAAAAAGAATGATGCATGCCAAGAGTTTATAAAACTATGCAGGAGATTAGAAAATCAAAAAGAATACACAATTAAGGAAATTAGAAGTGATAGAGGTGGTGAGTTTGATGGTGAGTTTCAATAATTTTTTGTATCCAAAGGGTATGGAAAAAATTTCTCGGCTCCAAGAACTCCTCAACAAAATGGTGTTGCAGAAAAGAAAAATAGAACACTTCAAGAAATGAGTAGAACCATGCTAAATGAATTAGAGCTACCCAAGTATTTTTGGGCCGAAGCGGTATACACCGCTTGTCATGTAATAAATAGAGTTTATTTGAGACCATATCTTAAAAAGACTCCTTATAAGCTTTGGAAAGGTAGAGTACCAAATATTGGTTATTTCAAGGTTTTTGGTTGTAAGTGCTTTATACTTAACACCAAAGATTACTTGGATAAACTCGATTTCAAAGCGGATGAAGGAAACTTCATGGGATATGCTCAAAATAGCAAGGCATTTGGGGTTTGTAATAAAAGGAGCATGAAAGCTGAAGAGTCAATTCATGTCAAGTTTAGTGAACTCATTGAGGATGAACCAAATATTAATGATGAAATAATTGAAGTAAGTCATATAGAGAAATTTGAGAATCCAAAAGGTAATATTGTCATTGGCCTCAGGATTGATCCCCTTAAACCTAAGATTGAAGATGAAGAAGTAGGAGGGGATACCTCAAATTTACCAGATTCATATAAGTATAGAAAAGATCATCCTAAAGAATTAATATTAGGTGAAACTAGTCAAGGTATAATGACTAGGAGGAAATTTAATGAAAATGCCTTCATCTCACAAGTTGAACATAAAAATATAAAAGAAGCAATAAATGATGAAGATTGGGCATTAGCCATGCAAGAAGAACTAAATCAATTTGAAAGGAGTGATGTTTGGGAATTGATGGATAAACCTAGTGATCATCCATAATTGGCACGAAATGGATATTTAGAAACAAAATGGATGATAAAGGAAATATCACTAGAAACAAAGCTAGGCTAGTAGCTCAAGGATATAGACAAGAAGAAGGCATAGACTATGATGAGACCTTTGCTCCCATAGCTAGGTTAGAATCTATTAGGATGCTATTAACATATGCATGCTATAAGGATTTCAAACTATATCAAATGGATGTGAAATCTGCATTCTTGAATGAAATTATTCAAGAAGAAGTGTATGTAGCTCAACCACCGAGGTTTGAAAATCATGTATTTAAACTCAAAAAGGCCCTTTATGGACTTAAACAAGCTCCTAGGGCATGGTATGAAAGATTAAGTAACTTCCTTCTTGAAAATGAGTTTTCAAGAGGAAAAGTCAACACTACTCTTTTTATTACAGAACAAGGAAACCATCAATTTCTTGTTCAAGTTTATGTGGATGGCATTATATTTGGTGCTACTAATGATTCTCTTTGTGAGCATTTTGCTAAATTTATGGAAGGAGAATTTGAGATGAGCACGACGGGTGAACTCAACTCTTTCTTGGTCATCAAATCAAGCAAACTCAAGATGGAGTACACATATCTCAAACAAAGTATACAAAGGATTTACTCAAGAAATACAAGTTTGAAGATGGAAGAAGTGTGAGCACACCCATGAGCACAAGTACAAAGCTTGACAAAGATGAAAAAGGAAAGCCGGTTGAGGTAACCAAATATAGAGGTGTGATTGGTGTTTACTTTATTTAACCGCTAGTAGATCGGATATTTTGTATGCTGTGTGTTTATGTTCTAGATTTCAAAGTATACCTAAGGAATCGCATCTAGTTGCCATTAAATGTATCTTTAGGTATTTAAAAGGAACCTTGAACTTTGGGTTGTTTTATCCCAAAAATGTTTGTTTTGATTTAAGAGGGTATAGTGACTCTGACTATGCCGGAAATCTAGTTGATAGAAAAAGCACCTCCGGGACATGTCAATTCCTTGGAGATTGCTTAGTCTCTTGGTTCTCCAAGAAACAAAATAATGTGTCACTTTTAACGGCGGAATCCGAATATGTATCAGCCGCTTCGTGTTGTGCACAACTACTTTGGATAATCAACACCTTAAACGATTACAATGTTAAGTTTGATAAAATCTCCATCCTATGTGACAACACATCAGCCATAAGTATAGCACAAAACCCGGTTCACCATAGTAGGACCAAACATATTGAAGTGAGGCATCACTTTATTAGGGATTGCATTCAAAAAAGATTGGTATGTGTTTAATTTGTTCCAATCAATGACCAACTAACGGATATATTCACCAAATCCCTTCCTACTGAGACATTCGAGTCCATTAGAACAAGATTATGGATGATAAACAATGTTTAGAGGGTTAAAATTGCAAATTTCAAAAATTAGTATACATGCATCGATCCATGTATTAAAAGGAGAGATCCATGTATGTCGATCTCCGATGTCGATCGATCGATGTACGTCGATCTCTTACGTTGATCGATCGACGTCATCGTTTTCTACACTTTTAAATTTCATTCAGAAACGATTTCACTTCATTTCCATCCCACCCAAATCGATCGAACCCTCTCAAACTCAGCGTCATTTTCTTCAAAAATCTTCCATCTCCTAAATTTCATCTCTCAATCAAGATTTCATTATCTCCATTCTTGATTCTTGATTTCTTCTCTTAAATTTCTTTATCCCATCCTATAATTCTCTCTCCTTTAAGCCCTAAGTTTCTTCAAAAATGTCTTCAAGAAGCAAAAACACCACCAAAAGGCCAAGATCATCTAGGAATGTAGGAGAAGGGTCAACACATCCCTCTCATGGACAATCCTCTCAATCTAGGAGGAAACAATCAATGGATGAAAGCCAAGGTCAAGTGCTAGTCGAGATTAGAAGTGAGCTAAACTTCTCCTACTTCCCTTGATTAAAACAAGAGAGGCCAAAAATGCTTTGAAGGAACCATACCCACCCGGCCATGTGAGGTACATCACTAGACATTCTCAAATGTTATTTTAGAAATAGGAAAATGAAGAGAGGGCAACTATCCTACTCAAATTGCTTAGAATCAATGATATTCTAAGCAATAATGAGTTGAGCCCTATATTGAATGGTTGGATGTCCAACAATGTAGCAGTATTTGGCTTGAGAGAGAGATGGATAAAATGTTCGCTAGGTACACTAGGCTATATTATGCAAATTTGTGGATTCAATACATTAATGATCTTCCGTTAGCCTTGCACACAATCATTGATGGACATCATATTTAATGGAATGTTGGAAACATTTGTGAGTTAATTGGGGTACCCAATGAGGGATTCCATGAGTTTGATATATGGAAGTGGGATACGGCTCGATAGAGAGTCACTGAGGATGAAGTAAAGACTTTCTTAGGTTATCATCCGACTAAGAATACAAATGATATGCCCTTAGTATACTGCACCCTCCTTGCCATAGTTACATTTTGTATAAATGGCAAATCCATAAAAGAGCCTAGTAACTTGGACTTTTACACTGCCTACCGAATAGCCAACCGTGAGAAAGTAAACTTCGGAGAGCTATTTATTGAGGCCACCACAAAGCAAAACAAAGAATTTGCTTATAGTAATCTCATATATAGGATGCTTGTAAAATCGGAGGTGGATGTAGACAACACGGATGTTGATCAAATCACACATAAGGATTTCTATGATAAGGTTAACATCCAATAAACACTAAAAGCCAGGCAAAAGGCAATGAAAGGACGAGCACAAGCGGAAGAAGCAGATGAAGACGAAGGCGCTCCGGCCGAGGCACCTATTCCTGAACCCGATACTCAAGAAGCACCTAGTGGGTTGAGCTCAAATGTTTCTGAACTTCAAGCTCAAGTCACTAGTCTTCAACAAGGAGTTGGTGAGCTCCGAGGCAAGGTGACCTTGCACGAGTCAAAATTTGCCAAGCTCAAAGCAAAGATGAAGGCGTGCATCCTCGGTGTCACATTCTCTTCCGATGAAGGCTAGGATGTTTTTTTACCTTGCTCCTTGTTTATCTCTATTTATGATTCTAGCTTAGTATTATGTACTTGCTAAACTTGGTTGCGTTTTGAAGCTTAATGAAGTAGTATATCGCGTCATTTTTTTATGCTTTCAAAAAGGGGGAGAAAGAAAGTGTTTTGTGGCTAAGAAAGTGTTTTGTGGCTTATTGTTGTTAAGGTGTGTATGTGGCCTATTGTTGTTAAAGTGTGTACCTATTGTTTATTGCTTATGGATAATTTTTGTTGGTAGCTAGTAAAATGAGGTAAGTTTGGAAATGAGCATGTTCGGTTGAGAGGGAGTAATTGATGCATGATTGGGTTAAGAAAGTTGAGTAATTGATGCATGTTTGGGTTAAGAAAGTTTGGAAATTGATGCATGTTTGGTTGAGGGGTAGCCTTTTGGTGCATAATTGTAAAAGGAAAGCATTTTGATATATTCATTGGAGTTGGAAAATCATGTTCACATGGGATATTACGGAAAGTATAAAATGCATATACTAAGGGGGAGATTGAAAATTTCAAAGTTTGAAACACCTAGTTAGTTCAAATGAAGCAAAAAATCTTTTAAAATCTTGGTTTTGAAATCATCAAAAAGGGGGAGATTGTTGGAATATAAATATTTTGATGATGTAAAAGATATTTTGAATGGGCTAAAATAGAATTTCACACTTTGAGTTTGAAGCAAAATGACAAAAACACATTGTGAGACGTCAATCTCTCACATGGATCGATTGATGTATACATAGCCCCTCAGGAAGGGACATGGATCGATCCATGTGAGGATTGTGCAAGTTTAGAACTCTCGGCCCAACGTCGATCTCTCAATCAGGGGGACATCGATCGATCGACGTCATGTGAGTCTCTCAGCAAGAGATATCGATCGATCGATGTAAGGCATTGTCAAAACCAGAATGTTTCTGGAAGACATCGATCTCTCAGCCAGGAGACATCGATCGATCAATGACCATCAGTCTCTCAAAGGAGGGACATCGATGATCGATGTGCTGCAGTTTCAAAAACTGCAGACTTTCTGGAGGACGTCGATCTCTCAGCACTGGCACGTGGATCGATCGACATCCTAATAATTCAAAATTTTTTGAACGTTGGAACAAAATCCAAGGGAGATTTATGATGTCTTCTCTCTCCGATCTTGCTCAAATTTCTTGTGGACTTTACTCTAATACACTACATGTTTCCTTGACTATTCTATCCATGTCTAAGATTCTCTAGGTTGGCTATTGAAGATCAAATCACTCCATAGGGTGAGTAAAGGCTATTTTCAATTTTTCAAGACTTGGAGATTGACTTGAAGACATGGTGAAGGCTCCAAAACATGGTGAACTTCATCTATAAATGGGAGAATCTTGGATGAGGCAAATACACACTTTCACCATCATCAAGCTTCATCATTTATTGTAGTATACTTCTCTCATATTTGTAAAAGTGCTTAAAGCTTGTTAAGCCTTTCCTTGTTCTTCATTGTTGTATATTGAGAGATAGAAAGTCTAGCACAAGACAAACCATAAATATTTGGTCTCTTGCTTGTGTTTAGACTGGTGAAAAAGTGTGAACCTTATTATTTCCTTCAACCCATTGTGAGAAAGTTCTTGAGGGAACTTTATTGAAGTTGTGAGGTAGCAAGAAGTGAGTTCTTGCTAGAGCTGTAGTTGCTGTAGTTGCACAAGTATAGTTTGTGCAAGAAGTTGCTGTTGTTGTTGCTTACACTAAGTTGTTAGCGTAAGTGTTGCTGTGGTTGTTCTTATTATCTCTAATAAGAAAAGTAGTTGTTGAAAATCCACTTTGACAACAAAATGGTAGTGGAGTAGAATCATTTATAATTCGAACCACTCTATATCCTGTGTACTCATTCATTGCTTCTCACCTCCCATTCTTGCTTTGATTTTGAATTTCGCTTGAGTTGTGCCAAACAAGAAAATTCCACAAAAGTGTCAAACACTCTATTCATCCCCCCCTCTAGAGTGTGTTTCAGACCTAACATAAGTGTTACTTGATATATGAATGTGATAAAATGCTTTACATATTTATATATAATGTCGTCGTACAAACTTTCCAGGAAGCGTTAAAGCTTACATCATATGGCAAACATTTGTTGTCTTTATACTATTTTCAGGTGTCCAGATTAATGAACTAAACTAGTTCATTAAGTGAAGTGCTTAAGTTAATGAACTAACTATTTCATTAAATGAAGACATATTTGAAGAGAGTTATATGGCACAAACTTGAAATGGAAAGTCTCCTCATCTCCAATTCACACGCCACATACATATATATTTCGTATAAAATTTTTTTTAAAGACACATTATATACTTATGTCCCGACGTATCACCGACATGTCATACACATCATAACCATACGCCAACATCACACCACTATATGCATTATTGAGAAATATGTTTGGATAATTTTCAAAGTCATGATTTTAAGTGATGAATGAATAAAAATGTCGCGCATGGTGTTAAAAGTTGAAAAAGTTGAAAAAATTGACATCGATATCTCAGGTTGTTGTCGATCAATCGATGAACTTCGATCTCTCACATCGATCGATCTATGTAAGGCAGTGAAAGTTTAAGACCTTACTGTGAGACATCGATCTTTAAACCTGAGACACATCGATCGATCGATGTACATCGAACCCTCACTTCGATCGATAGATGTAGGTCAGAGATATATTCTGAACCTTACTGTGAGACATCGATCTCTGAAGCTGAGGCACTTCGATTGATCGATGTCTAGGGTTTTTAGAGATATTTTTCTAAAATGTGATAAATTGGTTGTTTTCAGTTGTACATGATTTATACATGTTCATTATGTGATTATTATGTGTTTTTGATGATTATAAATACATTGTGACTAATGTGCCTTGGAAGTTTCTACAACTTACCAAAAAAGGGCAAAATTGGTGTTTTGAGTTTTGTAGGAACATGATATGATGGATATATGTCAAGGACTTATTCTTATCATATTTATCAAGACAAAGGTGATATTATGTTTATTTCTGACCATTGGGGTCTTTTCTGGAGTTTTCTCTCACCAGGGGCATTTTGGTCATTTCATCTCTGAGGGTATTTTTGGTATTTTCACTCAAGAAATCTCTTGAGCATATTATTATCTTTATTCTGGAGTTGAGTTATTATTATCTTGAAGATTATTCAGTGATTCTTTATCTTATTCTCTCAAATGATGATATTATTGACTATAGCGGGATATGTGACGAGTTGTGATGTCACATTGTATTCTTTTCCTTGAAGACTCTCTTATATATGTTATTGGAGGATATTTATCATCATATTTCAGAGAATATAAAGGTGTTCAAAGTGTGAAAATGATCACAACATACAAGAAGAAATATTGGGAATTTTGGTGTTACACGTTGACATAATCTTGTCAATTATTATTTGGTGATTTCTTCTTCAAAAATCTGAGTTGATATGCATATATACAGCCTTAAAAACGTGTATATTCAGGTGGATATGATGATGTACTCATTTTATGAGTTGGTGACAAGTGGACTAACCAAAAAGAAGCAAGTTGGCAAAAATTGCCAACTAGAACATATTTGAAATGTAGCCAACGGCTACAAGGTAAAAAAGACTGATTTAGTCAAAACAATTTAAAGCCTCACATGCCTATTATCTTGCCAAGGAGCTGAGAAGATGATGGAGTTATTATAGCTATATTGTCTTCACATTTTCCATGTCATTTTTGAAGCAAAAATTCAGCCAACATGATATTACCAAGGTGGACCAATTGTGTTGTGTTATTTTGCCAAGTGTACAAGGCCAACCAATGATGAGAAGACACTTGGACCTGATGATGAAGATGGTGACACATGTGCATTCTTATCTCTAGGACTCAATTCACACTTTAAATAGGAGGCAATGGTGAAGAAGATGAAACACACTTGAAGCTCAATTGAAAAGAATTGTTGATTTGTCTAGCTATCATCTTCTTTTTGTTGTTCTTGTTTTATTCTTTGTAGCAAAGGTGTTCTTGTTGTATTTGTTGAGCTACAAGCCTGTTGAGCTTTATTTGTAAGATTGATTAGCCAATTCTATAAGGCTACATCAATAGGTGGTAGAGGTGTTGCAGCTAAGTGTTGCATAGAAGGTGTTCATCCAAGTCTTGAATAGGGTTGGTTTATAACCCAAGGATCAAGCTTGGTTCTTGTTGTAAGTTGATTCATACCATAGTGAAATCCAAAAAGGTGTTCCTTGGGACTGGAGTAGGTCACATTGACCGAACCAGGATAAATCTTCGGTGTTCTTCTCTTGTTTCTTTATTTCTGTTTTCTGCCCGTTTTTGACTGCAGTTTTCACACAACTTCTCACAATTTGGAAAAATAGCTAAACATTTTCAAAATTCATTTCTGCATTCTGCCCGTTTTTACTGCAATTTTCACACAACTTCTCACATTTTGAAAAAATATCTAAACACTTTCAAAATTCGTGATTTTTGGTGGAGTTATACTTCAGACTGTTAACTTTCATTTGCAACAAGAATCACTTTATTTGATCAAGGGAAAGTTATTCTTTCAGTCTTTGCAAGATAACTGCTCCAATCTGGCTGCAATCTGACCAGTTTTGAGAAAACTTGAATTTTGTATTAATCAAGAATTGTTCAAGTCAGTGCCTTTTTGAAACATCAACTACACATCCTAAGGAGTGTTTTGATATAAAGATCAACCTTTTTAGTTGAGTATTCAAAGAGAAACGCGTTTTTCAAAATCAGCAACATTCTGTCCAATTCTATCCAGATTGACCATCTGAATCTTTTTATTTGTTTGAAGGGACAAACGATCTTATTTTTGTCTGATTTTTGAACTAAATCTTGTTAATAAAATGAAGTTAAGATCTGAAAATTTTCATAATTTTTGGAGTTGTGTACAAGGATTTGTGAAATTTTCAAAAACGGGTTCTGAATCTGAGGTAGTCTCAGATTCTGTTTTCAAAGGGGTTTTTAATTAAGGGTAGTAGTGTAATTTCCGCAAACCACTATTCACCCCCCCTCTAGTGGTGTTTATTGCAGATGCACGGTCCAACAATTGGTATCAAAGGGAGGTCTAAACCACTCAAAGAAGCAAGATTCAACACCATACAAACAACACAAGGTCAAATAACAATATTTCAAAGTAGCCTGCTAATCTCAAAACAAAGGTACATACAATGGCCATAGTTTCTCACAAAAGTGAGTTGGAAGGTATGTCCACACAACGTCCTCCTCTTTTTGATGGTAATAATTTTGTTCATCGGAAACTAAGAATGAGGCTATTCTTAATGGCTATAGACATTGATTTATGGTCTATAGTTGAAGATAAGCCGTACATTCCAATGAAGATTGTACAAGTTAGTGGAGTCACACAGGAAGTAGAAAAATATAAAAGTGAATGGTCTTCTGAAGATACAAAAATGTCTATGAATGCTAAAGCCATGCAATTGTTTTTAAATGGACTTACAAATTCTGAAGCTGGATGTGTCAAATTGCACAAGTGCACATGACATGTGGAAGTCGTTAGAATTAAAGCATGAATGTACTAGCAGTGTAAAAGAATCAAAAATAAACATGCTTATGACTGAATTGAAATCTTTCAAAATGTTGCCGAACGAATCCATAACATCTATGGATTTGAGAATTACTAATATTTTCAATGCCCTCGAAGCTTTAGGAAAATCATTCACCAACAACGAGAAGATGCAAAAGGTGCTGCAAAGCCTTCCTGCTGAATGGGATCCAAAGGTCACGGCGATTGAAGAAACGAAATCGATCACAAAAATAGACGAATTGATAGGCTCACTAAGAGTATATGAGGTAAAACTAAATCAACGAAAGTCTGAGTCATCTAAGTCATCCGGTAAGTTTATAGCTTTCAAAACAACTGAAACACAAGCAAATAATGATGATAGTAATAGTGATACTGAATTAGACGATGACTTAATATTGATAGCGAGAAACCATAGAAAGTTTTTCAAACGTCCTAATAGGAATAGACAACGTTCTTCTTCTTCTTCTTTTTCTCAACCTAAGAAAAATAACTCTCACAATAATAAATTGTATAATAAAGAGTTAAAGTGCTACGAATGCGGTCAAAAAGGACATATTTTATATGATTGTCCAACAAAGAAAAATAATAATAATAAAAATAACAACAATAATAATAAACAAGCCAAGGACAAGGAGGCACAAACGACAAAAGCAAAGGAGACCAAGTCAAGGAAAGGCAAACGAGCAATGAAAGTGAGCACATGGAGCGACTCATCCGACTCAGAATCCGAAACTAAGGAAGCTACGTCTGCTTCGTATGCAACGAGGTAAGTTCTTCTTCTGATAGTGATTCTGATAGTGAAATGACATTTGATGAAATGTATGAAGAATTTTTAAAAATGCATGCTCACTGTAAGAAGCTCTCTAAAGAAAAGAAGAAACTAATTGAAGAAAATGACAAGTTGATACGATCTTGAATCGTATTGAATTGACGATCGCTTCTTTCAACTCCAAAAGACACCTTTGATCACCCTTGCATGAGACAATGGCGCAAACACCACCTTCTTGGACAAGAGATGTCAACAACATCTACGTCGAGCAATTCGAATCTCTCAATCCAACACGTCGTTCTGTATCCTTGGATTGTGATTCACCAACTAGGTTTGCTCAAACCTTGATTGGATCTAGCCTTGATTTTTACTTTGTGAAAACCAAAGGAAAACACAAGAATAAAGGGAGCACAAGGCTGCCGAAATTCTGGCCTCAATTCTCAAATTGAAAAATTCTGGAAAAATTGTCTTTCATGTGCTGCGTTTTTTAACTTAATATAATGCTATATTTTGGTATTCCTAAAATTTAACTAATCAATCAAAGTCCTTAGATCACTACCTATCAAGCTAAATCAAATTTACATAAATGATAAGTCAAAGCTAATCAAGGAAGATTACATAACTCAAATCCCTAAAATCTCGCTCTGGAATTATACCCTGTTGGTTACTGGCTTATAGCCGCTTCTAGACGCCGAATTAGGGTTTGCACTCTTCCGCAAAGTTGTATATCACGAAATTTTCTTGAATTTGGGCTCTTGAATCACCTCATTTGGACTCTTATTGACAGAGATACGGCTTCCAAAGATTAGATATCCATCCAGTGAACTTCAGTACTTTCCATTCTGGACTCCCAACTTGCACCTGATTTCGGTCCATCTTGTAGCCCGAATTAGCAAAAGTGTAAAACATGAAAATCGTCTCAAATTAAGTTATCTAAGACTCAAAGTGGTTTGAATCAAATTGGATCAATACTCCGACCTGGGCATCCAAAATACCGTCTGGTGTCCGGCTGCCTTCCTTGAAAATAGGGACTCTTCAAGCCACTTTCTTTATTTAGCCTTGTCACCTTAGAAAACACTCCAAAACGGTAATTAGCACTATAAACACATATTAAAGACTCTATAAAATATCCTAGACCTAAAAACAAAGACAACGCAAACAACTAGACTCGATATTACAACAATAACGCATGAAATGACCATCCTGCCCTCCCACAAACCCTTACATCAATAGACTCAAGGATAATCAAGTCACGGCCTCAATGATGAGCACCCAATGTTGCCCACCATGTGTTGGCATCTGTTGCATATGCCTTGTCAAGAAAGCCCCAGTGTCAAAACCTAGTCGTCTCGCTTGGCTTCTTGTAAAAGGACCCCTATTTGTCACGTTGGAGGGTCCTTGTGCAAGATTATCATGAGGAGGCTCTTGAGCCTCGTCACAAGTTGAAGACGTCCAACTTGGAATTTTCTGAACAATTAGAGTCTTTTAAACAAGAGTCTACTAATACTCTTCATTCTTTAGAGATTGACATTGAATCACTTAGGAAAAATGAACAAAAGTTAAAAACGGAAAATAGTATGTTAAAGTCTAAGTTAGAAAGTTGTGAAAATGAGATAGTACAACTTAAGTCTTATAAACTAAAATTAGAAAAAATGTTAGAACAATTTAAATTGGGTGCTAATATGTTAGATACACTAATATCATCACAAAAGTATGGAAATGATAAAACCGGGTTAGGCTATAAAGAAGAAAATGCCAAAGTAGATAAAAAGACTAAGCTTGTCTCATCTAGTACAAAAATGCCATATAATACAATGAAATCAACTTTGCCTGCTGCATCTACTTCTACTTCTTCTTCTGTTTAATCTAAGGCAAAAATACAACACGTACCCACAAAAGCACATACATATCAACGTGCAACTAGGCAAAAGTATGCATCTAGACAACCTAGACATTATGCCTACATGTATACGAATACAACTAGAAATAATAAAATGCATCCAGCTTATTATGAACCTACATATAGGCAACATACATATAAGACTCATAGAAATGCATATGAACATAAATATGTAGCTCCATTCAAGAAACCAAACCATATGCCTTACACACACTATCAAAATCGGCCAAGACAATATTCTTATCAATCAAGATACAATATGTACAACAACGCATCAACTTTTAAATGGAATGGACATTTACATGAAAATTCTTTGTGTTATTCAACTTATAAAAATGTCAAATATGTGCCTAGAAGGTATGTCCAAGTTTGGATACCTAAGGGATATCTAAACAAGGATGGTGCTCCTATCATTCAAGGACCCAAATAAAGGGTACCTAAAACTTTGTCTCCATTGCAAGAAAAACGCATGGAATGCAAGAAGGAGGCAAAGTCAAAGAATCTAAAAACCAAATGGTTTTTAGATAGTGGATGTTCAAGGCATATGACGGGAAACCTCAAACTATTCACCGAGTTGGAACAAATCAAGAATAAAGGAAAGGTAACATTCGGTGACAACAACACAGGACAAGTTGTTGGAAAAGGAACAATTGGGGACCCTAACACCTTTCAAATATGAAATGTGTGTTAGTAAGTAATATTTCTTATAATTTATTAAGTATTTCTCAACTTATAGATTGCGGATATAATGTTTCTTTTCTTCCCAATTCTTGTGATATAACAAATGAAAAAGGAGAAACTGTTTTAAAAGGAAATAGAGATGGTAACATTTACACTCTTACCTTAGATAACATGATAAATGCTAAGGTTAGGTGTTTAATATCACATGACTTAGATGTGAATTTATGGCATAGAAGATTAGGCTGTATAGAAATTTCAATCATTAAGAAATTATCTAAGAAGAATTTAATTAGAGGAATGCTTAAGTTAGACTTAGATAATTTTCAAATGTGTGAAACATGTATTAAAGGAAAACACAGTAAAGAAACATTAAACCCGAAATATGAAGTGAGTACTAGTCATGTACTAGAATTTCTTCACTTAGACTTATTTGGTCAAAGTAGGACAAGAAGTCTAAGTGGACACTACTATGTGTGTGTCATAGTAGATGATTACTCACGCTACACATGGACATTGTTCTTAACACACAAAGACGATGCTCCATTCGCAATCGAATCTCTTATTAAGCAACTTCAAAATATATACGAAGAAAATGTTAAAAGAATTAGAAGTGATAGAGGTGGAGAATTTAAAAACAAAGATGTAATCAAGTTTTGTGAATTACATGGAATAAAACACGAATTCTCACCATCTAGAACACCACAACTCAATGAAGTTGTTGAACGTAAAAATAGAACAATTCAAGAAGTTGCTAGAACAATGCTATGTGAAAAAAAGTACCAAAATATTACGGGCTGAAGCTGTTAGTTGTGCATGTTATATAATAAATAGACTTTCTATTAGAAAGAAATTGAATAAAACACCTTATGAATTGTTAAATAATAGATAACCTAAGATAGATTATCTTAGAGTTTCTGGCTGTAAATGTTTTGTGTTGAACACTAAGGATCATCTAGATAAGTTTGAACAAAAGTCTATTGAATGCATATTTGTTGGTTATTCAACTAATTCAAGAGCATATAGGTGTTATAATCCTGCATCTAGAAAAATAATTGAATCTATACATGAGAAATTCAATGAAAATTCATGCTTTGATGTTAGTGATAAAACTCTACATAAACATGAGAATAATGTTGAAAATATGTTTGATGATGATGATGTATTATTTGAGCCTGTACTTGGTCATCTAGAACTAACTCCCCCTGAACAAGATATGCATGAATCCTTGTATGAAATAAATGAAGAGACTTTGCAATTGGAAGATAATAATGATTTAATTATATATGATAATGTTCACACTAATGAAACATTTGAACAAGATGAGGGTGAACCTAGTCAATCTAGGAATTGGTGGCACCCTAAAGAATTAATCATTGGGGATCCAAATGTTGGGAACACGTAGAAATATAAGTCAACTTGAAGGACATAGCTTAATCTCACAATTAGAACCTAAAAATGTAAAGGAAGCCTTAGGTGATATATCTTGGATAGCTGCTATGCATGAGGAATTAAATCAATTCACCAGGAACAATGTGTGGGATTTAGTACCTAAGCCCGAAAACAAATCAATAATAGGTACAAAATGGATGTTTAGGAATAAAATACATGAACAAGGAAAAATCACACGGAATAAGGCTATGCTAGTTGTACAAGGTTATAATAAAAAAGAAGGAATAGATTATGAAGAAACCTTTGCACCCGTTGCACGACTAGAAGCAATTAGATTATTACTTGGTATTGTAGGTCTAAGAAACATCAAACTCTTCCAAATGGATGTCAAGAGTGCTCTTTGAATGGATACATCCAAGAAGAGTAATGTCTCTTTTCTTCCCACTTCGTGTGATATAATAAATGAAAAAAGAGAAATAGTTTTAAAAGGAAATAGGGATGAAAACATTTATACTCTTACCTTAGATAATATGTTAGATGCTAAGGTTAAGTGTTTGATATCATGTGACTTAGATGTGAATTTATGACATAGAAGATTAGTCCGTATAGGAATTTCAACCATTAGGAAATTATCTAAAAAGAATTTAATTAGAGGTTTGCCTAAGTTAGACTTAGATAATTTTCAAATGTGTGAAACATGCATTAAATGAAAACACATTAAAGAAACATTAAAACCAAAACATGAAGTGAGTACTAGTCATGTACTAGAATTGCTTCACTTAGACTTATTTGGTCCAAGTAGGACAAGAAGTCTATGTGGACACTACTATGTGTGTGTCATACTAGATGATTACTGACGCTACACATAGACATTGTTCTTAACACACAAAGACGATGCTCCATTAGCAATCGAAACTCTTATTAAGCAACTTGAAAACATTTACGAAGAAAATGTTAAACGAATTAGAAGTGATAGAGTTGGAGAATTCAAAAACAAAGATATGATCAAATTTTGTGAATTACATGGAATAAAACATGAATTCTCACCACCTAGAACACCACAACTCAATGGAGTTGTTGAACGCAAAAATGGAACAATTCGAGAAGTTGCTAGAAATATGCTATGTGAAAATAAATTACCTAAATATTTATGGACTGAAGCTGTTAGTTGTGCATGATATATAATAAATAGGCTTTCTATTAGAAAGAAGTTAAATAAAACACCTTATGAGTTGTTAAACAATAGACAACCTAAAATAGATTATCTTGGAGTATTTGGATGTAAGTGTTTTGTGTTGAACACCAAGGATAATCTTGAAGAATTTAAATCAAAGTCTATTGAATGTATATTTGTTGGTTATTCAACTAATTCTAGAGCATATAGGTGTTATAATCCTGCATCTAGAAAAATAATTGAATCTATACATGTGAAATTCAATGAAAATGCATGCTTTGAAGTTAGTGATAAAAATCAACATACACAAGAAACTAATGTTGAAAATATGTTTGATGATGATGTATTATTTGAGCCTGTACTTGATCATCTAGATCCAACTCCCCCTGAACAAGACATGCATGAACCCTTAGATGAAATAAATGAAGAAACTTTGTAATTAGAAGATAATACAACTAATGATCAAATTACATATGATAATGTTCACACTAATGAAACATTTGAACAAGATGAAGGTGAACCTAGTCAATCTACGAATTGGTGGCATCCTAGAGAACTAATCATTGGGGATCCAAGTGTTTGGGTTAGAACACGTAGAAATATAAGTCAACTTGAAGGACATAGCTTAATCTCACAATTAGAACCTAAGAATGTAAAGGAAGCCTTAGGTGATAAATCTTGGATAGATGCTATGCATGAGGAATTAAATCAATTCACAAGGAACAATGTGTGGGACTTAGTACCTAAGCCCGAAAAAAGTCTATAATAGGAACAAAATGGGTGTTTAGGAATAAAATGGATGAACAAGGAAAAATTACAAGAAATAAGACTAGACTAGTCGCACAAGGTTATAGTCAACAAGAAGGAATAGATTATGAAGAAACCTTTGCACCCGTTGCACGACTAGAAGCAATTAGATTGTTACTTGCAATTGCAAGTCTAAGCAACATTAAACTCTTCCAAATGGATGTCAAGAGTGCATTCTTGAATGGATACATCCAAGAAGAGGTGTTTGTGAAACAACCCCCTGGATTCGAAGATCCAAAGAATCCTAACCATATATACAAGCTTAAGAAAGCTCTATATGGTTTGAAACAAGCTCCAAGAGCTTGGTATGATAGATTTGTGAACTTTCTTATTGCAAATAATTATCAAAGGGGAACCATAGACAACATATTATTCCTAAGAAGAAAGGATAATGACTTATTAATAGTTCAAATATATGTAGATGATATAATCTTTGGTTCAACAAACCCTACATTGGTAAAAGACTTCGAAGAGTGTATGAAGTCAGAATTTGAAATGTCAATGGTAGGAGAGTTGAATTATTTCTTAGGACTTCAAATCAAACAAACCCCTCAAGGAATTCACATTGGACAACTTAAGTATGTTAATGATATGATTAAGAAGTTTGTCTTTGAAGAGTTGAAACCAACAACTGCCCCCATGAGTGTTAGCACCACACTAGATAAGGATGAAAATGGTAAACCTTTTGATGACACACTTTATAGGTCTATGATTGGCTCATTGTTATATGTAACTGCATCAAGACCTGACATCATTTTTAGTGTGTGTATGTGTGCTAGATTTCAATCTTGTCCTAAGGTATCACATTACAATGCAGTGAAAAAATCTTTAGATATCTTAAGCACACACCTCACTTAGGACTTTGGTATGATAGAAACGCTAAGTTAGAACTATATGCATATAGTGATACTAATTATGGTGGTTGCAAGTTAGATAGAAAATCCACTAGCGGTACATGTCAATTCATAGGAACCAACTTTATCTCTTGGTTTTCTAAAAATCAAGCTAGTGTAGCACTTTTTACCACTGAAGCCAAGTATATAACATTGAGTTTATGTACTACTCAAATACTTTGGCTTAAACAACAACTTAGTGATTTTGACATTAAAATGAATAAGATTTCAATTTTCTGCGATAGCACAAGTGCAATCAACCTTTCTCGGAATCCGGTGCTTCATTCAAAGGTCAAACACATTGAGGTAAGATACCATTTCCTTCGAGATCGCGATCAAAATGAGGATATAGTTATAACCATATAAGAACTGATCACCAAATAGCTGATATCTTCATCAAACCCCTTAATCAAGCCACTTTTGAAAACTTATGAGCCAAGTTAGGTATGATGACTGATTTGCAAAATAAAGAGGGAGATAGAATAAGAACATGATTTTAGATGGTAAGTCATAATTTGGTTGGTTGAATAATATGCTAAGTTTCAATTGGTATAAGCTGAGCATAAATTAAAGGGAGAGTATAATTTAAGGGGGGGTACATGAATACATGAATACATGAGAGTTGAGAATTTTGAGAATTTGAAAACTATGTGAAAACAATTGCTAATTAGTTGGAAATTAGTTTCTAAAACAATTGGCACAAATTTGGTGAAACAATTGATAGGTTTATGATAAACAATTGGTTATAAGTTGTGACCTTAAAATCAAGTTAAGTTATTTTGAAAATCATCTAAAAGGGGGGAGAATGTTGAGAAATATGTTTGGATAATTTTTAAAGTCATGATTTTAAGTGATGAATGAATAAAAATGTCACAAGTTGAAAAAATTGACATCGATCTCTCAGGTTGTTGCACATCGATTGGTCGATGTACTTCGATCTCTCACATCGATCGATCTATGTAAGGCAGTGAAAGTTCAAGACCTTACTGTGAGATGTTGATCTCTGAACCTGAGACACATCGATCGATTGATGTACATCGAACCCTCACTTCGATCGATCGATGTAGGTCAGAGATATATTCTGAACCTTACTGTGAGACATTGATCTCTGAAGCTGAGGCACTTCGATCGATCGATGTCTAGGGTTTTTAGAAATATTTTTCTAAAATGTGATAAATTGGTTGTTTTCATTTGTACATGATTTATACATGTTCACTATGTGATTATTATGTGTTTTTGATGATTATAAATACATTGTGACTAATGTGCCTTGGAAGTTTCTACAACTTACCAAAAAGGGCAAAATTGGTGTTTTGAGTTTTGTAGGAACATGATATGATGGATATATATCAAGGACTTATTCTTATCATATTTATCAAGACAAAGGTGATGTTATATTTATTTCTGACCATCAGGGTCTTTTCTGGAGTTTTCTCTCACCAGGGGCATTTTGGTCATTTCACCTCTGAGGGTATTTTTGGTATTTTCACTCAAGGAATCTCTTGAGCACATTATTATCTTCATTCTGGAGTTGATTTATTATTATCTTGAAGATTATTCGGTGATTCTTTATCTTATTCTCTCAAATGATGATATTATTGACTATAGCGGGATATGTGACGAGTTGTGATGTCACATTCTATTTTTTTTCCTTGAAGACTCTCTTATATGAGTTATTGGAGGATATTTATCAACATATTTCAGAGAATATAAAGGTGTTCAAGGTGTGGAAATGATCACAACATACAAGAAGAAATATTTGGAATTTTGGTGTTACACGTTGACATAATCTTGTCAATTATTATTTGGTGATTTCTTCTTCAAAAATCTGAGTTGATATGCATATACACATCCTTAAAAAGGTGTATATTCAGGTGGATATGATGATGTACTCATTTTATGAGTTGGTGACAAGTCGACCAACCAAAAAGAAGCTAGTTGGCAATTTATATTTGAAATGTAGCCAACGGCACAAGGTAAAAAAGGCTGATTCGGTCAAAACTTTTTAAAGCCTCACATGCCTATTATCTTGCTAAGGAGTTGAAAAGATGATGGAGTTGTTGTGGCTTTATTATCTTTACATTTTCCATGTCATTTTTGAAGCAAAAATTCGGCCACCATGACATTGCCAAGGTGGACCAATTGTGTTGTGTTATTTTGCCAAGTGTACAAGGCCAGCCAATGATGAGAAGACACTTTGACTTGATGATGAAGATGATGACACATGTGTATTCTTATCTCCAAGACTCATGATGAAAGGTGTTCCTTGGGACTGTAGTAGGTCATATTGACCGAACCAGAATAAATTTTTGGTGTTCTTGTCTTGTTTCTCTATTTCTGCATTCTGCCCGTTTTTACTGCAGTTTTCACACAACTTCTCACGTTTTGAAACAATAGCTAAGCACTTTCAAAATTCGTGATTTGTGGTGGAGTTATACTTCAGACTGTTATCTTTCATTTTCAACAAGAATCACTTGATTTGATCAAGGGCAAGTTAGTCTTTTAGTCTCTGAAAGATAACTGCTCCAATCTGGATGCAATCTGACCAGTTTTGAGCAAACTTGAATTATGTATTAATCCAGAATTGTTCAAGGTCAAAGCCTTTTTGAAACATCACTTACACATCTTAAGGAGTGTTTTGATATAAAGATCAACCTTTTTGGTTGAGTATTCAAATAGAAACACGTTTTTCAAAATCAGCAACATTCTGTCCAATTCTGTCCAGATTGACCATCTGAATCTTTTTATTTGTTTTAAGGGTCAAATGATCTTATTTTTGTCTGAGTTTTAGATAAAGTCTTGCTAACACATTGAAGTTAGGACCTGAAAAGTTTCATAATTTTTGGAGTTGTGTACAAGGATTTGTGAATTTTTCAAAAACAGGTTCTGAATCTGAGCTAGTCTAAGATTCTGTTTTCAAAGGGGTTTTTAATTAAGGGTAGTAGTGTATTTTCCACTAACCACTATTCACCCCCCTGTTGTGGTGTTAATTGCAGGTGCACGGTCCAACATGCATCTCATATTTATGAGTATATACATGTCTCATATCATATATTACAAGTCACAGTGCCATCAAAATTATAACGACATGTCACAAGGTCATAAATCGAAAATTGTCGTATTGAGTGACTACCAAAACTTCACCGACATGTCACGTACTTACCATATAAAGCTGTTCAGCCTATATACATCAAAAATATTCAGTAATATTGTTGCTCAACATGTCATAATCATCCCCAAAGTCATACCATGTTTACACACACAAATCATCTACAAGGAAACAATTCAAAATACAACACATGCTGAAATTTCAGCACATGCTTTGGAGATGGCCGATTTTTGCATCTTTGTGTCTTCAATTTTATTCCAAAATTTAAAGGGGATTGTATCATGATTATTTGGAAGTTAATCACCTTGATTTTGAGCACATGCTTCAGATTTTGAGAAGAAATTCCAGCTCATTTAAGGTGTGTGAAGGTGGATTAAAGATAGCCTATCAAGAAGTTACAACTAGGCGAAGACAAGTCATTCGTCTAATCGTGTTGCGCCGAGTAAGCAATGTTGTGTCATCATCTATACAAAGCAATCTTCCAGGGGTATTCAAGACAATTCTCAAAGAAGAAAACAAACCCTAGGGGGAGGCCGACACACTATACAAAGGGACAAGATGGTGCAAGACAAGGTTAAGCAAAGTGCATATTCTTACAAGTTCAAAGCAAGACTACTCTCTTCTTCTTCCTTTCTTTTCTCTTGCTCTTAGCCTCAAACCTATCATACATATCTTCCATATACTATATCGGCTTTGTAAAAACCACCCACATATGTTCATCTTGTGTAAAAGGTTGATCAAGATGTGATCAAACCTTCATTCTATCGGTGGTGGTATTCGTGTTGTTGTGTTTGTTTGTTTGTTTGTAAAAGGGTGGAGTTGGTATTTAACTCCAGTCACCCTTGTGTTAAGGTGTCATTTGTGATTAGTGAATACCGAGGAAGGTGTCCTCGAAGACTGGAGTAGGTTGTTTTAACCGAACCAGTATAAAAATCTCGGTGTTATTTACTTTCATCACTTTTACTTTCAGTTTTCAGTTTATTGCACTGTATTTATACTCGTAAGAAAAATACCAAACGTTTTCTAAAAATCATAAATTTTTGCAGAAACATAGTCACACGTTCTAGCTTTCATTTTGCACAAGTTTCATCCCATTTGGATAAGTATAAGTCAGTCAAACGTTAATAGTTCTGAGACTGGTGCAATCTGATTCTTAGATTTGTAAAGGTGAGAACATCAACGTAGTTGACATACTTATACTTATAAAATGAGACGAAACTTGTGCCAAATGAAAGCTAGGACGTGTGGCTATATTTATGTAAAATTTTGTGATTTTTGGAAAATGTTTGCTATTTTTCCGGTGAGTATGAAAACGGTGCAGTAAACTGAAAACTGAAAGTACAAGTGCTGAAAGTAAATAACACCGAGATTTTTATACTGGTTCGGTTAAAATAACCTATTCTAGTCTTGGAGGACACCTTCCTTGGTATTCAATAATCTAAAATGACACCTTAACACAAGGGTGGCTGGAATTAAACACCAACTCTATCCTTTTACAAAAAAACAAACAAACACAACAACACGAACACCACCACCGATCGAATGAAGGTTTGATCACACCTTGATCAACATTTTACACGAGATGACGCATGTGGGTGGTTTTCATAAAGACTATATAGTATATGGAAGACATGTATGATAGGATTGAGGTTAAGAGCAAGAGAAAAGAATGGAAGAAGAAGAGAGTAGTCTTGCTTTGAATTTGTAAGAATATGCATTTTGCTTAGACTTGTCTTGCACCATCTTGCCCCTTTTTATAGTGTGTTGGCTGCCCCCCTAGGGTTTGTTTTCTTCCTTGAGAATTTTCTTGAATACCCTTGGATGCTTGCTTCGTATAGATGATGACACAACTATGCTTACTTGGCGCAACATGATTGGACGAATGACTTGTCTTCGCCTAGTTGTCACTTCTTGATAGGCCATCTTTAATCCACCTTGGCACACCTTAAATGAGCTGGAATTTCTTCTCAAAAATCTAAAACATGTGCTCAAAATCAAGGTGATTAATTTCCAAATAGTCATGATACAATCCCCCTTAAATTTTGGAATAAAGTTAAAGACACAAAGATGCAAAAATCGGCCAGCTCTAAAGCCTGTGCTGAAATTTCAGCATGTGTTGTATTTTGAATTGTTTCCTTGTGTGTTGCCCTCTTCAATGTCACCAATCATATGTGGCTTATTCTCCACCAATTAAATTACCAAATAAGCTCCATCTAGGCTACAACAAAGCTGAATTAGGCATGTGACATTCCTGCACATGTGCTGAATTCTCTTTTGGTAAATTTTGTTACATAATGATGCACAATCTTCACACACATGGTAAATTGCAATCAGTCCTAAATTGATTTTTCTAGAACACTCTAACATGTCTTGAATGTGTAAAAAATATCTAGATACATGTGACATCATCACCAAGAATGTCCAATCATGTAGAAGTGTAAAAAACCGAATTTTCAACTTTTGCCGATTACACGATTTTTCTCCAATTAAAATCAAACTTCTTAGACATGTAATATATATTATGTGACACAGAATATACATTAAATAAGGCGTATTTTCAGCTCCAATGGCTAATGAAAAATGCCCCATGTGACAAGATAACCTTCGATTTTAATTCTCTACAAATTTAGGCTAAATCGTGGGTGATTTGTGTGTGTAAACATGGTATGAATTTGGGGATGATTATGACATGTGGAGCAACAAAATATCTGAATATTTGTGATGTATATATGCTGACCATCTTTATATGGTAAGTACGTGACATGTCGGTGAAGTTTTGATAGTCACCCGATATGGCAATTTTTGGTTTATGACCTTGTGACATGTCCTTATAATTTTGATGGCACTGTGACTTGTAATATATGATATGAGACCTGTATATACTCATAAATATGAGGTGCATATAGTAGCGTGACGCTGACGTACGGTTATGATATGTATGACGTGTCGGTGGTACGTTGGGACATAAGTATATAGTGTGTCTTTAAAAAAATTTGTATACGAAATATATATAAGTATGTTGCGTGTGAGTTGGAGATGAGGAGACTTTCCATTTCAAGTTTTTTGCCATATAGCTCTCTCCAAATGTCTTCATTTAATGAATTATTTAGTTTATTAACTTAAGCACTTCACTTAATGAACTAGTTTAGTTCATTAATCATGGCACTTAAAATACTATAAAGACAACAAATGTTTGCCATATGATTTAAGCTTTAACGCTTCATGGCACGTTAGTGCGACAACATTATATATAAATATGTAAAGTATTTTTACCACGTGCATATATCAAGTAACACTTATTTCATGCATTTTGTAAACACGTAACATTGTAAATCATGCATTTTAAATCACGCAAACCCCGATTTCTCAACAGAAAAAATTTTCTTCCATTTTGTCTTCAAATACACAACAAAAGCTTACACACTTTTATACCAATTATTACACTTTTCTCCCACTTTCTTCCCTCCAAGAGTTAAAAATCATTTTCCTCCCTATCTATCTCCATAGGTCGGCCGCCACCCTCCAAAGGAAGACAAACTTTTCTCTATTCTTACACTCCATGTCATACCATCATTATACCTAATTTCTAATGCAACTAAATATCTATCATGCTTTCTCCCACTCCCCCAACCACTTCAACCCAACCGGGCACCCTCTTTTGAAAAAGGGAAAAACCCTTCTCTCCTCTCATTCTTACAGTTCATCACAACCAAACCTCCAATCAAATACTCCCTCCTCTCTCCTCCAAAAAAACACAAGTCTTCCAACTTCATTTTTCTTCCCTTTGGCCGAGATATTCAAGAAGAAAAAGAGAGAAGATTTCTTCTCTTTCATTCCACACTCCAACATTTTCATCTATCAAACAAAACATTCTCCCTTTCTTCTTCAAGACAACAAGTCTTCCAACACTCTCTTTTTCAATCTTTTGGGATGTGAGTTTCAATAAGGCAAAAGGAAAATTTTCTTCTCTTAACATCATCTAAATACATTCAAGGCTAGGTTCAAACACCTCCATCATCCAAGTAGTGATTCAAGAAAGTTGTAGAACTAAAAATCAAGGAAGAACAAGGTAAGAATCTTCATGTTGAATGTTTCAAGTTCTTCCATTTATCTACCTTCATAAGTAGCTCACTAACCCTCTCATTTTCACTCCAAAACCGTGACACCCAAGGAAGAAGAAGCATTTTCTTCCAAGCCAAGTGAAGAAACCTTAAATTTAAAGTAAGAAAAGTGAGAAAGGAAAGTATTCTTCCTATATCCTTCATGGATTTTCAAAGGTAAGTATATAAATTTATATCAAAGTTGGATCATCCATGTAGTATGTTCAAGTTCGAACTATAAGAATATGTAAAATACATGTTCAATGTGATGTATATATTGTCTCATATATATATATATATATATATATATATATATATATATATATATATAGACATAGTCTTTAACGAGATAAAAGGGCTCCCACCATACGTGAAAGGATGCATGACAACCGACAATACCATAGCAGTATTGAGACAAAAATAATTAGTTAGTGGAAATGTATGAAAGAGCATATAAGACAAATGCAATGCTAGTCTTTTAGAACAATAAATAGAGAAGTAAATGGTTTTCCCTCACCAAAAGAGGGGCATGAAAATAAAACGAAAATTTATTAATATACATATATACACACACACATAAATCGGTCTATACACTAAAAATGGACGTTGATGAATAAATGAAATGAGATGAATATTCTTAGGTGATATGTGTAGAAAATAAAGAAAGAAAACGAAGTCATATGTTATGTTAAGAAAAGTGTACTAAGAATGAAACTTTGATGCATTTGTTTATACGGTTTTCCATGATGATCATCAAGTATGTATTTTCTATGACATGTTGATTTTTTTATGTTTTGACGATCTTGTCTTAGCATGTTTATGTATGCATCATAAGCATGACTAATATACTAGGTCACAAGTGTTATTTTGATGATCATCGTCTTTATACACGCGCACACTCACACAGATATATATATGTATATATATATGTATATATATATATATGTATATATATTTATATATATATATATATTTTTTTTAAGTAAAAGGGGATCTTTTTATTAAGAATGAAGCCTCACTTATGGCGGAGGTGACCATATTACAAAAAGTATATGAATCAAAACCAAATAGACAACAGCCGATATAGGGTATGTGTGCCAATTATATATGATATGCCGCATTAAAACCTTGCCAAGTAAAACCACCCTTGTGGATAAAACCTTGGCGAAGGAAAAAGCGTACATATTTATATAATTGGTCCGTAAACAATGATACATAGTGAATGCGTATGGTAATGCAAATGTAGTTGATGGCGATGAATGTGTGGAGCGATTGTGTAGGTCCAGCCAAAGATTCGTTGAATCTCCCCTTGGAAGCCACTGTTGATGCAGTAATTTGGATTCCCGTCTCCTTAACCGAGATAGCGTGAGCAGTGTTCCTCGGCACAAAACAGCAAGAAAAGTGTAAGTATATAACGAAGAAACAGCGCAAGTAAAAGTGAAGCAGTGTCTCCAAACACGCACCAAAGTTGCCCGCGGTTCATAGACTACGGGCAACTGATAACAATGCAAGGCAATGCTCCAATGAATCGTGAGAAAGGAAAACGTAAGAGTAATGGCATCACATACCGGAGTTGCCTGTATAATAACAATGCAGGCAACGAGAGAGACTGTGTAGGCCCCTTTGTTATGTTCTGAGCACATGAATGACTCCATCAGTATAATAATGCCCACGAGCCGTGAATGGTAATTGATCTGCCGAATTGAAACGTTGAGGAAGTGGATGCGTGCGAGCATAGTGACTCAAATAATGGGCCACCATGTTCGTTTCGCGAGGCGTATATGAGATGGTGCTGTGTGTAAGAGCCAACAATTCCTGGAGACGTGCGTATTCTGGTAAGTGTCGTAAATGAGAACTGGATAGTAGCAGCAACTGGCTGCAGTCAGTTTCAATTAGCAAGTGTCTGTGAAGGAGGCCAAAGAACAATATGCTATAAACAACAGCATGCAACTCTGCCCGCAGTGGAGACAATAGCGGAAGTCTGAATGAGAGAGCAGCTATCATGCGTCCACTTGAGTCACGCAGGATAGAGCCAGCAGTGGCGAATGATTGCCCAGCTGAAGCATCAACATTCAGTTTCAGTTTGCCAGATGGAGGAAGCTGCCATTTTAAAGGCGTAATGTGCTTGGAGCGAAGTATTGGAGAGAAGCCAGCCTGTATGAGGGATGGAACATATTGAGCCAAAGTAGATCCCGAGAGTGACGAAGACCAATCATAGCATGACTGCCGTGTAAGCTGAGAAATTTTTGTGACAGGCAGATCACCATCACCATAGGTGTGATTGGTATATAGCTTCCATATGTTCCAGCAGAGCAGTATAGGCCCAACTACCCGAAAATTGCCTTTAAGAGTCTTTGTCGATGACGTTAACCACCACTGCAGGAGGTGTGGTTGAATATTCTGTTGCTGCATTGGAGGGCCATCCAGCACCCAAGAGAGATTCAGCCAAAACTGCTTTACGACGGAACAAGTGAGAAAAATATGATTTACTGTTGCCGATGCACTCCGACAGAATGGACAGATAGTTGGACAGTTGATAGAGAAATGGCGGAGATTGTCTTCAAACGGCAATGCAGAGTGTAATAATCGCCAGAGAAATATACTAATTGTATTTGGAATACCTCGCCACCAAATAAACTTGTGCGATAGCAACTGGGCGCGATGTGGCCGCACATCGTCATATGCTAGACGCAGGCGAAATGTACCAGAGGGACTAGAGCGCCACAACGGTGTAGGAAAGTCTATTGTGAGCTGTAGACATAATTCATGAACGGAGCTTATTCTTTTCCAACTGGGGGAATCATAAATACGGGGAATATAATCAGAACGCAAGCCGTATCGAGAATGCATGTACTGTGACCAAATGGAATTCGTTGTGTGATATGACCACCATAGTTTGCAGTCATAAGCCCTCTGGATGTGTTCTAAACTGCGGATTCCCCAGCCTCCTTCGCTTTCTGGATAGCATAAATTATGTATAGCAGACCATGTATATTTTGCGCCCCATAAAAAGGTTGTCATCTTTCTATTGATAGCAGATATGACACTTTTAGGTAGGCGGGCAGCAGCAAGATAGTGCAGCGGTATTGCAGTCAACACAGTTTGCAACAATAACAGACGGCTGCCAGGAGAGAGAAGTCGACTGGCCCAACCAGTTAGCTTAGCATCGAAATGCTGAAGCAAAGATACGCAATAATGTGCCCTATTAATTCCCCGATATAAGTAAGAGCCCAGGTATTTAATGGGCAATGTTGACGGCTGCATGGCTAAAACTCTGATTACATTCTGTTGTTGTGGTGAAGTGATGTAAGAACTCATAACAATCTGGCTTTTTGAGTAGTTGACTAGTTGTCCAGAAGATTGCTGATAAGCATGTAAGAAAGACTGAAACTTCTGAAGATTAGAGGTTGATGCATTTAAAAAGATCAGTAGATCATCCGCGTATGCCAAATGAGATACAGGGGGGACGCGGCCAAGCGCAAACCCGTGCAATTCATTCGCTGAAAATAATCTGTTTATGCCACGGCTGAAACCTTCTGAACAAATTATAAAAAGAAGAGGGGAGAGAGGGTCCCCTTGTTTGACTCCGCGTGTGGGTGAGAAGAAGCCATAAGATGTGCCATTAACATTGATTGATAACTTGGACAGCTGCATATTGTTCAGTATGATACGAGTGAACCTTGGCGCAAATCCAAAACGTGCTAGAATGGATTCTAAATAAGACCAATCAACACGATCGAATGCTTTAGCCATATCAAGCTTGATCATGACATTTCCACTATGTGTAGGTCTATCTAGCAAATGAACCATCTCGTTGGCCAACAATACATGCTCGCTTATGTCATGCCCTTTTAAAAACCCAATTTGCTCCGCGGATATAATTTTTGGCAGCAAGTGATTCAAGCGTGAGGCGATAATTCTAGTGATAACTTTGCTGATGAAATTAGATAGACAAATGGGGCGAAAATCAGTATATGTTGCCGGAGACGTCTTCTTTGGGATTAATGTAATCATGGAGGATAGCATTTGCCGTGGTGGAGGGATTCCGAGAAAGAATTCTTGAACAGCAAGAATAACGTCAAGGTGTATGATCTCCCAACATGTTCTGAAAAAATGACCGTTATAACCATCGGGTCCGGCGGCACTGGTGGGACTTAAGTTCCATACAGCAGACCTTATTTCTTGTGCATCCGGAATGGCCATTCACATCTCATTATCAGCATGAGTTACAAGAGAAGGAATATGACTCAGGAAATCAGCAACCCCATAAACCTGCTCCTTCGTGAAAAGTTTCTGAAAATGGGTGACAGCTTCATTTCCAAGTGCCGCATTATCATGAAGAACAATGCCCGACGAATCTCTTATCTCTCGGATGTGAAGGCGTCGATGTCTGTCCTTTACCAATGCATGAAAGTATGTTGTATTGGACTCACCCTCAGCAATCCATTTAACACGTGATTTCTGAGCCCAATAAGATGTTTGTGCTTTGGTTGCTTGTATAAGCCGTGCTTGTGCCAAAGATAGGGCAGTGCGATTTGAAGAAGAAGGATCCGCATCAAATTCCTTTTCAGCACTCTGATAAATAGTTTCTGCCTGGGCCACATTATCAAATATGTTGCCATACACTTGCTTATTCAATTTTTTGAGCTCTTTTTTGAGTTTGTTTAACTTGTAGTAAAGGCCACGCATGCCTCCAGTAGTTGGATATTGCTGCCACATGTCTTTTACAAAAGCTAAAAAATCCGCATGCAAAGACCAGGCATTGATATATCGGAACGGAGCAATAGGCGGTGTAGAAGAGATGGTGCAAGTAAGAAACAATGGCGCATGATCAGATGTAGCCCGAGATAAGTGACGCACCACCATATCAGAGAACAAATTGGAGAAAGAAACTGAGCATAAATATCTGTCCAGTCGTCGCATAATGCGCCCTTGGCCAGACCCACGAGACCAAGTAAAGGGCGATCCTTGAAAAGGTATTTGTTGCAAACCACAAACATCCACACAATGCTGAAAATCCGATAAAGTGCGAAGTGGAGGTGTTGATCGTCCAGAGTGTTCATCTAAAGACAGAAAGGTGTTGAAATCACCTCCCACGATCCATGGGACTGTATTACTGTTGCTAACATTCTGCAAGGCATCCCAAAGTGGTCTTCTATCTAATATTGTATGTCTTCCATACACCACAGACCATACAAAGATTGTTTGTGTTGGGCGATAAGTAAAGGTAAGCGAAGAAGTCTGAGTACCGTGATTAATCTCTAATAGTTGCAACAACGAAGAGTTCCAAAAAATCCAAATATTACCTTGACACGTGTCAACTGCATGAGAGAACCCCATTGTCAAACGATAATGAACAAGCTTAGATGGACGCTGCTTCGGCTCAATGATTATTAAGATGTCCAACTTTAACTTACGCAACAAAACCTGCAAACGTGAGAAAGAGGTTCTAAGACCTCCGACATTCCATGTGAGCGCATTCATGAGGAGGTTGTTGGGGGAGTGGAGCTCATACGGGAAGCACTGCGTGTAACAATCGTGGGTGGCGGTCTCGGAGGCAGCTCAGTCTTAAGCCGACGGCGGCGTCTGGGGGCTACCGGGATAAAACCTTCAGTGTCAGGAGCTTGCCCGGCGAAATAAGATTGCAAAATCTCTTCATCACTTGAGAGGGGTGGTCTGGATGATAAACGATGAGTAATTGAGTCAGCTGCTTCCATCATCGATTGTTGAAAGGCGGATTTAGATGCTGCATCATTATGTACCACCGTGTGGACCAGATGGTCTGCGTCCGAATCTGAGACTTGACATATATCTGGGTCATCCTCTGGAGCATTTTCATGCGGCATCGACGTGCATGGGATCTCATGCAAATTAGGGTGACTGAGCACAGTAGGAAAGGATGGGAGGGCGCAAGCATCCATATTTTGCAGCAGCACAGTGACAGGCGGATGTATCCCTGAAACCGATGTTCCCGCAGCCGGCGGGTTGCGGCTCCTGGTGATATCATCTATTTCGTCCGGCTGAGTAGGATTTAGAGTTTTTTCGCGGGTATCAGCCTGCGATGTATCCAAATCCGTACTAGGCTGATGCAAGGTGGCATCTTTTTGAACTTTCTTTGGTGTCCACCGAGTAGTAGGTTTAGGCGGCTTTTCTCTAGGCTCTTGTGTAGCGCCGCCACATGCAGCCACCGAGTGCCCTAAGCGGCGGCATTCTGAACAGAACGATGGGAGATCTTCGTAAATGATTTGCTGGGAAACAATTTTGTTTTTTCCTTGCAAAAAGAATTTCTTAGGAAGCTCCATGGAAATATCCGCTTCCACGCAAACCCGAGCCACCGAAGGTCGGAGTCCATCGGCAGTGGCAACGTCAAGCTTGATGGGTTGTCCCACAATACGAGCAATTTCAAAAAGTGCCTCCTTTTGATGGTAATGAACAGGTAAATTTGGAAAAGCAATCCAGATTGGAACAATGGGGGCGTCGGAGGAGGGATCGAAATCGGTGGTCCACTTAGTGACACGCATTGAACATCCGGCAATGGTCCATGAGCGGCGGTAGAAGCATCGTAGGTAATCCGGTTCATGAAGAAAACGCAGCAATATATGCGACTGATCCAAAAGGGTGATCTTGACATCCGATTTGAATCCTATACGATCAAAAACATCACGGATGATCTTCAACGGCGGCCGGCCATACCAAAAAGTCCCAACGAGCGTTAACCGGTATGGAGCGGCTAAAGCGTCTATTTCATCGTCTGTAAAAGCAATAAGCGGATGGCCTTTGTGTTTTGATATTAACTTTGGAGCAATTGGCGCAACAGAGGAGGATGAAGCCGACACTACCGACGCAAAAGTACGCACAGTAGCAGCGGCGGCGGCGGGGAGGTCCGATTTTCCGGGAGAAGAAGAAGCCATTTAGCCCAAAAAGAAGTATATATATATGTATATTATATTTATATATATATATATGTATATATATGTATATATATATATGTATATATATGTATATATATATGTATATATATGTATATATATATATTTATGTGTATATATATATATGTATATATATTTATGTGTTTATATATATATATATCATGTATGTATAAGTATATACTTCATACGCCTAGGAAAAAATGATGCTTCTCCTCTGGCGATTGGGCGATTGAGGGCGGCGGCGCAATGCTGCTGCTTCCTGCTTCATCTCTCTATTATGCGATCGTCTTCTATACTTCATTTTATCTGTCATTCATCTCTCTGCGTAATTTTTGGTGGAGCCGTAATGGAGAAACGATCATATGCGACTATTCTCACGTCTTCGGTGACGCCACCCACAGCGCTCCCCCCGCGAGATAGCTCGGTTTAAAGGAGTACCATCAATTAAATTTACTTGTGAGGATATTCATGGCTTGGTTGCCTCGTTCAGATTTTGTCTGGTCGGAAGTTTTTGGAACGGGCAGCCAAAGCTTGATGCGATCAGAAAATGCTTTGACAGAATCGTTTTTATGGCGCCAGTTTCCATTACTCTGCTTGATGCAATGCATATATTAATGAGGTTTGACGCAGAAACTGATTATTACCGATGCTTTTCACATCGAACATGGAGTGTTTTAGGGTATCATATGAGGGTTACAAAGTGGGCGTATGACTATGATCCAAAGGTAGATGTTCCAATTGTGCCAGTTTGGATTTCTTTGACTGGTCTACCAATCTATTTACATAAACAGGAGGCGCTTTTTTGAGATTGCAAAGATGCTAGGTACTCCCTTGAAGCTGGATTCAGCCACCATGCAGTTGTTGCATCCTTCAGTTGCTTAAATATGTGTTGAGATAGATGTTTCGCAAGAATTGCCTCAGCGTTTATATATTCAGTGTGATGATTATAATTTTTTCCAGCCGGTTGAGTATGAAAATTTGCCTTCATGTTGTTCCATATGCCGAATGCTTGGACATTCTGCACAGTCCTGTGCTACTCACAGAACGCAAGATACACAACGGCCTTTGGAGGATCATCAAACTACAAAACAGCCTGCTAGAGAAAAGAAGGCAGATGCTCCACCATCTCAATGATGGACTCCCAAGAAAGGCACAACCACTACGGTTGTTGCCGAGGCGGCTGCAGTTGCAAATACTATTGAACAAACAGAGGATATTAGCGTAGAAGTGCAACCAGTATATGATGTGCAAGCAAAATTACAAACAGCAGGTGAAGAGTTAGCTAAGGAGCAAATTCCTAACCCTACGCAGTTGAAATCTATTAAGAGGGAACAAGTGCAACAGCAGGAACATTCTACCTCTAATGTTCCTAATACAATATTTATTGAATCTGCAGAGGATGCAACGGTGCTTGCACAGATGTCTCATTCTCAAGATATACAGCGCTTGCATTGTAGTTCGGCATCTGTGCTGAATGTTGTAGAGGATGATCCAGTGGTAGTCCTAGAACATGGCTCAGATTCGGAGATTCATGATAATCGTGTCATTGATGCCCAAGAATTGCGTACCGCTGTTATGGATGTTGCTAAAGTTTTATCTGCCACTCCTCCTTTTGAAGATGGATCTTTAAGTATATCACATCCGGACGTAACCCAGGCCGTAGACGATTTATCAAACATTCATCAAAGGCGTCCACGCCGAAAGAAAGCACAGATGCCAATGCCTCCTACTCCTACAATGATCACTACAAGTTCGGTGCAATGGTCTACTTCAAGCTCCTTTTGTCATACGTCTCAATGAATGCATTATTATGGAATGTTCAAGGTATCTCTACCTTGCTTGTTTGTGTTATTTCGCTAGCTAGACAACATAGGTTACACTTATTGATTTTGATAGAGCCCATGCTTAGACAAGCTAGGCTGGAGAATGTTCGATTACAACTGGGATTCTCAAATGCTTACACGTCTTGCTGATTGGAGGCAAAGACAAGCTATTATTTCTATTAATAGCTCCACTGGAGTTCGGTGTGATACTTCTGAGATGATTCAGGAGGAAGCAGTCAATTATTACTCACACCTCTTCAGCGAGGAGCCTACGTATGATCATGATTCGTTATTACAGTATATTCCTATAGTACTCAATGTGCAGGATAATGAGGAACTACAACGCATTCCTCAAGCAGCGGAGGTTAAACAGGCTATTTGGAATCTTAGTCCAACGAGTGCGTCTGGTCCAGATGGATTTCCTGGCTCCTTTTATCGACAGTTTTGGGATCTTGTTGCAACAGATGTCTTGTTGGCTGTTCAGGAGTCCTTTTTGGGAATTCAAGTGCCAAGCAGAATGGCAGCTTCTTTGATTTGTCTTTTGCCAAAGGTTCCCAATCCAGGTACTTTTGCAGATTTCTGTCCTATCTGTTTAACAAATTTTGTTTCCAAAGTTGTTACACGGATTATCTCATCTCGTCTTTCTAAGCTCCTTCCTCGATTGATCTCGCCGGAGCAAGCGAGCTTTATGCCTGGGCATGGCATTTCTGAACAGATACTTATGGTTAAGGAAATGGCGCATATTTTAGATCGTAATTGTCAGGGTGGCCATGTGATTATCAAGTTGGACATGGCAAAGGCGTTTGATAGGGTATCTTGGCAGTACCTTGAAAAATTGTTGTTACGTTTTTGATTCCATGCCAGGTTCGTGCGGCTTATTATGAATAATTTGGCAGCCACACATTGTTCTGTGTTGATCAATGAGAGGCCTTGTGGGTTTTTGCGTCCTTCTCATGGTGTCAAACAAGGTGATCCTCTGTCGCCTTTATTGTTTATTCTTGCATCGAAAGGATTTTCTCGGGGCTAAATGCATTATTTCAATCGGGGATTATCAAGGGGTTTAATGGTGTCGTACTCAAGTGGTCTGACATCTTGGATTTGCGGATGATCTTCTAGTATTCCTGAATGGAGCAGTAGGAAATTTACAAGCATTTAGTGCATTCTTAGAGCAATATCAACGGACGTCTGGGCAATTGGTTAATTATAATAAGAGTTAGATGGTGCTGGGGGAAGTATATCTTCTACGTGGGAAATGAGGATTTTGAATATGCTTCATTCCCATTTGCCCTAAAATACTTGGGTTCATATTTGTTTAAGGGCATCAACCGCTTGTGTTATTATATGGACTTGCTTTCACATTTTGATAAACGCTTACAAGGATGGTCACAACGTCTCTTAAGTATAACAGGTAGAGTTGCCTTTATAAAATCGGTTCTAGCAGCTTTGCCTCTACACATCATGGCAGTTGCATGTTTACCTAAAAGTGTCATTACAGAGATCAATCGAAAAATGGCCAGCTTTTTATGGAAATGCAAGCATCATTGTCGGGCATGGATTTCTTTGTGTCAGCCGAAAAAAGAAGGGGGTTTGGGGGTACGAAATCTTGAAGGCTCATGGCGCTCGCTGCATCGCGTATGGGCAACTATTGTGTCTTTATGGTTTATGCGATTTTGCTTCATGTATTTTGTAATGCGTCACTGTTCCAGTCATAAAATATGTACGCTTTTTCCTTTGCCAAGGTTTTATCCACAATGGTGGTTTTACTTAGCAAGGTTTTAATGCGGCATATCATATATGAGTAGAGGTTGACAATTATTTCTTCATTTCATTCGCTTTTTTCATACGATGACTTTCCTATGTAATATGGTTTTCCTCCGCCATAAGTGAGGTTTTATTTGAATAAAATGTGTTTCATCTAAAAAACATATACATATATATATATAGTACAAAGATTTTAGAATATAAAAAAATGGCGTCTTCTTCCCCAGGTGCTGACAACGCTGGCGGCGCTCGATTGTTTGTAGAAGTTGTCGCCGTTGCTGCTCCTCCTGTTATCCCAATTTCATTGAAAACAATATCCAAGCATAAAGGGAATCCCTTGATTTCCTTTTCTAATGCAGAGATCGATGCTTTAGTCGAGCCTTACCGGCTATCTCTTGTTGGTACCTTTTGGTTTGGTCGGCCACCTTTGAAGGTTATTCGTGATGTCTTTGATCGTATAGGCTTCAAATCCGACGTAAAGATTACACTTTTGGATCAATCTCTCGTTTTGTTGAATTTCCTTCACGAACCCGACTACATCCGATGCTTTTACCGTAGATCATGGACAATCGCGGGCTGTACAATGCGAATTACAAAGTGGACGATAGATTTTGATCCAGCAACGGATGTTCTGATCGTCCCAATCTGGGTGGCGTTTCCGGGATTACCTCTGCATTTCCACTAAAAGTCGGCTCTTTTGAAATTGCTCGTGTTGCTGGACATCTGATCAATTGGACGTGGCTACCGTGGATGGACTGTGGCCTTCTGTAGCGCGCACTTGTGTTGAATCTGATGTCTCCAAGGATCTCCCTAAGAAACTATTTCTGCAAGGGAAACAGAAAATTGTCCAGCAGCAAATTATTTACGAAGATCTTCCTTCTTTTTGTGTAGATGCCGCCATCTAGGTCATATTGCAGTGGCCTGCGGCGATCTGCCGCCAGAGAAGCCCTCTGAGCCGCAAAAACCGGAAACACGATGGACGCCAAAGAAATCACAGAATCCTTCATCAACTGCAACTAATCCAGTCATATTGCTCCAAAAGCCTCCATCCCCCATGCAGACGATATCGTCAATCCGGTTCATAATCTGCAACCTACCGAGCTAGCTATGGAGATCAACAATCCCACTGCCAATCTTTCGGTAATGCAGGATATCACATTGTTACGTTCATATCAAGAGGAGACATTGATGCAGGCCCAAAACAATGAGGATACTGATGTTTGTCAAGTATCAGATTCGGAAATAGGTCAAGCAGGGGATGCAACATCCCTTGTGATATTGATTCGTGCACACAATTCCAACAACAAATGCATGAGGCTGCTGATGATATTGGTAATCCTCTAGCATCTCGTCCTGCCTGTATTGATGACGACGGGATTTTGCAAGCTTGCTTTAATCAAACTATCCCTGATACAGGATGGATTCATTTCGGTGGCTCCTCGGCGAAGGCATAGACAACGTAAAGATTTACCTCCAAGGCCTCCATCAAGTGTAGTTACACGAAGTGCGGCACGTATTGGTTCCTCCCAATTAAATTTCTCATCATGAATGCTCTTACATGAAATGTAGGAGGTATTTGTACCTCTTTAGAGCGCTTGCTTATAATAGTACGCCAAACGCGGATTGATTTATTAGTCATCATTGAGCCGAAACAACGTGTTTCTAAGCTCACCTACTACCGTTTAAAGCTTGGATTTCTGCATGCTGTTGACACATGCAATGGGACTATATGGGTCTTTTGGAATTCCTCAACGTAAGAGCTACTTACAGTTGCCCATGATGTGCAAACTACTTTGATTTCTTTCGTTTGATGTCAAACACAACAAGCTTTTGCATGGTCTGTGATATATGGACGTCACATGATATCAGACAGACAACTTCTTTGGAGTTCATTGATTGAAACATCTCGAACTGTAACTGTCCCGTGGATTATTGGTGGTGATTTCAATACATTTTTATGATTGGACAAACATCAGGGTCGTACTACCCCACCTCTTCGTACGTTGGAGGATTTCAAATCCGGTGTTGATATTTGTTGCTTGCAAGACATTCCCTTCTTGGGCTCACCTTTCACTTGGGCACTTTGGGACTGGCCATGGCCGTGTTATGCGATGACTGGATTGTTACTTGTGTAGTGTTTCATTTTCAGATTTATTTTCAGATTTAGTGGTTCATCACTTGCCAAGAGCCACCTCAGATCATGCTCCTTTATTGTTAAAGTGCACTTTTTCTCAGATGAGACCCCCCATTCCTTTTCGATATATAAATGCATGGGCCTTACACACAGATTTTCTCTCTTTTGTGAAGGCTCAGTGGAAACAATACCCAATGACAGGTGCCATGCGTGGCTTATACAAGAATCTATGTTTTCATAAGAGAGATCTCCGGTGATGGAACCCAGAGGTATATGGTAACATTTTTAACAATGTAGTTGAAGCGGAGAAAACTTATGCCAGTCAGGAAGCTCTCTATGATAATGACCTACTCTTTGCAAATCAAATGGCTTTTTCTTTGGCGCAAGCACAGCTTCTTCAGGCTACAAAACACAAACTTCTTATTGGGCTCAGAAGTCTAGAGCTAAATGGATGTTAGAGGGTGAAGCCAACACATCTTATTTCTATGCATTGTTCAAAGATAGGAACCGCTGTCAGCAAATTTGAAACCTTCGGGATTCTGCAGGAACATTGCTTGAGGACAATCAGGCGTTATGCAATGCGGCGGTTTGTTTTTTCCAAAATCTCTTCACGCATGAACCAGTAATTGGTGTTGACTCTTTTCTTGAGCATTTCCCCTCATTGGTCACGACAGTTGACAGTGATATGCTCTTGGCTATTCCAGATATGTCTGAGATTAAAAATGCAGTCTGGGGACCTTGGTCCAAATAGCGCAGCAGGACTTGACAGATTTAATGGTCATTTCTTTCGGACTTGTTGGGATATTTTGTGGCTAGACATCACTTTTGCGATACAAGAATTCTTTTTGGGAGTACCTCTGCCTCAGGGATGATTTCATCGTTGATTACTTTGATACCAAAAAGATCTCATTCATCCACTTATGCAGATTTTCGACCCGTTTGTCTTTCAAATTTTTTAAGCAAAGTTACCACCAGAATTATTGCTACTCGTTTGACTTCTATGCTTCCAAAGCTAATATCTGATGAACAGATTGGGTTTTTAAAAGGACGCGATATTAGTGAGCATGTCTTGATGGCAAATGAGATGGTTCATCTGCTTGACAGAAAAATTCATGGTGCCAATGTCATGATTAAGCTGGATATGACAAAATCTTTTGATAGAGTTAACTGGTCCTATCTGGAGGCACCACTTCTCAAATTTGGCTTTCATGCACGCTTCATCCGAATTATCATGAATAATATGTGCTTATCCAAACTTTCGGTTGCCATTAATGGTTCTTCTTATGGCTTTTTGTCGCCTACGCGATGAGTAAAGAAAGACGATGCCTTATCTCCATTACTGTTTATACTTAGCTCAGAAGGGTTTAGCCGAGGTATGAATCGTTTGTTTTCTACCGGATCGATCCATGCTTTGCATCTGGGCGAGTCAAGGCAGTTTCACACTTAGCGTATGCCGATGATTTGCTTTTATTCTTAAATGCATCTTCTAATAATTTGACTGCCTTTCAGTCTTTCCTCCAAGCTTATCAACACGCATCCAGGCAGCTCGTTAACTATAGCAAAAGCCAATTTGTTACAAGCTCATATGTAACCCCGCAGCATCTCCGAAACATCGGCCAGGTTTTGTTGATGCAGCCCTCTACTTTGCCGATCAAATATTTGGGATCTTATTTATATCCCGGAATAGATAGAGCTTGCTACTGCACTTTGTTGATACAACATTTTGATGCAAAGCTCACTGGTTGGGCACGTCATCTACTGACCCCCGGTAGTAGACTAGTTTTACTAAAATCAGTGCTGACAGCAATGCCACTTCATATGCTTGCTGCAGCCCGTTTGCCCAAAAGTGTCCTCCATGCCATCAACCGTAAAATATCTCATTTTCTCTGGGGGGTCAACATCACTGGATATCATTAGACGATCTGTGCTATCCGGAGATGGAAGGTGGATTTGGAATCCACAATTTGATACATCTTCAACGCGCATATGATTGTAAGCTGTGGTGGAGTTATCAAACCAATACATCTTTGTGGTCAATATATATGCACCATCGATATGGGTCTCGTTTGGATTATGTGTCCCGCATATATGACCCTCCTGGTTGGAAGAGAATTTGTTCTATTCATCCGGTTTGCCTGCAGCTCTCGACTGGTATACCGGAGCCTTTATGGCGCTCTAATGCCTCGGGTGTGTTTTCCATCCGCCATGCATATGACGATATTAGTCCTGCTCGCGTGCAACTATATTCTCATAAGTTTATTTGGTGGCATGGACATCCTAAATCGATCAGTATTTTTATATGGCGCATATTTCACAGAGCTTTGCCGATGGAGGACAACTTGATTCGATTTACAACAATTAGTCGGACCATGTGCCCATTTTGTAAAACAAAACATGCAAATATCATGCATGTATTTTTGCAATGTCCTTATGTTAAGGATGCCTGGTCGCGATTATTTTGGTTATTAGATGATTCTTTGTAGAAGGATACGCAGCTTCGCTCTTTTTAATTACAATGGTGGATGTCCTCTTTTACACGGACTCTCAAGGGTAACCTTCGACTTATTGGGCCTATAATGCTTTGTTGGTCGATTTGACGGGTTTACACGAATCAAGTGTATGGTGATGTTGATATTTTGCCTACTAGTATCTACAACATTACATGCCAATCTTGTTATGACTGGGCTTCGTCACTTTCTGGTACATCCTTGCCTGAGTATATACCATCTCTCATTTCTAGAGGTTTCACCCCGCCACTGCGTCCTAAAACCGTTCTTACACTAAAATGGGAGCTCCCACCATCTGGAAAGTTAAAACTGAATGTAGATACTTCGGTGGGACGCGGCTGCGCTTCGGCAGGAGCTATACTCCACAATTCACAAGGCCATATCGTTGCTGCTCTTTCTTTCCTGCTTCATTGTCTCTCACCTCTGAGAGCAAAAATTCAGGCTCTGCTCTATAGCATAATGTTCTTTGGCCGACTATATTGAAATTTAGTAGTGGAAACAGATTGTCTGCAGGCAACTCATACGCACTACCCCCAGCTTTCGTTATTGACAGAGTATGCCTGTCTACTTTTGTTTCTCGGTCTCACGGACATTCACCTTTACTTCATTCCTAGGGACGTCAACATGGTTGCCCATCACCTTAGCCAACACGCGCGCATGTCACCGGCTACAATGCTTTATACTTCGGCAGTTCAACTCCCTGCTATGGTGCGTGGCTTCTATTACACAGATTGCACTATTCATGCCCTCCGAACGTAGTGGTCTCAACAAGAGCTTTTTGTGCGTTGCCTGTATCTCAATGATGCAAGCAACTTGGGTATGGTTTCTTTGCATATATATCTTTTTTGCTAGATTCTTTAGATCCCCCATTGGGATTGGCGCTATACTTTGTTTGTTGCCCGCAGTTTTAAGACTACGGCAACTTTGGTATATGGCTACAAGCATTTTTTCCAAGGATATATACACTGTTCTTTAATCATGTATACTAACACATCTTTTACTGGCCCCTGTCAAGGATCACTTCCGTGGATGCGTGCAAGCGAAGCTTTGGCATTTGCTACGGAGGCTTTTACATGGTCGACTTTTGGTTGCTTTGGTCAAGTCAGACCAAAGCAACAGTGGTACGTTTGTATTTCATTATTGCTCCCTTGCTATTTTTGTTTTCTTCTACCAGGCATAACCGGACGATTTTCTTCTTTTGCGCACATGAGCAATCATCAAAATTTGTGGGAGTACAACAATCCATTGTGAGCCCAAGCCTTTCAGCCCTTCTGGACGACCGCACAAGGATTACTCACATTCGCGTGAAATGGAGCATAGTATAGTAGTTCTTTATTTCTTTTTTAATTTGTTGTTTGCTACTACCTTTTGATCTCAATATGTTTTTCTTATGCTGTATTGTTTAGTTTGGGAGAGTCTCCCACATTGAACTTTTCATAACGTAACCACAGTATTCCTCCGCCACAAGTGAGGGTTTCTATATCAATAAAACAACCGGACAGTACCGCCCGTACTTCACCTAATATATATATATATATATATATATATATATATATGACAAGGCAAAATACAAACGATGGAAACCAAGAAAAAATAAATCTGCTCCTGCTCAGATTGTTGTGGAGGATAAGGAAGATGAATCAAATGAAGCTACTCTACATGATATTCCTCCATTATCACATGAGATTCCTGCACCCCAAGTTGCCTCACACACTGCTGAACATCAAATGCTTACACCCACTGCTCCAACAAACGATGCTATTCTACTAGCATCACTCTCGGAGAAACAAGACTTGAACAAGATGGATGCATCCATTGCCCACATTCCAGAAGAAGATGATGATGTTATAGCTGCCACCAACTCAGATTCGGAAGTATATATACATCACTCTGATCAGCAGTTGCAAGCTGATCCGCCTGTTTCATCATCTCACGCAGCTTCACACCCTCAAGTTGATCCCCAACCGCAACAATTACACAGCAGTCCACAAGGTGCTGTTGAGGATGTCTTAACCAACGAGGATACATCATATAATCAGTTAACAGATCAGATGATACAGGAAAATGTGGAAACTATGCCTATTCCCCGACGACGTCGTACAAAACAGGAAATGCTTGATACATATTCTCAGCCTACAGAACGACAGACAAGATCTTCAAACTTCCCCTCTTCATCGTCTCAATGAATTGCCTCATATGGAATGTGCGTGGAATTGCGAACTCTTTTGTTCGTATACGCAAACTTACAAAAACTCATAAACTACAACTATTGGTCATAATTGAGCCCAAGAAGGATCCTACACATTTGGCTCAAGCACAACGACGATTTAAATTTTCATATGCTGAAGAAATTTGTAGGGGGAAAATTTGGATATTCTGGTCAAGTGAGTCCCTCAAACATTTGAGCACAATATATGATGAACAATGCTCGCACTTTAAATTTCAGATTGTAGGCACAGAGGTTGTGCTATGGTTTACGCCAGTCTATGGAATGCATACGATAACTGATCGTCGAAGGTTATGGCATTCACTACGCTGCCACCATGACACCCACAGTGAGCCATGGCTACTTGGCGGTGACTTTAATACCTTCTTGACAGTAGCAGAACATGATGGTCTTTCTACCCCATCTTTGTCTTCCCTAGAAGACTTCAATGACTGTGTGACATCATGTGAGTTAATAGATATTCCATATGAAGGATCTGTTTTTCCTTGGACAAGTGGTCGGGGCCTTGGTGTAGTTCGCAGACGTCTAGATCGCATGCTATGTTCTGAGTCATACAATAGCTTGTTTCCAAGTTTACGTGTTAAACATCTTCCACGCTTGACTTCGGATCATACTCCGTTACTACTGAAATCTTTGTTAACGTCATTCAAAGTCCCGAAATCTTTTTGCTTTCAGAATATGTGGGCAGAACATCTGGACTTTCATGCGTTTGTCAAGGCAACATGGGATTCGTATCCCACAACCTGAGGAATGCGAGGGCTTTACAACAAGCTACAAGCCCTTAAAAAAGATCTACAAATGTGGAACGTATCAGTGTTTGGCAATATATTTGATCAACTAACACATTTGGAGCAGGAACTCAAATACAGTGAGATTGCCTTTGATTCTCACCCTTCGCCAGAGACACGTACAACATATCATGCAGTGCAGGCTGCATACAAATTGGCAGAGCGCAAAACACTTTTATTCTGGTCACAGAAAGCCCGACAAAAATGGATTGCCGAAGGGGATGCCAACACCTCCTTTTTCCACAACATTGTGCGAGAACGCCACACCAGACAAGCCATCACAAAAATATTTGATGAACATGGTACAGCAATTGACACCCAGCAAAGAATACAACAGGCTGCAGAATCATATTACAAAAAATTATTTGCAGCGGAGCCTATTTCTGAGGATCAAACAATTCTGCAATACATTCCGCAGCTTGTCACTGAATCGGATAATCAACAGTTGACAATCTTACCAACACAAGCTGAAGTAAAGGAAGCAGTTTGGACTTTAGACCCCAAAAGTGCACCTGGCCCAGATGGATACAATGGGTATTTTTTCCGCACTTGCTGGGACATAATCCACCAAGATGTTCACAAAGCCATGCAAGAGTTTTTCCTTGGTCTCCCCATGCCAAAAGCAATGGGCAGCACATTAATCGTGTTGTTGCCAAAGACATCTTCTCCCCGTACATTCTCTGATTACAGACCCATTAGCCTTGCAAACTTCATATCTAAGCTGGCCACACGCATTCTTGCAACCCGCATACAGCCACTTCTGCAAAAGCTCATTACAGAAGAACAAGTAGGATTTGTCAAGGAACGAGACATTTCAGACCAGATTCTTCTGGCTCGTGAGATGGTTCACTTACAACAAACGAAAGTCAGAGGTTCAAACGCAATAATCAAACTGGACATGATGAAGGCTTTCGACAGAGTTAACTGGACTTTTCTTGCGAAACTTCTCGAAAAATTTGGATTCTCCAGCAGATTCAGCAACCTTATATTTAATCATCTTCGAGGCACGTACATTTCCATCTTGATCAATGGTGTCCCTGCGGGTTTTTTCCAGCCATCTCGTGGGGTTAAACAAGGAGACCCTTTGTCACCAATTTTGTTCATCCTAGCTTCAGAGGCATTTTCAAGGGGCCTAAATTCCTTAGTCACGCGGGGGGTCATACAGCCATTTCTTGCAGGAAGATCTAAAACTATTTCACATTTGGCATTTGCCGATGATCTTCTGGTATTCATTAACGGTGGATTGCATAACTTGGTCAAATTCAGACATTTCTTGGAGCTATATCAACAGGCATCTGGACAAGCAGTGAATTTTCAAAAGAGTCATTTTGTGCCAGCCGTATATCTATCGTCTGCACAGATTCGCAGAATGGAACACCGCCTTCATATGACATCCATATCCTTGCCATTTAAATACTTAGGGGTCCAATTACATAGAGGCAGAGAAAGGGTCTCACATTTCACAAGTCTGCTCTCGTCAGTTCAAGCTAAATTACATATGTGGCAGAATAAATTCCTTAATCATGCGGGCCGCTTGATCTTAATCAAACATGTCTTGGCTTCCATCCCCTTACATATACTGTCAACTTGCAAGTTGCCACAAAGCTTACTTCGTGCTATCATGAGATGGATGGTCAAGTTCTTCTGGGGAAGCACTCCAGATCACACTAGACATTCTTGGATTTCAAGTGAGCTACTCTTCGGGCCAACAGCTGAGGGTGGTCTTGGCCTAAGGAAACTTGAGGATCTTCAAACAGCTTACTCATGCAGAATATGGTGGAAATATCAACAAAACAATTCTTTGTGGAGTAAATTTCTTCATTCCCGATATGCAAATAGAAATTCATATGATATGCGGATTACTGATTCACCAGTTTGGAAAAGAATATGTAGAATCCATCAATTTTGTGCTCATAGTATAGATGCAGAGCATTACACTATACGAGAAGCGTATGAACAAGTACGCCATCCCCGGACTCTTCGTCTCTCATACAAGTACATTTGGAATACGTATATACCTCCAAATATTCGACTATTCTTATGGAGATTGTCTCAAAAAGCAGTACCATTACCAGAGACTCTACAAAGATTTGCTTATATTCATCCGACTAGATGTCCATTTTGCTTACGGTCACAAATCTCATCCGATCATGTGTTCTTGGGATGTTCTGAAGTTCAAGATATTTGGCAAATCTTTGCTGCGTATCTGGATGGTCCAATCATCAATGCACAAACAACACAGCAACAGCTCATGAAATGGTGGTTGTCAACCAAAGGTACAACGCTTAAAGAAATATTGCGAATAGTTGCTCCAGCTTACATTGTTTGGGAATTATGGAAGTGTTATACTTCCATCATGTATGGGGATGGATTATGGAGAAAATTTTCGGTGGTGGAAGCCATACGACGAGGAATTTACGATTGGGTATCTGCTCAAAAAGGCAAAAAATTCGCACGAGCTGACTCTGGACTTATAGCTGTCGGATTAAGCCTACACCTCCAAGTTTCAAGATGCAGACTAGTTAAATGGACTCACCCCCCACCAGGAAGATTAAAATTAAACACTGATGCAGCACATGGGAAGTACTCAGCAGCTGTAGGAGCAATATTACGAGACTGCAATGGAACATTCTTAAGAGCAATATCATTCCACCTTCCGCTTTCTTCGCCAGCAGAGGCAGAGATTCAAGCGGCATATATTAGCTACATATACTTTGCTATGCATTGGGGTCCTATTGATATTGAGGTGGATGCACAGGGAGTAATTCCACAGATTATGAACCCATATCAAAGGCACACTTTCATCTTCAGGAATCTATTAATTTCGATGGGATCAGAGATAGCGTACACTCCTAGAGAGGCAAATCGACCAGCTCACTTTCTAGCTCAACATGGTCAAGCTCATCAACATCTTGCAATATTCACAACAGAAGCAGCACTTCCTCCACTAGTTCGAGCTAGCTATCGTACTGAAAACACCCCACATATAAGACATGGAACCAACTCTTAAACAGTGTTGTTGCCCGTATCATCAGATATGGGCAACGCTGGTATGCCTCCTTCTTCACATTATTCTCCATTGCGTCATAATTTTTGAGCACCCATGCTATATATCGTTACCCATATTGATTAATATGGGTAACCAGGGTAATTTTTGCACTGCTGAAATTGCTGTTTTTGGATTCAACTCACATACTATTGATGCTGCATATTACAGTCTATCACAATTTACTAACCATATGATGTGTTTGTGCATGGAATTTGGGGAGCAACAACAACAATGGCACTTCATATTTCGGTGGATCCAGCAGAGAACACGGGCTATATACTTTCAACTATTGGACACTCCAACAATATCTGGAACATACTCATATATTGACGCCAATCATATAAATATGTATGCTTTTTCCTTCGCCAAGGTTTTATCCACAAGGGTGGTTTTACTTGGCAAGGTTTTAATGCGGCATATCATATATGATTGGAGACTTCAAATCATATGTTCGTTATATTTTCATTTTGCATACATAGACAAACGTTGTAATACGGTTTCCCTCCACCATAAGTGAGGCATAATAAAAATTTCTCTTTGGTTTAAAAAAAATATATATATTTAGGTCAATAGCCGTATATCATGTCAAAATGTCTACCAAATGTATCCGTATAAATACAAGGCAGTATCAATGCAAATGGGCAACAATTTCCGTCCTAAATTTTTATAAATTTTTAACATGGTATCAGATCGTTTTTTCTGGCCATCTTACACGAGAATTCTACCTTTCCATTTTCTCTAATATCTGTTGCTGCGATTTTTTCTACCCAATCGCTACTGCTGAGATTTTACTCTAGTTATCTATCATGGCAGCTGAAAGATCTCCTGAATTCAAACTAATTTCTCCTTGCGATTTGTTATCTGGTGACGATCCGGGTAGCATAATCTCGAAGTCCAATTGCACGGGGACAATTACGATGAATGGTCGTACGCTCTTTATGTTTCTTTACGCGCTTGTCGTAAATTCGGCTTGTTGATGGTAAATTATATATATATATATATATATATATATATTATCAAAGTATTTCATTTTATTCAATATCTCACTTGTGGTGGAGAAAAAACCATATTACAAAAGTCAGTATACGAAAAAACATAATACAAAGCACTAATGATGGCGCTTCTCCAATCGAATATGATATGCCGCATTAAAACCTTGTCAAGTAAAACCACCCTTGTGGATAAAACATTGACGAAGGAAAAAGCATACATATTTATCCGACTGGGAATAGCGCATAGCGTACATGTGAATGAATACATGAATGGAAATGTCTGATATGATCTATAAGATGACGTTGTGTCATTTGTCGAGGCAGCTGAGCAGGCGTGATATATTGCATGGCCGCACTTGACAACGTTGATTATAGGGAAGAACTCGCTGGCTGTATGTGATTTCGTAATGACGTGTACCTTAGGAACAGGGAAAAGAGCCGTTAGGAGTAACAAGACTTTTGTAACCAACAACAGATCAAATGAAAGGCAAAACATACCGGAGTCGTCTTGGCATGAAAACCAAGACAATAAGATGGAGGAAAAGACAGTGCGTGGTTGCGTTCTCAGTCGCCAGACTATGTGCAGCAAGCTCCGCGTAGTCCGCATGTACACGTGCCACCATGGAAAAGCAGATACAACAGCAAAAGTGAGACAAAATCTTGTATAAGAAAAATCAACAGAAGGAGCAGCACGCCTAATGATCATATAGACGAAGAACAAACGCACCAATGTTGCCTGCGTTCGAAAACACAGACAACTATAAAGAGAGTGAGCTGACATGGATCATAGACGAATTGTTGGCAAATGACGGTCCACATATAATGCACCTCGTACCTCACACGGCAACGCGTGGACCGAATTGTAATGAAGCAGGCCACGAGAGCGGTATCCATATCTTGCAAGTCTGTGTGATGCCAAATTTGCTTCTCTTGGACAATATTGAAGTGTGGAATTATTGAGTGTGAGAAATTGTGATGCTCGTGCAATGTCCGATGACAGCATTCCTGTGACTTGACCATGATCAGCGAGCAAAGTGAGTAAGTATTGACAGTCCGTTTCAACTAGGTTGTCATGGTGTTGCGCGTAGTACATTAGCGCAATTGTCAAAGCTTGAGTCTCAGCCCTTAGGGGGCTCAAAAGAGGCAGTGGAAAGCTGATGGCCGAATGAAACAAACCCTGGCATGTGCGAAGAATTGCCGCTCCTGCTGACATGTGTTGTCCTACTGCCGCGTCAACATTTAGTTTTAGCTTGCCAAATGGTGGAAATCTCCATCGAACAATAGTGGCGCGTTTCATGCGCAGTGGTGGGGAAAAGTGCTGAGCCACTAGATGTGGTATGTTTCGGGCAAATTTCTTCCCATTGATTGAAGCACACCACGTGTAAATCGACCCTTTTAGCTTCGTGTATAGACGGTCATAATCAAACGATTCCTCTCCAAACCTGCATGCAGCGTACATCTTCCATATTTCCCATACCACAAGGGAAGGAACAATTGCTTTGAGCTGGCCTCCCATTGTTTCGGTTGATGACATATGCCACCACCTAAGTAAATGTCTTCTGATTGTATGTGAAAGAGGCATTGGGCCATTAAACGTGAGAGACATGTCTACCCAAAGAGGGCGAATAAGTGTGCAATGTAAGAACACATGATCTTGGATGTCATGAGATTGCCGACAAAATACACATTGAGAAGGATAAACCGTGATCCATCCATGGAAATTGTCTACCATTGGAAGTGAGTGATTCCAAAGACGTCAAAGGAAGATTTTTTGTCCTGGGTGCGTATTTTTCCACCAAATATACTTTGTCTCCTCCTTGTGGAAATGATCCGAAATCAAAGTGTATGCAGACCGGATGGAAAATTGACCATTCTCCTCTGGTGTCCAGTGCAACATTCCACTGATTATGGTAGTATGCCCCTCCATGAACTCATTTGTGCGCGCTATTCGCTTCCATGTGGATGAATCATAGATATGTGAATAGATTGAAGAACGATGACCATACCTGGATCGACAAAATTCTGCCCAAAGGTTATTTGAGTTAAAGTACTTCCACCATATTTGATAATCGTATGCTTGCTGGACATGCAAAAGAGAGCGTATGCCTAAACCACCAGCTTCAAGTGATCGACAGACAGAAGGCTAGGATTGCCAGTGATGACGACCTTTCCATAGAAAGGATGCCATTCGCCTATTAAGGATATTTATGATGCCCTCTGGCAATCTAGAACTGGCAATTAGATGAGTTGGCAACGTATTAAGGACATGTTTGATAAGTGTTAGCCTGCCCGCCATGGACAAGAAACTTGTCGACCAAGACGATAACTTAGCGTCGAAATGAGCTAGAAGATTGGAACAATACCTGGCTTTATTAATCCCCTTGTACAAGTATGACCCCAGATATTTTATAGGCAGAGAAGTAGACCTCATCCCTAATGCAGTCATTGCATGAGACACCGAAGCCCCTTGTCCCACACCAAAATTGACTTTTGCTGTAGTTTACCAATTGACCCGAGGCTTGCTGATAGATATCTAAAAATTTCCGAAACTTTGATAAGTTGCGTGATGTACCATTAAGAAAGATTAATAAATCGTCTGCGAATCCAAAATGAGAAATAAAAAGTGTGCGGCCTGCCCTGAATCCCTTAAGATCACCCGTCTGTGTATGATGATTTAAACCTCGCGTAAATCCTTCAGATGACAAAATAAATAGTAAAGGAGATAGTGGATCCCCCTGTTTAACCCCTCTACCAATGGGAAAAGGTTCTGTCAGAGTGCCATTGAGCAAAATCGAACATGTCGTGCTGCTCAAGTTATTGATAATAATGCGAACCAAACGAGCGTCCATACCCATGCATTGCAACAGCTGCTGAAGATACTTCCAACTCACCCTATCAAAAGCTTTCGCCATGTCTAATTTGATAAGAACATGTCCTCCACGTGTTTGCTTGTCTAAGACATGAACCATTTCCTGTGCCAATAAGACTTGTTCCGTGATGTTGCGGCCTTTCATAAAACCCGCCTGTTCTGGGGATATTAGTCTGGGCAAGATACGTCCCAGTCTGGTAGCGATCAGCCGTGTGATGGCCTTAGAAAGAAAATTTGTTAGACATATCGGCCTATAATCTGCAAAGGATTGTGGGTTGCTAACCTTGGGTATCAAAACAATGGATGCTGCTTGTAGGATCTGCAAGGCACCACTAGAAGGGGGGTTGAATAGATGGTGCAGAAAGTGTGGTTTTTTTTTAAAATTTCTTTAAACTTGAACAATTCAAGTTCTGAAAACAGATTCTGTTTTCAGGACCAGTTTTAAAACGTTTTTAAAACCAGGTTAGAGGTCTTCAAAAATTATGACATTTTGAGAGAACTTAGCCTCAGATGTTATGAGGGTCCCCTAAAAATTTCAAATTAAAATTCAACCTTTAACCCCTTCAAAAACCGTTGATACTCAGATTGTGCAAATCTGCCAGAAACGGTAGATGGTTTTGAAAAATTAATTCCTATTTGTGTGAACGTCCAAATGCTCTGAAAATTTGACCACTAACTCCTTATATACTATATTTAAATGGTTTGAAACAGTTTTGGAAAATTCTTTTGGGAAGTAAGTCAAATATAATCAAAGTCTCAACCTTTGCAAGTCTGAAAATCAGACTGCACTAGTCTCAGAACTTTTGATGTTTGATTGACTTATACTTATCCAAAAGGGTTGAAACTTGTGCCAAATTATCCCTAGAACGTTTAAGTATGTTTCTGGAAATTTTGTTTAATTTTTGAAAATCGTTTACTATTTTTACGGATGCAAACAAGAAGGATAAACAGTGCAGTAACTGAAAAGTGAATACAGAAAGTAAATGGCACCAAGAATTTTATACTGGTTCGGTTATAAAAAACCTACTCCAGTCTTCAAGGAACACCTTCCTTGGTTCACACTAATCACACACACGCAGTACAACTTACCGCAGGGTTGATAGAGTTACACCTAACTCTAACCCTTTACAAACCTTGTATTGTAAGTACAATTCGCACGAACACCACCACCTTGCTAGGATGAAGATTGATCACACCTTGATCAATCTTTTACAAAGATATATGAATGGTGGTTTAACTCAAGCCTATTCAAGATTGAAAGATATGAAAAACAATAGGCTTTTACAAGAAAAGAGAAAGAAAGAAGATGTAGGAGAAGAAGAGCTTGGCTATTTGATCTCTTTGAATTGCAATGCTTGTTGTTGTTTTGTTTGCTCCACTTCTTTCCTTATAACATGTCCAGGCCGTCCCCTCCTTGGTGTGTCTCCCTCTTGAAAATTATCTTTTAAGTCCTTGAGAGAGTGTAAGACATCATTGTGACAAGGCCTTGCTTACTTGGCATCCTCCTATTTGATCATCATTTAGTCTTCGCTTACTTGGCACCTCCTTATTGGCTCAACGTTGTCATCATGATGACATGGAAAAAAATCTGAGATATACACTTTACCATGTGCCAAAAATCAATCATAAAATCATACCATAAATCAAGAATTACATCATAAATTGCAAGACCAAAAAATCCTTCCATATTCATGCCAAAAAATCGGCCATAACAATCTTGCCATGCTGAATTTTTCAGCATGTGCATCATGGGGATAAAGTTCAAATCATTACCATTTTTCTTTGAATTTTCATCAAAAAAATGAATCAACAACTTATGGTAGGTATTGCTACCAATTAAGAAATGAACCTAGACATGTTTTGGCACTTAAATTCGGCCATCAAGATTGAACACATGCTGAAAAATTTTCAGCATGTGTGATATGTAAAATATCACCATTTATTTATTTAAATTATATTCAACACCTTTCCATTTCTTCTTCCAATTAATCACATAACAAAAGATGACAAAATATGTCACATTGAATAGCAAATTTCGGCCACCCTAAGTTTAGTATGCTAAAATTTTCAGCATGTGACATAAGAGAGGTATACCTTGAATTCTTACCATTTGTAGCTTCTCTCTTCAATTCACCAACTTTGTATGATTGATCCTTGACCAATCAAGATGCCAACAAAGCTCCACATGTGCTCCAAATCAGCTGTATGTGATGTTGGAAGGTCTATATACATGTGCTGAAATTTATTTTTGCTAACTTTATAAAATAGCGCACATTTAATAATACACACATGTAATATTCCAATCAGCCCTTAATTTGATTTTCTAGAACACTTTAAGATGTATATCATATGTAAAAAGTGTCTAGATACGTGTCACATGATGTACAAGAAAAACGTTCCATGTTATGTGCGTAGAAAACCGAATTTTCGATATTTATCGATTACCCGATTTTTCTCTAATTGAAATTCCAACTTTTGCACATATTATATATATTATGTTATACATAATATATATAATATATACTTTAAATCTCAGCACTTGGCTGGTCTAAAGTGGTACCATAAACATGTGACAAAAATTAAACTTGGAATCTTCACATTTTGGCCTTAATGTGGGGTGATTTGTGTGTGCCAACATGGAAAGTATTTTTGGCTGAAAAATCATGTATGGTACGAAATTTACATTAATTTTTGATGTATATGGGCTGGCCATTTATTTATGGCAAGTATGTGACACGTTGGCGAAGTTTCGGTATTCGCCCGATACGACAAATTTCGGTTTAAAACCTTTTATCGTGTCGTATTTGATTTGTCATCACCATATCTTATATCATATGATATAAGACCTGAATATACTCATAAATATGAGTTAAGTATAGTGGTGTGACGTTAACGTACGTACGTAAAATATATAACGTGTCGGTAGTACGTTGGAATACATGTGTATGTGCCTTTATTTAAAAAATCTGAAAATATGTATAATATATGTATATGTGGCGTGTACATTAATGGATGGAGAGGAGGAGAAGACTTTCCTTCTTTAGCCTTGTTGCCTTTGTGCCTTTTCCAAATGAATCTTCCTTTAATGAACTACTTAGTTTATTAAACTAAGTACTTCACTTAATGAACTAGTTGAGTTCATTAATGGTGGCACCTGAAAATACTATAAACACAACAAATGTTCGCCATATGATGTAAGCTTTAATGCTTCATGGCTCGTTAGTACGGCAACACGATATATAAGCTAAATAAGGCAAGTAATGGCAAGTTATCATGCATACATGTACACATTTATGTATGTATACGTTTATACATATATATATATATATGCTTTCGAATTGCTTATTTTGAAATCACTCAAACCCTCTTATCTCTACACTGCTGCCACTGCCTTAGGCATTCGGATACCCAAGAAGAATTCTTGAACTGCTTTGTGAACATCATTCTGTATGTGGGGCCAAAATCGTCTATAAAAAGAGCCAGGGTAGCCATCCAGAACTGCTGCACTTGTTGGACTGAGATCCCACACTGATTCTTTAACCTCTGACAGCAAGGGAATGGCCTTCAACATACTGTTATCATCTGCCGTTATCAACGATGGAATGTGTTGAAGAATTAGCTCACACTCTGAAATGGACTCCTCAGCAAAGAGATGGGAAAAATAATTAATAGCCTCAGCTTGGATGTCACTTTGCTGTTCAAGTACAGTGCCGTCTTGCTTAGTTATTCTATGGATCATCCGGTGGCTGCGTTTATGCTTAACTGTCTGGTGAAAGAAAGATGTGTTAGCATCACCATCCTTTAACCAATAATGTTGGCCTTCTGTTTCCAATAAAGAAATGCTCGTTTTTGAGCAAGGCATAGCTCAGCAATGCGCTTATGATACAGGGCTCGCGTAGAGTCCGTGGGATTAGCATCATAAGCTCGTTCTGTGATTTTAACTTCCGTTTCTGCTTGTGACACTGTGTCAAAGATGTTGCCAAATGTATCTTTGTTCCATTGACGTAAATCTTTACTCAAGAGAGATAACTTACGATTTAATCCCCACATGCCGCCTACAGTTGGGTATGATTGCCATCTATGTATCACAAATGAGTCAAAGTCGGCGTGGGTTGCCCATACATCGAGATATCGAAACAGGGATGGTGTTCGTGGGACATCTAAGTCGCATATTAGAAGCAAAGGAGAGTGATCCGAGGTGGCTCTTGAGAGATGTTGAACTTGCATATATGGAAAAATATCAACAATAGAATCCGAACTCATCAAACGATCTAAACGTCGCCACACACGGCCTAAACCTCTTCCATCTGACCATGTGAAGCATGATCCTTGAAACTGTATTTCATGTAACTGGCAATGCAGAATAAAATCATTGAAGTCCTGCAACATACGTAATGACAGTTGTGACCTTCCCCGATGTTCTTCCAGCGTTCGAAACGTGTTAAAGTCTCCTCCGATAAGCCATGGGATATCAAGTGACGTATAAAACTGCCATAATTCATCCCATAGTATACGAAGCTGAAGAATTGAATGTCGTCCATATACCCCTATAAACCAGAAACATTGTCCAGTGACACGCCACTGGAACTTTATGGAGTGATGTTGACTTCCATATGCTTCATCTTCTCGAGTGAGAAATGAATCCTTCCAAAAAAAACCACATTTGATCATTACACACTGATATAGCATTAGAGAAACCAAATTGTAACTGATATGATTGTAAAGCATTGGATCTGAGCTTGGGTTCGATTATAATAAGCAAATAAACGTTATGCTTACGAACTAGTGAAAGTATTCTATTAAATGAACTACGAATTCCTCTAACATTCCATAATAATAGCTTCATTGAGAAAGAGGATCAAAAGAGTTTGAGATGTGCGCTGCACGTAACCTGGTTAATCGGGGGGAAGGTGGTTGAGTTCGTCTTAAGATTCTGGGCCCCTGGCTCAAATGACTATCTGGGAGAGCAACTGCTGATTGCTCGTCCAAATTCGTGGTTGTGGTCTCTATGTTAATATTGTCAACCAAGGCAATCCCTGATTGATTCTCGGTAGCACTTGAATCAATATATGCGGCTTCAATTAAGTTGGCTATTTGGTCCGTAGTATTTCGATCCTGTTCATCTGATCGTGGATCTACTTCCGCATCCGAGCGTGAGTCAATCCCTGTGGTCTCTTGAATTTCTCCTATAATGGAATCATCAACACCTTTTAAACGCAAAATATCCTGAATATTCGATACAGCATTGACTGCAGCCATATCAGGAGAGGGAGGCAATCCAGATATGTGCAGATCTGGGTGTAAGTCAGTTGCATGGTGGGCATCTTGTTCTATGTTCATACTTGCAGTTGAAGATCCAATCTTTTTGGGGGTCCAACGTTGCTTCTGTGTTGTTATTGCTTTCTTTGATCGTGGAACTTCTGTTTGCTTGTTGTCAGGCAGAAGCGGCTGCGTAGGGTTTTCTTTGCCGCAGTCTATGGTTACGTGTCCGAGTTTATAGCAAGAGGAGCAGTATTTTGGCAGATCTTCGTACTCAACATTCTGCATGATTACTCGAGATGGTGTTTGGATGAATGCCCTTTGAGGCAGGTCTTTGGAAACGTCCAACTCAACACAAACTCGTGCCACCGATGAACGACTCATGGCTGCCGTTGCTGCGTCCAATTTTAGGGGCGTGCCTAGCATCACAACAATTTGAAAGAGTGAATCTTTGCGATGCATGTGAAGAGGTAGGCCCGGAAATGTGACCCATATTGGAACAACCGGCACTTCTATCGTAGGATCGTAATTTGGAGTCCATTTTGTAACTCACATTTGCTTGCCTGAGATGATCCATCCTCTTCTAGAGAAGCATCTTATGTAGTCAAGTTCTTGATCAAAGTGAAGAACGATATGTGTGGGATCTAAAAGTCCCACCTTTACTGCCCCAATGAAACCAATTCGATCAATGGCTGAACGTATTGAAGCTAACGGTGGACGGCCATACCAGAATGTGCCTACCAATGTATACCGATACGGAGCTGCTAAAGAATTGATTTCTTACTCTAAAAATGTGATCATGGGGCTTCCTTTATATTTTTGAATGGCTTTCGGTTGAACTTTGGCTGCGGATGCAAAAAGCGATGCGAGCGAACGCTTAGGTGAAACTGGGTTTGCCGCAACGGCGGCCGATGATTCATGCATTGGATTGAGATGGTTGGGTTGCAGAAAGAACGGAGGTTGCGGATGAAAGGCAAAGATTTCGGCGGTGGCGGCTACGCCACCAGCCGTGAAGGGGATCGCTCCGAGGGCATGGCTCTATCCTAGCGTGTATATATATCACACGGCCATAAGGCCATTTTTGGCTCCTCACTTGAGCTTCACCATACATATTCAAGATATGTATATTAATGATGTTTATGGCTCAAAAAGTTTAGTTTTCATGGTTTCCATCATCTTTATGTTTTATATGTTTTCATTATGTTCATCATCATGAAAATAATAATGTTGATGGAAACTAGGATGTACATGGTTAATATGCATACATATATATATATATATTAAACTCATAACATGTATGTAAAATAGAAGAAAGATATGATTTATGTGGTTATGTGTGGGTGTGTATAACGGCGTCAAGAAGAGACAAACAACGACGTCTGTCAGAGCAATTGAAAGTCTCACTATAGAAGGGAAGAGGAGTAAAGGCAGACCCAAACTCACGTGAGATGAGTAGATTAGGCATGACTTACTAGAGGCATGACTTACTAGAGTTGAACCTCTCTGAGAACATGGTCCAGGATAGGAGTTCATGGAGGCAGAGGATTAAGGTTAAGGAAAGGTAGGTAGGATATAGGGGAACTTTAAAGCATACTTAGAGGATTAGATAGTATTTACAATTTAGGTTGACTTTGCACAGTTCTGTTTCGGTCTTTGTCTTTCAACTACTTATTCATATCCACTGTTATGACTATTTTAATACCAGAAGACTCCTGTTTATGTTTGATAAAATCTGTTCACTAGTACATATTCCTATTATTATGCTATATATGCAGATACTGTTAGTGTATGTGCCCTAGGCCATCATTTGGATATTTATGTTATGCATTTATTATTAATAAAAGGAGGTTTTATTATCATTATTGTTGGTTAGTATGTTACACAATTTTGATATATGTCCCTGATTCATTATTGTTATAGAGATAAAATAATTTATAATCAGTATGAGTATTGATTTGATAATCATGAGATGATTATGTGTATGGTGATACGAATCAATCTCATAGATACTTGATAGAGAACAGTGTATTGGATAGACCCATCATGAGATTACTACATGGATTAGCGTCATAAGTAAATCTCATGATAGTCATGTTTAATCCTTTGACTTGAGATTGTCATAGTTTCCAACATAAGGACTATTATATTTTGACATGATCAAACGTTATTCGTAACTGGATAATAATAAAGGTCATGATTGAATGTGATAGAAATTATGTAGAGGATATTGAACAATCAAGATAGAATTTGTCCCTCTCTTTTGAGAGAGATATCTTTGGGCCCCTCGATTAGTGAGACTGTGAAATGCATGGCCGTGCTCAAATGAGTTGATAGTGTGATCAATATCATTTGTTTTATCAGTCTACTTAGAGATCGAGTAATCATATGTTTGAACAATATAAGTATGACGCTGACCATGACTTATGTTCAAACTAGATATCGTGTGACAAAGGGATTAATGCATGTGCTATTATTAGGCTAGTTGGACTTTACTCGTATTTATTGGGTAGTCGTAATGTCTTACTAGAGACCAATTACGACTTGTTGGTTTAATAGAGATTTAATCAACTGCCAATTAATATGGGCCTATCGGGTCACACACAAGAATGCGTATGGCTGAGATTAATAATATTAATAATATTAATATTGGATATTAATTATTATTATTATTATCATTTTTAATATTAATAATATTAATATTGGATATTAATTGTTATTATTATTAATTTCGTTTTTTGTTATGTATATATTTATATCATCGGATAATAACAGAGAATCCATATCTGATATGGATTTTGATTGGTTTTATCTTATCCTAACAGAATCCGTATCTGATACGGATTTTGATAGTGTTAACAAATCCGATCTGCAATCGGTTTTTTGATATCTATATATATATGTATGTTGCTTGGCGTATTTGATACACCAAGCAATCAGAAAAACGAAAGAACAAAAATCGAAACCCTAGAATCGTTTTTGTGGAAAAACGAGTTCTTCAGCCGCGCCGTTTGAAGAGCTAGCACTCCAGGCGGAAGCGTTCGTGTGGATACCGACAGAGGGTGGTCGTATTTTCGCACCTCTTTCATCTGCAGATTTCGAATCTACGGAGGTAATTTTTGATTTCTGTTGTCGAATTAAACGAACAACATGGATCCTTGGTAGGAAATCGGAGATCGATTTTTGTTTTTCCGCTGCGCGTTTTGCAGTGATCTCGTTAGATTTCCTAACAGATACATATAGAGCCGGGGGTCTCACTGGAAGCAAACTCTCTATCCCTCGGGATAAGGTGTTGTTTGCCCACCTCTCACCCTCACCAGACCCTAGCAATAGCTTTTGATGTTGTTGGGATATACTTGGTATGATAGTTGTTGTTGTTGTGGGTATGTATAAATCAGCTATAAGGCCAAAAGTGTTCTAATTAAAGTGTGGAGAAAAAAGGAGGCTTTCCTCTGGCGATAATGGCGATCGGCAGCGCGGTTGGTTTGATTCATCGCTGCATATGTCATTCAATTTTCATTTCTCTACGTTTGCACTGTTTCTTTCTTTTCAATTCATGTTTCTGTTGCGTGCTTTTGATTCGGCAATCGCTGATCATAGCGATACTACAGCGCCGCCATGGATCTGTAGAGGTCCTTTGCGTTAAAATAATCTACACCCACTCTGCCTCCTCGAGAGATAACTAGATTCAAAGGTGTTCCAGCAATCAAATTCACTCAGGAGGATTTATCTGTTCTTGCTGATTCTTGCAAATATTGCCTGGTATGAACATTTTGATATGGCCGCCCAAAACTTGATGCTATTCGAAAATGTTTTGAGCGAATTGGCTTCACGGCTTCCATTAAGATCACATTATTAGATTCATCACATATCCTAATGCACTTTGATGCTGAGGCTGACTATTGCAGATGCTTCTCACGTCGCACATGGACGGTGCTGGGGTATCATATGCACGTAACGAAATAGACCTATGACTTTGGTCCTAAGATGGATATGCCTATCGTGCCTATGTGGGTCTCTTTACCTGGATTGCCTATTTATTTACATAAGCAGAAGGTATTATTTGAAATAGCTAAAATGATTGGAACGCCTCTAAAGGCTGACGCTGCTACCATGCAATTGCTACGTCCGTCTGTGGCCAGAATTTGCATTGAGATTGATGTTTCTCAGGAGTTGCCTCAATGCTTATAGATTCAAAGTGATGAATACCATTTCTTTCAGACAATAGAATATGAAAATTTGCCTGCATATTGTGCCTCTTGTTGACTTCTTGGCCATTCTTTAAGCTCCTGCACATCTGATAGGGTTAAGGACCCGTTGCCGCAGGCATATGCTCTAGATGCTACGACACTACCTGCACGCTCGAAAGTGAATACAGTTCAATCTTTGCCTGCACAGAGATGGACTCCTAAGAAGCCAAGCCTGAAGCAAAATATCACTGACATCATTGCGGAGGACAATTTGCAAGATATAGTGATTGAGCCTACATCTGAGCCTTCTGTGCCCAAAGAACAGCGTATCGAAAAAGATTCAATCACTCTTGCAGTAGTTACCATTGCATCAACCATCCCGGTAGATTCTCAAACTGCGAAGGTTTCCCATGCACAGGACTTGAATCATTTGCTTTGCTCCTCCGCTACGGTACTTGCATCTATTGATGAGGAATCAGACCCGACACTGGCTCATGCTTCCGACTCTGAACTCCATTATGATCCACAAATTGATTCCCAAGAATTGTGCACTATAGTTATGAAAGTGGAAAGAGTTTTATCTGCAACGCCTCCATCAGAAGATGGTACTCCCAATGTCTCACATCCAGATGTTTCCATGGCTATTGATAACCTGCTTAAAATTCGTACGCGTCGGCCTCGTAGAAAGAAAGGTGACATGCCACAAGCACCACCATCTTCTATTGTTACTCATGGAGCGTTGCAATGTTCCTTCACTAATTTACCCTTCAATATCTTTCAATGAAGCCACTGTTATGGAACGTTCGAGGTGTTAACACCTCGCTTGTATGTCTTATTTCACTTACACGTCAATACGGTTTACAATTACTAATACTCATTCAGCCTAAGCTTCGGATCTCTTGGCTGGAGCATCTTCGACTGCAGCTAGGATTTTCACACACATGTTCCTCTGATGATGGCAATATATGTTTTTTTTTGGCGTGAGTCATTTTTGGAAATTTTGGTACCCGCCCAGGTGTGCAGAACATGTCGCTTCGTTTTCCTTGGCAGGCTAGTAGGCAAGAATTCTGGTTCACGGTTGTATATGCTCGACATACAGTTGTGGCTCGGCAACCTTTGTGGTATGACTTGACCTTGTTTCATACAGGAATGGGTTTGCCTTGGCTAATATGAGGTGACTCTAATACTTTTCTTTCATTAGATGAGCATAAGGGAGTCTCAACGTCCTCATTGCGGACATTAACAGATTTTAAACATTTTGTTGAGTCGTGCGAGTTGCTAGATTTGCCTTTTCAAGGGTCACAATTTACATAGTCTGACAGACGTGGCTTGGGTAAGGTATGACATCATTTGGATCATTTCTTTTGTAATCAGGCATTCTCGGATATCTTTGCCACTACCCTAGTGCGACATATTCATCGCACGACATCTGATCATTCACCATTACTGCTTCAATGTCAATTGTATACTTCTATGGGGCCAGTTGCTTTCCATTATTTAGATGTATGGTTAACACATGAAGATTTTGATGGTTATGTGCATGCGCAATGGCGGACATACCTGACCATTAGAGGTATGTATGGCCTCTATGACAAGCTGCGGCGCCTAAAGGCTGATTTACGCATATGGAATAATTGTGCCTTTGGTAATATTTTCACTAATTTAATGGCGGCAGAAGAGGATACAATTCGTGCAGAAAAGATTTATGATGCCGCACCTACAAAGGCCACTAGGGAGTCTTATCACTAGGCCAAAGCAATGCTTATAAAACAACAAAAGTGCGCCATGATTTATTGGAAGCAAAAAGCAAACATCAAATGGCTTAAAAAGGGAGATCTCAATACTGTTGGGCCATGCACCTGCAATAAACACCACTAGAGGGGATGAATAGTGGTTAGCAGAAATTACACTGCTACCTTTTGTAAAAATCCCCTTTGAAAACAGATTCTGAGACCACGTTAGATTCAGAACCCGTATTTGAAAAATTCAAAAATAAATGTACACAACTCCAAAAATTATAAAACTTTCTAGAATTTAACTCCAATGTGTTAACAAGACTCTATCCAAAAATCAGACAAAAATAAGATCGTTGGCCCCTTCAAACAAATAAAAAGATTCAGATGGTCAATCTGGACAGAATTGGACAGAATGTTGCTGATTTTGCAAAACGTGTTTCTCTTTGAATACTCAACCAAAAAGGTTGATCTTTATATCAAAACACTCCTTAGGATTTTTAAATGATGTTTCTAAAAGGCCCTGACCTTAAACAATTCTTGATAAATACAGAATTTAAGTTTTCTCAAAATTGGTGAGATTGCAGCCAGATTGGAGCAGTTATTGTGCAGAGACTGAAAGACTAACTTTGCCTTGCTCAAATCAAGTGATTCTTATTGCAAATCAAATCTGAAAGTCTAAAGTATAACTCCATAAAAAATCACGAATTTTGAAAGTGTTTAGCTATTTTTTCGAATTGTGAGAAGTGTGAAAACAGTAGTAAAAACGGGCAGAAAATAGAAATGAAGAAACAAGACAAGAACACCGAGGATTTATCCTGGTTTGGTCAATGTGACCTATTCCAGTCCCAAGGAACACCTTTACTTGGATTCCACTATGAAATTAATCACCTTACAACAAGAACCAAGCTTGATCCTTGGGTTATACACCAACCCTATTCAAGACTTGGATAATCACCTTCTAAACAACACTTAGTTGCAACACCTTTAACACCTATTGATATAGCCTTATAGAAATGCCTAATCAATATTACAAATGAAGCTCAAGAGGCTTGTAGCTCAACAAAAACAACAAGAACACCTTTGCTACAAAGAATGGAACAAGAACAATAACAAGAAAAAGATGATAGCTAGACAATTCAACAAATGCTTGTGAGCTTCAAGTGTGTTTCATCTTCTTTACCATTGCCTCTATTTATAGTGTGATTTGAGCCTTGTAGATAAGACTTTCAATGTGTCACCATCTTCATCATCAAGTCCAAATGTCTTCTCATCATTGGTTGGCCTTTGTACACTTGGCAAAATAAGACAAAATGATTGGTCCACCTTGGCAATTCAGCATGGCCGAAAATTCCACCTTGAAATTGTCTTGAAAATGTGAAGATAATACTCAAAGATAATAGCTATAAAAACTCCATTACCTTATCAACTCTTTGTCAATATAATAGGCATGTGGGCATTTGACAAATTCAAATTAAAAAATCAGCTCCACTACCTCATAGTAGCCGTTGGCTACCTTTCATATTTTCCAAAAATAATTTTGATTTTTCTTAATAAAATAAGAAAGGATAATACCACCAAAATTTTCTCAACTCCAAGCACAAGAATAGGACATGTGGAGTCTTCATTTGACTTCAAAAATCTGCTGAAAATACCCAAGAATACAAAGTAGCCGTTTGGCTGCCTTTGAAAAAATGCCAACTAGCTCCTTTTTGATTTGTCCACTTGTCACCAACTGATAAAATGAATACTACCTCACACGCAGCTGATAATACACGTTTTGTATCATACAAATATGTGTAGTAACTCAAATTTTTGAAAAAAAAATTAATAGATAATAGTTGACAAGATTATGTCAACGTGTAACACCGAAATTCCCAATATTTCTTCTTATATGTCGTGATGATTTCCACACCTTTAACACCTTTGACATATCTGAATAATGATGATAAATATGCTCTTATAACATATATAAGAGGGTCTTCAAGGAAAAATAGAATGTGACATCTCAAATCGTCACATATCCCGCTATAGTCAATAATATCATCATGTGAGAGAAATGATATAATATCACCATATAATCTTCAAAATAATAATAGCTCAACTCAAGAATGAAGATAATAATATGCTCAAGAGATTCTATGAGTGAAAATACCAAAAATACCCTCGGAGGTGAAATGACCAAAATGCCCCTGGTATGAGAAAACTCCAGAAATGACCCGGATGGTCAGAAATAATCATGATATCACCTTTGTCATGATAAATAGTATAATAATACACCCTTGAATTATTTTCACCATGTGAAGTTCCTACCAAACTCAAATTACAAATTTTGCCCTTTTTGGTAAGTTGTAGAAACTTCTAAGGCACGTTAGTCACAAGACAATTATAATCATCAAAAACACATGATAATCACATAATAAACATGTATAAATCATATACAAATGAAAACAACCAATTTATCACATTTTAGAAAATTATTTCTAAAAACCTTAGACATCGATCGATCAAAGTGGCTCAGGTTGAGAGATCGATGTCTCACCGAAAGTGTCAGAGTTTGCCTCTGACCTACATCGATCGATCGAAGTGATGGTTCGATGTACATCGATCGATCGATGTGTCTTAGGTTCAGAGATCGATGTCTCACAGTAAGGTCTTGAACTTTTATTGCCTTACATAGATCGATCGATGTGAGAGATTTATGTACATAGATCGATTGATGTGCAACAACCTGAGAGATCGATGTCAACTTTTCAACTTTTTGACTTTTAATCACATATAACACCATATATGATATTTTTAAGTATTTACCACTTAAAATCATGACTTTGAAAATTATCCAAACATATTTCTCAACATTCTCCCCCTTTTGGATGATTTTCAAAATAATCTAACATGATTTTAATGTCACAACTTATAACCAATTGTTTATCATAAATTTATCAATTGTTTTACCAAACTTATACCAATCGTTTGAGAAACTAATTTCCAACCAATTACCAAATGTTTTCACATTGTTTTCAAATTTTCAACTTTCATGTATTCATATGCTCCCTCTCAAATTATACTCTCCCCCTTAATTTATGCTCAGCTTATACCAATTGAAACTTAGCATGACGTACCAACTCAAATTATGTTCTTATTATATCTCTCCCTTTATTTAGCAAATCATGCAAAAGATAGAACTACGATCATAAGTCATCATACCTAACTTGGCTCGTAAGTTTTCAAAAGTTGCTTGATTAAGGGGTTTGGTAAAGATATCAGCTATTTGGTGATCAGTTCTTATATGGTTTATTACTATATCCTCATTTTGAACATGATCTCGACGAAAGTGGTATCACACCTCAACGTGTTTGGCCTTAGAATGAAGCACCGGATTCCGAAAAAGATTGATTGCACGTGTGCTATCGCAAAAAATTGGAACCTTATTCATTTTAACGCCAAAATCACTATGTTGCTGTTTAAGCCAGAGTGTTTGGGTAGTACACAAACTCAATGCTATATACTCGGCTTCGGTGGTAGAAAGTGCTACACTAGCTTGCTTTTTAGAAAACCAAGAGATCAAGTTGGTTCCTATGAATTGACAAGTACCGCTAGTGGATTTTCTATCTAATTTGTAACCACCATAATCAGCATCACTATATGCGTGTAATTCCAACTTAGCGTTTCTATCATACCACAGTCCTAAGTGAGGTGTGTGTTTAAGATATCTAAAGATCTTTTTCACTGCATTGTAATTTGATACCTTGGGACAAGATTGAAACCTAGCACACATACATACACTAAACATGATATCAGGTTTTGATGCAGTTAAGTATAACAATGAGCCAATCATAGACCTATAAAGTGTGTCATCAAAAGGTTTACCATTTTCATCCTTATCTAGTTGGTGCTAACATTCATAGGAGTAGTTGTAGGTTTCAACTCTTCAAAGCCAAACTTCTTAATCATATCATTGACATACTTAAGTTGGCTAATGTGAATTCCTTGAGGGGTTTGTTTGATTTGAAGCCCTAAGAAGTAGTTCAATTCTCCTACCATTGACATTTCAAATTCTGACTTCATACATTCTTCGAAGTCTTTTACTAAGGTAGGGTTAGTTGAACCAAAGATTATATCATCTACGTATATTTGAACTATCAATAAATCATTATCTTTTCTTCTTAGGAATAATATGTTGTCTATTGTTCTCCTTTGATAATTATTTGCAATAAGAAAGTTTGCAAATCTATCATACCAAGCTCTTGGAGCTTGTTTCAAACCATATAAAGCTTTCTTAGGCTTATAAACATGGTTAGGATTCTTTGGATCTTCTAATCCATGGGGTTGTTTCACAAACACCTTTTCTTGGATGTATCTATTCAAGAATGCACTCTTGACATCCATTTGGAATAGTTTGATGTTGCTTAGACTTGCAATTGCAAGTAACAATCTAATTGCTTCTAGTCGTGCAACGGGTGCGAAGGTTTCTTCATAATCTATTCCTTCTTGTTGATTATAACCTTGTGCGACTAGTCTAGCCTTATTTCTTGTAATGTTTCCTTGTTCATCCATTTTATTCGTAAACACTCATTTCGTTCCTATTATAGACTTGTTTTCGGGTTTAGGTATTAAGTCCCACACATTGTTCCTTGTGAATCGATTTAATTCCTCATGCATAGCATCTATCCAAGATATATCACCTAAGGATTCCTTTACATTATTATGTTCTAATTGTGAGATTAAGCTATGTCCTTCAAGTTGACTTATATTTCTACGTGTTCTAACCCTAACACTTGGATCCCTAATGATTAGTTCTCTAGGATTCCACTGATTCCTAGATTGACTAGGTTCACCTTCATCTTGTTCAAATGTTTCATTAATGTGAACATTATCATATGTAATTTGATCATTGGTTGTATTATCTTCTAATTGCAAAGTTTCTTCATTTATTTCATCTAAGAGTTCATGCATGTCTTGTTCAGGGGGAGTTGGATCTAGATGATCAATTACAGGATCAAGTAATACATCATCGTCAAACATATTTTCAACATTAGTTTCTTGTGTATGTTGATTTTTATCACTAACTTCAAAGCATGCATTTTCATTGAATTTCACATGTATAGATTCAACTATTTTTCTAGATGCAGGATTATAACACCTATATGCTCTAGAATTAGTTGAATAACCAACAAATATACATTCAATAGACTTTGGTTCAAATTTGTCTAGATTATCCTTGGTGTTCAACACAAAACACTTACATCCAAATACTCTAAGATAATCTATTTTAGGCTGTCTATTGTTTAACAACTCATAAGGTGTTTTATTTAATTTCTTTCTAATAAAAAGTCTATTTATTATATAGCATGCACAACTAACAGCTTCAGCCCATAAATATTTAGGTAATTTATTTTCACATAGCATAGTTCTAGCAACTTCTTGAATTGTTCTATTTTTGCGTTCAACAACTCCATTGAGTTGTGGTGTTCTAGGTGGTGAGAATTCATGTTTAATTCCATGTAATTCACAAAATTTGATTATATCTTTGTTTTTAAATTCTCCACCTCTATCACTTCTAATTCGTTTAACATTTTCTTCGTAAATGTTTTCAAGTTGCTTAATAAGAGTTTCGATTGCTAATGGAGCATCTTCTTTGTGTGTTAAGAACAATGTCTATGTGTAGCGTGAGTAATCATCTACTATGACACACACATAGTAGTGTCCACCTAGACTTCTTGTCTTACTTGGACCAAATAAGTCTAAGTGAAGAAATTCTAGTACATGACTAGTACTCACTTCATGTTTCGGTTTTAATGTTTCGTTAATGTGTTTTCATTTAATGCATGTTTCACACATTTGAAAATTATCTAAGTCTAACTCAGGCATACCTCTAATTAAATTCCTTTTAGATAATTTCCTAATGGTTGAAATTCCTATATGGCCTAATCTTCTATGCCATAAATTCACATCTAAGTCATGTGATATCAAACACTTAACCTTAGCATCTAAGATATTATCTAAGGTAAGAGTATAAATGTTACCATCCCTATTTCTTTTAAAACTATTTCTCCTTTTTCATTTATTATATCACACGAAGTGGGAAGAAAGAGACATTATAACCGCAATCTATAAGTTGAGAAATACTAAGTAAATTATAAGAGAGATTTCTTACTAACAACACATTTCGTATTTGAAATGTGTTAGGGTCACGGATTGTTCCTTTTTCAACAACTTTTCCTTTGTTGTTGTCACCGAATGTCACCTTTCCACCATCAATATGTTCAAGTTCGGTGAACAGTTTGGGGTTTCCCGTCATATGCCTTGAACATCCACTATCTAAAAACCATTTGGTTTTTAGATTCTTTGACTTTGCCTCCTTCTTGCATTCCTTGCGTTTGTCCTCGTTGGATACGAAGCAGACTTGAGCTTCCTCAGTTTCGGAATCTGAGTCGGATGAGTCACTCCATGTGCTCACCTTCATTGCTCGTTTCCCTTTCCTTGCCTTAGACTCTTTTGTCTTTGTCGTTTGTGCCTTCTTGTCCTTGGCTTGTTTATTATTGTTGTTGTTGTTATTATTTTTCTTTGTTGGACAATCATATGAAATATGTCCTTTTTGACCGCATTCGTAACACTTTAATTCTTTATTATACCATTTGTTTGTGTTATTTTCCTAGGTTGAGACGAAGAAGAAGAAGAACGTTGTCTATTTCTATTAGGATGTTTGAAAAACTTTCTAAGTTTTCTTGCTATTAATATCAAGTCATCATCTAATTCAGTATCACTGTTACTATCATCATTATTTGTATGTGTTTCAGTTGTTTTGAAAGCTATTGACTTACTTGATGATTTAGATGAATTGGACTTCCGTTGGTTTACTTTTACCTCATATACTCTTAGTGAGCCTATCAATTCGTCCATTCTTGTGATTGATTTCGTCTCTTCAATCGCCGTGACCTTTGGATCCCATTCGGTAGGAAGGCTTCGCAGCACCTTTTGAACCTTTTCATTGTTCGAGAGTGATTTCCCTAAAGCTTCAAGGGCATTGAAAGTATTAGTAATCCTCAAATCCATAGATGTTATGGATTCATTCAGCAACATTTTGAAAGACTCTAATTCAGTCATAAGCATGTTTATTTTTGACTCTTTTACACCACTAGTACCTTCATGCTTTAATACAAGTGATTTCCACATATCGTGTGCACTTGTGCAATTTGTAAGTCTTTAGAAGTTGTAAGTCCATTCAAAAGTAATTGCATAGCTTTAGCATTCATGGACATTTTCTTTTTATCTTCCAATGACCATTCACTTTTATATTTTTTAACCTCTTGTGTGACTCCACTAACTTGTACAAATTTCATTGGAATGTACGGCCTATCTTCAACTATAGACCATAAATCGATGTCTATAGCCATTAAGAATAGCCTCATTCTTAGTTTCCAATGAACAAAATTATTGCCATCAAAAAGAGGAGGGCGTTGTGTAGACATAACTTCCAACTCACCTTTGTGAGAAACAATAGTCATTGTATGTACATTGGATTTGAGACAAGCAGTATATAATGAATTGTTGTTTCTTGGCCTTGTATTGTTCGTATGGTGTTGAATCTTACTTCTTTGAGTGGTGTAGACCTTACTCTGATACCAATTGTTGGATCGTGCACTTGCGATAAACACCACTAGAGGGGCGGTGAATAGTGGTTAGCGGAAATTACATTACTACCCTTTGTAAAAATCTCCTTTGAAAACAGAATCTGAGATCACCTCAGATTCAGAACCCGTTTTTGAAAAATTAAAAAATAGATGTACACGACTCCAAAAATTATGAAACTTTCAAGAATTGAACTTCAATGTGTTAACAAGACTCTGATCAAAAATCAGACAAAAATAAGATCGTTTGTCCCTTCAAAAAATAAAAAGATTCAGATGGTCAATCTGGACAGAATTAGACAGAATGTTGCTGATTTTGCAAAACGTGTTTCTCTTTGAATACTCAACCAAAAAGGTTGATCTTTATATCAAAACAATCCTTAGGATGTGTCAATGATGTTTCCAAAAGGTCCTGACCTTAAACAATTCTTGATAAATACAGAATTTAAGCTTTCTAAAAACTGGTCAGATTGCAGCCAGATTGGAGCAGTTATCTTGCAGAGACTAAAAGACTAAATTTCCCTTGCTCAAATCAAATGATTCTTGTTGCAAATCAAAGCTGACAGTCTGAAGTATAACTCCACCAAAAATCACTAATTTTGAAAGTGTTTAGCTATTTTTTCAAATTGTGAGAAATTGTGTGAAAACTGCAGTAAAAACGAGCAGAAAACAGAAATGAAGAAACAAGACAAGAACACCAAGGATTTTTATCCTGGTTCGGTCAATGTGACCTACTCTAGTCCCAAGGAACACCTTTACTTGGATTTCACTATGAAATGAATCACCTTACAACAAGAACCAAACTTGATCCTTAGGTTATACACCAACCCTATTCAAGACTTGGATAATCACCTTCTAAGCAACACTTAGTTGCAACACCTTTAGCACCTATTGATATAGCCTTATAGAAATGGCTAATCAATATTACAAATGAAGCTCAAGAGGCTTGTAGCTCAACAAAAACAACAAGAACACCTTTTCTACAAAGAATGGAACAAAAACAATAACAAGAAGAAGATGATAGCTAGACAATTAAACAAACGCTTGTGAGCTTCAAGTGTGTTTCATCTTCTTTACCATTGCCTCTATTTATAGTGTGATTTGAGCATTGGAGATAAGACTTCCAATGTGTCACCATCTTCATCATCAAGTCTAAATGTCTTCTCATCATTAGTTGTCCTTTGTACACTTGGCAAAATAAGACAAAATGATTGGTCCCCCTTGGCAATTCAGCATGGCCGAAAATTCCACCTTGAAATTGTCTTGAAATGTGAAGATAATACCCAAAGATAATAGCCATAACAACTCCATTATCTTCACAACTCTTTGGCAAGATAATAGGCATGTGGGCATTTGAAAAATTCAAAATAAAAAATCAGCTCCAAGACCTCATCCGTTGGCTACCTTTCATATTTTCCAAAAATAATTTTGATTTTCCTTCATAAAATAAGAAAGGATAATACCACCAAAATATCCTCAACTCCAAGCACAAGATTAGGACATGTGAAGTTGTCATTTGACTTCAAAAGTCTGCTGAAAATACCCAAGAATACCAAGTAGCCGTTTGGCTACCTTTGAAAATTCCAAGTTAGCATTTTTGCCAACTAGCTCCTTTTTGATTTGTCCATTTATCACCAACTCATAAAATGAATACCACCTCACACACAGCTGCTAATACATGTTTTGGATCATACAAATATCTGTAGAAACTCAAATTTTTGAAGAAGAAAAATTGATAATAGTTGACAAGATTATGTCAACGTGTAACACCGAAATTCCCAATATTTCTTCTTATATGTTGTGATCATTTCCACACCTTTAACACCTTTGACACCTCAGAATAATGATGATAAATATGCTCTTATAACATATATAAGAAGGTCTTCAAGAAAAAATAGAATGTGACAAATACCTCTTTTTTCATCAGACAGTTAAGACAAGGAGACAAAGACAAACCATTATATCAATTAACAGGCAAAATGGAACTTCTTGTGACATAGAGCAGTCTATACAGAATGAGGCAGTAGCGTTCTTTGAGAGCTTATTTACTACGGAACAAACATTCGATCATGAGGTTTTACTCCAGAATATTCCGCATACTTTGACAGATGATGATAACGATCGGCTGTTAACGATGCCATTGATTGATGAAGTACGGGCTGCCGTATTGCACTTAAGCCCATCTAGTGCGTCGGGTCCAGATGGTTTTCCAGGTTCATTTTATAAGCACTTTTGGACTGACCTAAGTTTAAATGTCCTATTTGTTGTGCACGAATTCTTTTTGGGTTTTCGAGTGCCTAATGCGATAGCAGCATCTTTGCTCTGTTTGATTCCTAAGGTACCCAACCTAGATACATTTGCAGATTACTGACCTATTGGTTTGATAAATTTTATTTCTAAGGTGGTCACAAGAATTCTGTCAACTCGCATTAATGTCCTTTTGCGAAGACTGGTTTCTCCAGAACAATCAAGCTCTATGCCTAGTCGTGGTATCTCAGTGCAGATATTGGTGGCAAAGGAGATGGTTCATCTATTAGATCGTAAATGCCAGGGAGGACAGGTAATGATTAAATTAGATATGGTCAAGGCTTTCGATCGTGTTTCGTGGCAGTATTTGGAGAACTTACTTCTACGTTTTGGATTCCACTCTCGTTTTGTTTGCCTCATCATGAATAACTTATTCGCTACACGTTGTTCAGTGTTAATAAACAGCAAGCCTTGTGGTTTCTTTAGCCCAACTAGAGATGTTAAACACAGAGATCCATTGTCACCCATTCTCTTTATTCTTGCATCTGAGGGATTCTCTAGTGGGTTAAATGTTTTGTTTCGGCAGAGTACTCTAAGGGGCTTTAGCAGTGGACGAGTACAGCTGATATCACATCTTGACTTTGCAGATGATTTATTGATATTTCTGAATGGCTCACTTGGCAATCTGCAAACTTCCAAACAATTTCTCGAGCAGTATCAGAGAGCATCATGGCAACTGGTTAACTATCAAAAGAGTCAATTTGTGGTGGGACAGGGTATCTCTTCGCAACGAGTAGTGATGGCATTAAATATGAGGATCTGCCAATCAAGTACTTAGGATCATATCTTTTTAAAGGTATCAACCGTTCTCAGTATTGTACTTCATTAATTGATCATTTTGATGAGAGATTGACAGGTTGGTCGTAAAGGCTGTTCAGTATGGTCGGATATTGGCCTTAATACAATCGGTGCTATCTGCTATGCCATTGCACATCATGGCTGCAGCTAGACTTCCCAAAGTGTAATAACTGAGTTGAACAGGAAAATGTCTAATTTCTTATGGAGACAACGTCAACATTGGAGATCGTGGGATACTGTTTGTTATCCAAAAGAAGAAGGTGGCCTGGCCATTCGCAAGCTAAGTGCTTTACAAATGGCATTTGAATGTAAATTATGGTGGATGTATCATACCTCGACTTCACTGTGGGCAGCTTATGCAAGGCAAAAATATGGCGGCCAACCTATTATGCAAGCTTATTTGTATGATTCGACGGATTGGAAGAGATTATGTCGTATTAATTTGTTCTATTTGATGCGGGTGCAAGTGACGCCGGATGGTATAATTTGGACTGCTGATACTAACGGCCAATTTAGTATTGGTAGTGCATATGAAATCTGTCGATCGAGGGGTACCAACTTTCTGATGGCACGAGACATTTGGTGGAATGGTATGCCTGATGCAGCTCAAGTGTTTCTATGGAGACTATGGCATAAAGCTTTGCCTATGCTGAATAATAACAATTTATGGGTTGTTGCTTTTCCTACTTGCTGTGTTTTTTGTCGGGGTGCTTCAGCAGTACATAATTATATTTTCTACACATGCCCTGTCATTAAGTCTGTATGGCTACATCTATCCTATATATTTGGCAGCCCAAACCCTACTCCCTCTACATTCAGATACTATTTACGAGGCTGGTGGCGCAAGGTGCGCAAGTCCACTATAATTGGCTATGTGTCCACGGTCGTTCCGATGCTTGCTTCTTCGGTCATCTGGAAGGAATATACAGCTGTAAATTTAGGAGATGAAGTTTTTTCAGTATGTCGTCTTCAAGAGCGCATTCAAATGGATATCTTTACATGGTGTGCCTCGGCCTCTGCATGGAAATTTGCAGTTTCAATTCCGCAATTAATGGCGGCAAATTATTCACCTTTCGTATGCTCTAGACGGGTTCAAATTATCAAATGGAGCTTAACGCAAACAAGAAAGTTAAAACTGAATATTGATGCAGCAGCCGGAAAACATGGGGCGGCTGGAGGAGCAGTGTTGTGAAATGATGCAGGACATTTGATTCAGACCATTTCTTTCTCTTTTCCGACACTACCACCTCACCATGCGGAAATGCAAGCTTTATTATTCTCATTAATATTCTTTGCCACCGCAGGATATATAGAATTATATATTGAAATAGACTGCCTAGCCCTATTGAATTTGATCAATAACTTGGCCTCACTATCATCAAGATTGGGCAGGGATTATGACAGGATAAAGTAACATTTGCATCTCATGAGATCAAGAATCATCTATATGCCCCGCGAGGCCAACTCGGTTGCACATTTTCTAGCTCAGTGCGGTATTATGCAGAGACAGACATGCGTCTTCTCCACCCTTCCGGAGCTCCCATCATTGGTACGAGGTAGCATACATACAGATGTTCATACAACCTATGTTCATCCATAGCAGATTCATGGAAGCCAGCCACTCCATTCTCGCTCGCGTTGCATTGATGCAAGCGACCGGGTATGTTTTGTTCGGCCCATTATATCTATTTATTTTATTATCTGCTAGCTACCTAATGACATATCTATTTCATCTGCTGAGGATCATGGTACATCCATGCGTTGTTGGCGTCACATTCGCTGTTGAATGCTGGCATACATTGCATTTGTTGTTGCCCGTGTCTTTTTTGGTTACGGGCAACCCGGGTATTCATCCCTCCCTCGTCTGGCATCTTAAATTCAACTTGTTAACTCTTTCTGCATACATGACATATTTCCTGCTTATTTTTCTGAGGTACACTACATATCGACAAGGCCTACTTTCTACCTTGAAGACGGCTCACTGCTTATATTTCCCATGCATCTCCACGCCTTGCCATCGAGACGATTGCACTAGACTGTGTTACTTACTGATATTTTTCTTGCTTTATAGTTTGTTTCTTAATTGTATATTACATTTTGTATGCATTTTCATTTTTCTGTTTTGTTAAGTTTGGGAGAGTCTCCCTCCATAGACAGGGCTTTGATGTAACCACGATATTCCTCCGTCATAAGTGAGGGTTCCTATATTAATAAAATGTCTGGACGGTACTGCTCGTTCTTCACCTAATATATATATATATATATATATATATATATATATATGGCCTAAGGCCCTTTTTATGATATAAATGACTTATTTGCATGTTATGCATACATATATGAATAATATGTAATAAGATGTAAAGTGTGACTAAGTTATAATATGTAATAAGATGTAAAGTGTGACTAAGTTAGGTATTTTATGTGATGTGTCAAAGTAATTAGAAAATAAGTGTTATAAATACTTAAGTGTTGAAATATGAGTTGTATATAGAATATACAAATTAAGAAAGTGGCATTGGGTAAAAAATTACAAAAGGGGCTGTTTTATGGATTATGGCCGAGGGGTACCTTTTGGGGATAAAAATGGTATTTTTTAAAGTTATGACATATAGGATGTATATGAGTGATGGATGTTTCATGATTAAATTGTAGAATGACCAAATCATCCTTTTGGCCAGGAGTTACTTATGCATGAAATAAAAGTTTGGAAAAAATGATTTTAATCGCATCACATGTTTTAAAAGTTTATACGCATAACAAATAATAAACACGAGATGATTGATTTCAACGACGCATGTTATGTTATCTTATGATTCGCCGTCTTGAAATCAAGACCGGAGTGGTAGGTGTCAGGGACATATGTTCTTGTTATGACCGAGTGTAACACCGGGTCCGAGACACGGGGCCTCCATCATAATGTATCATCGTTAGAGCATGTACTTATGTTTTATGTCGTACATGTTCCTATACAGGGAATCATTTGGTATGTCATGCGTTATTATTCTTATGGAAGTGCTATAGCCGTTTATGAAAATGTTATGTTTTCATGTTTATGAAAATGCCGTGCTATGCATGTTTATAGAAAAGTCATGTTATGATTTTATGAAAAGTCATGTTTATAAATTGTCATTTAAAAATGAACCATATTATGACCATGTTACCCTTAGGTTATTTTTAGAATATCCTTAAGCCTATGATGTTGTTAAGTTGACCAAGATAGAATTTATGCATGAAATTGTAGTTGTTATAAGGTTATGAACTTAGTTTAGGACATGGTTTAGAAACTATGGACATGTATGTGACGTTTTATGGACTTATGTAGAAGAATAATGTTCATTATGTTATGTTGATTACGTTCATATGTATTACATGTTGCTTGTTTATACTTATGGTATGTCACATACTTGTTTTAATGGTGACGTGTCATATTATGTTCAATATTAAGCTTTATTGTTATTTTATTACCCCGTCTCCCCATGCATGATCCACATGATGTATCTAGTAGGACGACTTGCTGGGCGATTATGTCTATCACTCATACTTGCCTTAATCATTTGCAAAGGACAGGATTCTCGATACCGGGTTCATAGAGGACGAACCCCACATAGACTACCCTTGAGGGAGATGTACGACAGGACGTAGCTTTTGGGACTTACGCTTTATCATGTTGTACTCGTATCATTTGGGACATCGGATATTATGGCTAGTACTATTTATGACTATGTGTATGTTATTGCACATCGTATGTTTATCTTTACGTCGCTTCCGCTATATCGATTCATATTTCATGTCGACATGCACATGTATGTATCGACGTCTTGTACTTCTCGCAGTAGAGTACGGGTAGTGCACCGGGACGAAACACTAGTTGCGGGCAAGGCGGTACATAAGATCTAACGTAAAAGATGAATGTCTATTTGTCAGACGTTTTTCTAAATTTAGATAAAATGTAAAATTTTATTATTTATGAATGTTTTTTAACAAAATTTTTTAAAAAAATAGATAAAAACGTCATTAAATTGTTTTATACGCAAGGAAAAAAACAGTAGAATAATAGTCACCAAATCAAGTGAAAGACATTGAATGCCATCTATAACACCACATATCTGTTAGAAATGTACTTCAAAGTACTTTAGAATGTGCTCCAAACTTATATAAAAACATGCATGATGTTGTTTAGAAGATTGAAAGATGATTTGAACACTTTAAACTTGTAAGAAATCACTTGGATCGATCCATGTGTAAGTTGGATCGAACCAAGTGAAAGCTGAAATGAAGTTGAGTGTGCTGTTGGACATAGATCGATCACATCGATCGATTGATGTGGTGTGGATACAAAGTTGGAACTCTATGTCCAAAATAAATCGATCACATAGACCAATCAATGTGACATCGATCAATACATCAATCGATTGATGTTGGCAATATGAAAAGCTGGAGCTCTCTGTCCGACATCGATCGATCAATGTATCAATTGATGTCACATCGATCGATCTATGTGATCGATCTATGTTGGACAGAGAGTTCTAACTTTGCTCCACACCACATCAATCGATCGATGTATAGAACTCTCTGTCCAACATATATAGGTCACATAGAATGATTGATGTGACATCAATTGATACATCGATCGATTGATGTTGGTAGGATGAAAAGCTGGAGCTCTCTATCTGACATCAATCGATGTGACATCGATCGATACATCAACCGATCGATGTGCCAACAGTCAGAACTTTTCATTTTGAATTGCATCTTTTGATCCAAAGTTCGCCTCCTTTCATACATGAACGACATGCAACTGATTTGGAGGTTATCTAAACTGAACGACATGCAAATGATTTGGAGGTTATCTAAACTGCTGAAATGGGTTTTAATAGTGGTTTTCTTATACAACCCAAGTCTTATAAATAGTATGCCTTGTTATCTTGAATTACATACAACAAGTTTTGCAAAATCTGAGAATTTTCAGCACTTTGTCATCCTCCATCTCTTCTTTCTCCATTACCAACAACTTTTACAGCAAGTTAAACCTCTCTCTAGTAGAGCAAACTAAAGAGAGCAAGTCGTTATATCTTGGAAAACATTAGTGATGCGTGCAACTCGTGGGCCCCAACAATTCCACCTTCCAAACGTCCTTCACAAAGGGTTAGGTACAAGGAAGAAGACTTCCCCTTGCTTCCTTAGGGATTAAAAACGTGTGGATTAAACGAATGAGCAAGACCAACACTTCAAGATGGTCGTTGATCAGGCAAACCAAAACGGTCCTCCTGGGCGGCACCTTTAAGCAATGGCAACACCTTCAATATGCTCAACTTTGAAGGATCTTAACCTAGGTTTTTAATGCAAAACCAAGAAAACTAAGTATCACACAAAGTGAATGAAATATCAAGAATTGTTATTCATCAAAAGGTGAGTTTACAATCAGCCAAATGTAGGAATATGAGGGTTTGAGTGATTTCAAAATAAATAAATTTGAATATATATATATATATATATATATATATATATATATAAACGTTGGATATATATATATACACAAGTGTACATGTATGCATGATAACTTGCCTTATTTAGCTTATATATTATGTTGCCGAACTAACGAGCCATGAAGCTTTAAATCTTACATCATATGGCGAACATTTGTTGAGTTTATACTATTTTCAGGTGCCACAATTAATGAACTAAAGTAGTTCATTAAGTGAAGTACTTAGTTTAATAAACTAAGTAGTTCATTAAAGGAAGATGCATTTGGAAAAGACATGAAGGCAACATGGCTATGGAAGGAAAGTTCTCTCCTCCTCCCCACATCAATCTCACACGCCATTTATATATATAAACTACATATTTTCAGATTTTTTTTAAAAGGCACATACACATGTATTCCAACGTATTACTGACACGTTATATATCTTACGTACGTACGTTTACGTCACACCACTATACTTAACTCATATTTATGAGTACATTCAGGTCTTATATCATATGATATGAGATATGGTGATGACAAATTAAATACGACATGATAAAAGGTTCTAAACCGAAATTTGTCGTATCGGGCGATACCGAAACTTCGCCAACGTGTCACGTATTTGCCATAAATAAATGGCCAGCCCATATACATCAAAATTTATTAAAAATTTCGTGCCATACACTGTATATTGAGACAAAAATACTTTCCATGTTGGCACACACAAATCATCCCACATTTAGGCCAAAATGTGAAGATTCCAATTTTATTTTTGTTACATGTTTATGGTACCATTTTAAATCAGCCAAGTGCTGGAAATTAAAGTATATATTATATATATTATGTATAACATAATATATATAGCATGTGCAAAAGTTGGAATTTAAATTAGAGAAAAATCGGGTAATCGATAAATATCGAAAATTCGGTTTTCTACGCACTTGACATGGAACGTTTTTCTTGAACATGATGTGGCACGTATCTAGACACTTTGTACACATAATATACATCTTAAAGTGTTCTAGAAAATTAAATTAAGGGCTAATTGGAATATTACATGTGTGTATTATTAAATGTGCACTATTTTTCAAAGTTAGCAAAAATAAATTTCAGCACATGTATACACACTTTCTCAACGCCACCTACAGCTTATGTGGAGCACATGTGGAGCCTTGTTGGCATATTGATTGGTCAACAATCAATCATACAATGTTGATGAATCAAAGAGAGAAGCTACAAAAGGTAAGTTTTCAACATACACCTCTTTTATGTCACATGCTGAAAATTTCAGCATGTCACACACATTGTGGCCGAAATCTTCACTCTTAAGGAAGATAATTTGTCAATTTTTCATTAAGGAATAAATCAAAGGAGTTATGGAAATGATTTGAATTGTATTAAGTGTGATATTCTTCATATCACACATGCTGAAATTTTTCAGCATGTGTGTGAAAATGTTGTGGCCGAATATGACACTTCTTTTGTGTCCAAGTTCATTCATCAATTGATAGCAAGACTTACCATGTATTATTGATTCATTTTAATGAGAAAAATCAAAGTAAATTGGGGATTATCTTGGATAAAAATGCATGATGCACATGCTGAAATTTCAGCATGGCAAGGAGTATTATGGCCGAATTTTTCAAGGGTGGAAGGAAGAATTTTTTGTCTCACAATTTATGTGAATATCTCTCAATTTATGGAATGTATTATGTGATGATTATTTGGCACATGTTTAAAGTGTTTATTTCAGATTTTCCATGTCATCAAATGATGACAACATTGAGCCAATCAAAAGGTGCCAAGTAAGCAATGACAAAATGATGGTCCAATGGAATGATGCCAAGCAAGCAAAACTTTGTCACCATGATGTCTCACATCCTCTCAAGCACTTAAAAGGAAATTTTCAAGAGGGGAGAAGCATGCATAGGGGACGGCTGGACCTATAAGGAAGGAAGAGAAGAACAAACAAATACAACACCAAGAATTGCATTCTAAAGTGATCAAAGTGCCAAGCCTCTTTTCTCCTACATCTTCTTTCTTTCTTCTCTTGTAAAAAGCCTATTGTACTTTATTTCTTTCATCCTTGAATAGGCTTCATAGAAACCACCATTCATATATCTTTGTACAAGATTGATCAAGGTGTGATCAATCTTCATTCTAGCGAGGTGGTGGTGTTCGTTACAATTGTATTCACGTACAAGGTTTGTAAAGGGTTGGAGTTAAGGTGTAACTCTATCAACCCTGCGGTAAGGTGTACTGCGTGTGTGAAATTAGTGTGAACCAAGGAAGGTGTTCCTTGAAGACTGGAGTAGGTTGTTTATAACCGAACCAGTATAAAATTCTTGGTGCAATTTACTTTCAGCATTTACGTTTCAGTTTCTGCGCTGTTTACTCATATTGTTCACGTTCGCAAAAATAGTAAACGTTTTCTAAAAATTATAAAAATTTCCAGAAACATACATAAACGTTCTAGGGTTAATTTGGCATAAGTTTCAACCCTTTTGGACAAGTATAGGTCAGTCAAACATCAAAAGTTCTGAGACTAGTGCAGTCTGATTTTCAGACTTGCAAAGGTTGAGACTTTGGGTGTATTTGACCTACTTCCCAAAAGAATTTTCAAAAACTATTTCAACCCATTTCAATATAGTGTGTGAGGAGTTATTGGTCAAATTTTCAGATCATTTGGACATTCACACAAATAGGAATTAATTTTTCAAAATCATCTACCGTTTCTGGCAGATTTGCACAATCTGAGTGCCAACGGTTTTTGAAGGGGTTAAAGGTTGAATTTTGATTTGAAATTTTTAGGGGACCCTCACAACATCTGAGGCTAAGTTCTCTCAAAATTTCATAATTTTTGGAGACCTCTAACCTGGTTTTAAAAACGTTTTAAAATAGGTCCTGAAAACAGAATCTGTTTTCAGAACTTGAATTGATCAAGTTTAAAGAAATTTTAAAAAGCACACTTTCCGCACCATCTATTCAACCCTCCCTTCTAGTGGTGCCTTGCAGGTCCTACAAGTGGTATCAGAGCGCAGGAATACTCACGACAAGGAATCCAACGATTCAGTGAGATGGCATCCACAAATCTCAAAACCGAACAAGAAGGTATGTCAAGCCAAAGGCCTCCACTCTTTGACGGTGAGTCTTTTATTCAATGGAAACTTAGGATGAAATTATTTCTTATGGCTATAGACATAGACCTTTGGTCAATAATTGAAGATGGTCCATATGTCCCGTCTAAATTGTCCACTGTAGATGGAGTCACACTAGAAGTAATTAAAACAAGACAAGACTATACTAGTGAAGACAAAAAGAAACTGAGTATGAATGCTAAGGCCATGCAATTACTCTTAAATGGCTTAAGTAAGAGTGAGTCTAGTTATGTGTCCAATTGTTCGAGTGCACAAGAAATGTGGAGAATCTTAGAAATGAAACACGAAGGCACGAGTCAAGTCAAAGAGTCTAAAATTAATATGCTTATGTCTACTCTTGAGTCTTTCAAGTTGTTGCCTAATGAGTCAATTGTTGATATGGATCTTCGTTTGACTAACATCTATAACTCTCTTGAGTCTCTTGGTAAGGGCTTTACAACGCAGGAAAAAGTACAGAAAGTCCTACGGAGCCTCCCTTCAGAATGGGATCCTAAAGTGACTGCCATAGAAGAAAGCAAGGAGACTAAGTCAATAAAAATGGAAGAACTCATTGGTTCACTAAAAGTGTATGAAAACAAACTCATTATTCGGAAATCGGAATCAACCAAACAAGGTAAGACAATTGCTTTTAAATCAAATGAATACGTCTCTCCTCCCTCCGATCACATAGATGATAGTGATTCCGAATCGGATAATGATGACTTAATTCTATTGGCAAAAGGACTAAGAAGATTCATGAGAAAATCATTTAGAAATAAAAACAAGGGCACTACATCTAAGAGAAATAAAAACAAGTCAAATGATAAGGACATTAAATGTTATGAATGCGGCAAACTCGGACACTTATCATATGACTGCCCAAACAAAGAAAAGCAAACTAATAAGTACCCTGACAAGGAGCGGAACAAAAATAGACCCGTCTCAGATCCTAAACAAAGGAAACGTGCACTAAAGGCCTCCACATGGAGTGACTCATCAGACTCTGAAACTGAGACCGAAGAGGAGACCGCTCAAGTTTGCTTCGCTTCAAAGGCGTCTAATGAGGTATCATCTGACTCTGACTCTGATTCTGAACCTTCTTACGATGATTTATTTAGTCAATATCTTGAGTTACATAAATTTACTAAGACTCTCGCAAAAGAAAAGAAACGTTTAATTGAAGACAAGAAACTGTTAGAATCTTCTAACGAGAATCTTGTCGCTCAATTAAGCGATTCAAAGAAAGAGTCTTCATGTGCCATCACTGCATTAAAAACCGAGATCTCATCATTAACTTCTCAAAATAATGAAATGAAATCCGAGATTTCAAATTTAAAATCAAGGAATACAGATTTAGAGAACATGATGAAACAATTCGATACAGGGTCAAACATGCTGCATCGCATCATATTATCGCAAAAGCATGACAGTGACAAAACTGGATTGGGGTACGTTGATACTAACGAAGTATCAACCAAACCAACCAAGTTTGTTGTGTCTAAAAAGGTAGACACCCCTAAGCATCAAGTGGCGTCTAAGATGACGCAGAAAGCACCCCCTTCCACTCGCCCCACTCCCTCATATCATGTGAAATATAATGTTGTACCATATAGATATGAGAAGAAGAGATCAATGCATACACGGAATACATATCATCCACGCACCACGCACACACACACAAGGACATATCACAAACGTCCTTCATACATTGAGTATATGGGAGTCCTTGGGCAAAGACCCAAAGTACATGCACCACATGTATACTATGTCGCACCTTCATCTACTTTCTTGCCATTTGATAGACCGAGAAGGATCACCCAAGTATGGGTACCGAAAGGTACCTTTACTAAAAGGTGATTAACTAACTCGAAAGGACCCAAAATTAAAAGGGTACCTAAATCACCTTTTTACATTGCAGGGAGACCACTCATCAAAAGACATATCAATAAAGTGGTTCCTTGACAGTGGTTGCTCGAGGCACATGACAGGTGACCCGAGCCTCTTCTCCAAATTAAAGAAGGTCACAAAAGGCGGATCCGTGACCTTTGGAGACAACAATGAAGGCAAGATCATTGGTAAAGGTACGATTGGAAACCCGGATACACTTCAAATCTCCAACGTGTTTTTGGTAAGCAACTTATCTTACAATCTTCTTAGTATTTCACAATTTGTTGACAATGGTTTCAATGTGTGTTTTACTCACCCTTACTGTAATATAATAAATAAAAATGGAGAAACTGTTTTAAAAGGAAAACGTGAAGGAAATATATTCACACTATCTATGGATGATGTAGTAGATGCCAAAGTTAAATGCTTTATGTCAAATGAACCCAATGTGAATTTGTGGCATAGACGTCTAGGACACATAGGTATTTCTACACTAGAAAAATTGCAACGAAAGAGCCTAGTACGGGGATTGCCTAAGCTTGATTTAGACAACTTTCAGTTGTGTGAATCTTGCATAAAAGGCAAACAAACACGTGAGTCACTTAAGCCTAAAAATGAGATAAGCACGACTAGAATACTAGAACTATTGCATATCGATTTGTTTGGTCCTAGTCGCACTACAAGCCTTGGTGGGCGTCACTATGCATGCGTAATTGTTGATGACTTTTCTCGTTATGCTTGGACTTTATTTCTTGCACATAAGGATGATAGCGCCGTAGAAATCGCTAAATTAATTAAACAACTTGAAAATCAATACGGCGTAAATGTGAAAAGAATAAGAAGCGATAGAGGCGGTGAGTTTAAAAATAAAGAGATGATTTCATTCTGTGAAGAAAAAGGAATTAAACATGAGTTTTCGCCACCTAGAACTCCACAATTAAATGGAGTAGTAGAAAGAAAGAATCGCACACTACAAGAAATCGCTAGAACTATGCTTTGCGAAAATAAATTACCTAGATTTCTGTGGGCGGAAGCCGTAAATTGTGCATGCTATATTGTAAATCGCCTATCTATAAGAAAGAAAATAAACAAGACGCCTTACGAAATTTTGAATGATCGCATGCCTAAGATAGATTATTTTCGTGTGTTTGGATGCAAATGTTTTGTCTTGAATACAAAAGATAACTTAGATAAATTTGAATCCAAATCGATTGAGTGCATTTTTATTGGGTATTCCAAAAATTCAAAAGCATATAGATGTTATGATCCTCTCACTAGACAAATCATAGAATCTATTCATGTTAAATTCAATGAATTTGGAGAGGTTGATAAAGAAAAGGAATATGATGATGACTTTGATTTGAAACCCGTTTTTGATGAAGAAAATGAGTCTTTTGATATGCATGAGATGAATGAAACACTAGAAATGCATGATCATATAGAAATGCATGATAACTTAGAAAATAATCAACCAAGATGGCATAGAGATCACCCACATGATCTCATCATAGGCGACATCACTCACGGTGTGCAACCACGTAGAAGAATCACTTCGGATGAAATAAATGAATTTCATGCTATGATTTCTGAAATTGAGCCTAAAAATGTGCATGATGCTTTAAGTGATTCATCTTGGATTGATGCTATGCATGACGAACTTAATCAATTCGTTAGAAATGATGTATGGGATTTAGTGCCACGACCACAAGATAAGACAATAATAGGCACAAAGTGGGTATTTAGGAACAAAATGAATGAAGAAGGAAAGGTCGTTAGAAATAAAGCAAGACTCGTAGCTCAAGGATATAATCAAGAAGAAGGAATAGACTACGATGAAACATTTGCACCCGTAGCACGTTTAGAAGCCATACGACTCTTACTTGCTATTGCTTGCATGAAAGATTTTAAATTGTATCAAATGGACGTCAAAAGTGCTTTTCTAAATGGGTTTATACAAGAAGAAGTATACGTGAAGCAACCACCCGGTTTTGAAGATTTGAAACATCCTGATCACGTGTACAAACTAAAGAAGGCACTATATGGACTAAAGCAAGCGCCTAGAGCATGGTATGACCGTTTTGCCACTTTTCTTTTATAAAATAATTTTAAACGTGGTACTATAGATAGTACACTATTTTTGAAACAAGAAAAATCAGATTTACTTATTATTCAAATTTACGTAGATGACATTATTTTTGGTTCTACCTCACATAGACTCGTCAAGGATTTTGAAAATTGTATGAAAGCTGAATTTGAAATGTCTATGGTTGGTGAACTTAATTATTTTCTTGGCTTGCAGATTAAGCAAACGAGTAAAGGAATTCATATAAGCCAAGCTAAGTACGTAAACGACATGATCAAGAAATTCAATTTTGAAAATTTGAAACCATCCCCCACGCCTATGAGTGTCACTACTAAATTAGACAAAGATGAACATGGTAAAGATGTTGATAATGGATTATATAGATCTACGATAGGTTCTTTACTATATTTAACTGCTAGTAGGCCTGACATCATGTTTAGCGTATGCATGTGTGCTCGTTTTCAAAGTCAACCTAAGGTGTCACACTTAAATGCGGTAAAAAGAATATTTCGCTATATTAAGCACACGCCCACCTTAGGTATTTGGTACGATAAGGATTTTACATTCGACTTATATGCTTACACTGATGCAGATTATGGTGGCTGCAAAATAGATAGAAAAAGCACGAGCGGAACTTGCCAATTTATAGGAAATTCCCTTATTTCATGGTTTTCCAAAAAGCAAGCAAGTGTTGCTTTGTCCACTACTGAGGCTGAGTATATGGCTCTTAGCCTTTGTTGCACACAGTTGTTGTGGATAAAACAACAACTTTCGGACTTTGGAATTACCGTAGATAAAATTCCTATATATTGTGATAGTATGAGTGCAATAAATTTGTCTAAGAACCCCGTATTACACTCTAAGGCTAAGCATATAGAGGTTCGCTATCATTTTCTTCGTGATCACGTTAACAATGGTAATATTGTCATAGATCACGTACGCACAGAATCACAAGTAGCGGATATATTTACAAAGGCCTTAAATCAAGCCACATTTGAATCTCTCCGTTCTAAATTAGGCATGCTTCCTGTTGATGTGATTTAATGCGATATTATTTGATTCACTTTCCTTTTTGACAGGAATCTTTTGATTAACTTTCCAAAATAAAGGGGGAGAGAGAAGCATGATTTGAGGGGGAGAGAGAGATTTAAGGGGGAGAGAGATCACTGATTGATCCTAATTGCATGAATCAAGGGGGAGCCGGATTTGAAATTCGAAATTCAAATTTCGAATATGTGCATAATTCAAGGGGGAGAGATAACACTTAAATCATGTACACCAGTTATTTTGAAAATCATCAAAAGGGGGAGATTGTAGGAATATGAGGGTTTGAGTGATTTCAAAATAAAGAAATTTGAATATATATATATATATAAACGTTGGATATATATATATACACAAGTGTACATGTATGCATGATAACTTGCCTTATTTAGCTTATATATTATGTTGCCGAACTAACGAGCCATGAAGCTTTAAAGCTTACATCATATGGCGAACATTTGTTGAGTTTATACTATTTTCAGGTGCCACGATTAATGAACTAAAGTAGTTCATTAAGTGAAGTACTTAGTTTAATAAACTAAGTAGTTCATTAAAGGAAGATGCATTTGGAAAAGACATGAAGGCAACATGGCTATGGAAGGAAAGTTCTCTCCTCCTCCCCACATCAATCTCACACGCCATTTATATATATAAACTACATATTTTCAGATTTTTTTTAAAAGGCACATACACATGTATTCCAACGTATTACTGACACGTTATATATCTTACGTACGTACGTTTACGTCACACCACTATACTTAACTCATATTTATGAGTACATTCAGGTCTTATATCATATGATATGAGATATGGTGATGACAAATTAAATACGACACGATAAAAGGTTCTAAACCGAAATTTGTCGTATCGGGCGATACCGAAACTTCGGCAACGTGTCACGTATTTGCCATAAATAAATGGCCAGCCCATATACATCAAAATTTATTAAAAATTTCGTGCCATACACTGTATATTGAGACAAAAATACTTTCCATGTTGGCACACACAAATCATCCCACATTTAGGCCAAAATGTGAAGATTCCAATTTTATTTTTGTCACATGTTTATGGTACCACTTTAAATCAGCCAAGTGCTGGAAATTAAAGTATATTATATATATTATGTATAACATAATATATATAGCATGTGCAAAAGTTGGAATTTAAATTAGAGAAAAATCGGGTAATCGATAAATATCGAAAATTCGGTTTTCTACGCACTTGACATGGAACGTTTTTCTTGAACATGATGTGGCACGTATCTAGACACTTTGTACACATAATATACATCTTAAAGTGTTCTAGAAAATTAAATTAAGGGCTAATTGGAATATTACATGTGTGTATTATTAAATGTGCACTATTTTTCAAAGTTAGCAAAAATAAATTCCAGCACATGTATACACACTTTCTCAACGCCACCTACAGCTTATGTGGAGCACATGTGGAGCCTTGTTGGCATGTTGATTGGTCAAGAATCAATCATACAATGTTGATGAATCAAAGAGAGAAGCTACAAAAGGTAAGTTTTCAACATACACCTCTTTTATGTCACATGCTGAAAATTTCAGCATGTCACACACATTGTGGCCGAAATCTTCACTCTTAAGGAAGATAATTTGTCAATTTTCATTAAGGAATAAATCAAAGGAGTTATGGAAATGATTTGAATTGTATTAAGTGTGATATTCTTCATATCACACATGCTGAAATTTTTCAGCATGTGTGTGAAAATGTTGTGGCCGAATATGACACTTCTTTTGTGTCCAAGTTCATTCATCAATTGATAGCAAGACTTACCATGTATTATTGATTCATTTTAATGAGAAAAATCAAAGTAAATTGGGGATTATCTTGGATAAAAATGCATGATGCACATGCTGAAATTTCAGCATGGCAAGGAGTATTATGGCCGAATTTTTCAAGGGTGGAAGGAAGAATTTTTTGTCTCACAATTTATGTGAATATCTCTCAATTTATGGAATGTATTATGTGATGATTATTTGGCACATGTTTAAAGTGTTTATTTCAGATTTTCCATGTCATCAAATGATGACAACATTGAGCCAATCAAAAGGTGCCAAGTAAGCAATGACAAAATGATGGTCCAATGGAATGATGCCAAGCAAGCAAAACTTTGTCACCATGATGTCTCACATCCTCTCAAGCACTTAAAAGGAAATTTTCAAGAGGGGAGAAGCATGCATAGGGGACGGCTGGACCTATAAGGAAGGAAGAGAAGAACAAACAAATACAACACCAAGAATTGCATTCTAAAGTGATCAAAGTGCCAAACCTCTTTTCTCCTACATCTTCTTTCTTTCTTCTCTTGTAAAAAGCCTATTGTACTTTATTTCTTTCATCCTTGAATAGGCTTCATAGAAACCACCATTCATATATCTTTGTACAAGATTGATCAAGGTGTGATCAATCTTCATTCTAGCGAGGTGGTGGTGTTCGTGACAATTGTATTCACGTACAAGGTTTGTAAAGGGTTGGAGTTAAGGTGTAACTCTATCAACCCTGCGGTAAGGTGTACTGCGTGTGTGAAATTAGTGTGAACCAAGGAAGGTGTTCCTTGAAGACTGGAGTAGGTTGTTTATAACCGAACCAGTATAAAATTCTTGGTGCAATTTACTTTCAGCATTTACGTTTCAGTTTCTGCGCTGTTTACTCATATTGTTCACGTTCGCAAAAATAGTAAACGTTTTCTAAAAATTATAAAAATTTCCAGAAACATACATAAACGTTCTAGGGTTAATTTGGCACAAGTTTCAACCCTTTTGGACAAGTATAGGTCAGTCAAACATCAAAAGTTCTGAGACTAGTGCAGTCTGATTTTCAGACTTGCAAAGGTTGAGACTTTGGGTGTATTTGACCTACTTCCCAAAAGAATTTTCAAAAACTATTTCAACCCATTTCAATATAGTGTGTGAGGAGTTATTGGTCAAATTTTCAGATCATTTGGACATTCACACAAATAGGAATTAATTTTTCAAAACCATCTACCGTTTCTGGCAGATTTGCACAATCTGAGTGCCAACGGTTTTTGAAGGGGTTAAAGGTTGAATTTTGATTTGAAATTTTTAGGGGACCCTCACAACATCTGAGGCTAAGTTCTCTCAAAATTTCATAATTTTTGGAGACCTCTAACCTGGTTTTAAAAACGTTTTAAAACAGGTCCTGAAAACAGAATCTGTTTTCAGAACTTGAATTGATCAAGTTTAAAGAAATTTTAAAAAGCACACTTTCCGCACCATCTATTCAACCCCCCTTCTAGTGAAGCCTTGCAGATCCTACACCAAAGGGGTCTATTTATAGGCCTCTAACCCACGCCTATCAGCCTTCAAATGACCAGATTTTATTTCAAAACAAGCTAGCTAATAATGTTTGAAACTTGAAAACTATTTGAATTCAAAAGTAAAACAAATCCTAGCTAAAATTTGAATTGCTTGCAAGATGTCTTCTCTTCTATGTTCAGCCGTGTATGAGGACCAAAATGGAGTCTTGGAGAACCTTATTTGATGAGTGGGATATGCTTGAGCTTGAATTCAAAAGTTGGGTGAAGTTTGAATTCAAGTTGAGTTTGAATTTTGAGTGCACTTTGAATTTGGTCCTAGGATATCCTTTCCCTTGACCTTCCAGTCGTTTTTGATGAGTGATGAAGGTCTTGAAAATCTGATTTGATGATGATAAGGTGGTTGGGGTTGAATTCAAAGGATGGTTGAAGATTTAATCCAAATGGGGTTTGAATTTGAATTCAAACTTGATTCAATTTTTGTGTTGTTGATTTATCCTCCTTTGATCTCCAAATGGCGTGTATATGGCTGAAGTTAGGTGTGAAATCTTCTTCAATTTTAAATCTCAAATTGTTTGAAACTTGAATTCAAATCATGATTGATCATTATCCATTTGTTTTCAAACATGGCCGGCCCCTCCTTTGGCGGATGAAGATACTTTGATTTCAAACTTGATCAAAAGACTCTATCTTGGACACTTTTGAATTTGTCTTAGCATAGACAAACATTCTCTTCGAATATTCTCTTGAAACATTCTCTTGAAACATTCTCTTCAACATTCTCTTCAAACATTCTCTTGAAACATTCTCTTGAAACATTCTCTTCAAACATTCTCTTGTACCTAATTTACCTACAAATCAAATACATAAAACTAAGATCACACGACACAAAATAAAATCCAAAAAAACAAAGAGTGTAGACGTGCATGTGATACATGCTCAAGTTGAAGGTTCAATGAAATGAACCCAAGGATTCTTAGGTTCATCTTGAACATGCTTGTACAAGAAGGTGGCAACTTGATGACAAAGTTCCTTTGCCCTCCTTCTTGTCATAGGACCTTTGACCTCTTGATGGGGCCCTTGATCCTCATCGGACCCTTGATCCTCATCAATCCCCCCTCCTCAAAAGGATTTGTCCTCGAATCAAAAAGGTCATCGTTGAAAGGGGTGAGGTCAGCAACATTAAAATTAGGTGAAATTGAACCATACTTGTCGGGAAGATCAAGGATGTATGCATTGTCACCTATGCGTTTCAATACTTTAAAAGGTCCATCTCCTCGAGGCAACAATTTTGACTTTTGTTCATTGGGAAATCTTTCCTTGCGCAAATGTAACCAAACTAAATCTCCAGGTTTAAACACAACTCTTTTCCGATGTTTGTTAGCTCGTCTTTCATAAGCTTTGTTTTTCTTTTCTAGTTGTGTTTTAACTTGTTCATGAAATTTCTTTATGTTGTCCGCTTTTTGTTTACCATCAAGACTAGAACGTTCATGCACGGGAATAGGAATCAAATCAATGGGAGACAAGGGATTAAAGCCATACACGATTTCAAATGGACTATGCAAAGTACCATGATGGACACTCCTATTATATGCAAATTCGATATATGGTAAACAATCTTCCCAATGTTTAATGTGTTTTTGCAAAATGGCACGCAAAAGTTGAGAAAGAGTACGATTAACGACTTCAGTTTGTCCATCCGTTTGTGGGTGTGCGGTGGTTTAAAACAACAATTGTGTACCAAGTTTAGCCCACAAAACACGCCAAAAATGACTCAAAAATTTCGTATCTCTATCGCTTACAATTGTACGTGGCATGCCATGCAATCTAACAATTTCTTTGAAGAAAAAATCAGCAACATGTGTAACATCATCAACTTTCCTACATGCAATGAAATGTGCCATTTTTGAAAATCGATCAACCACAACATAAATGCTATTGCGTCCTCCCCGAGACCTAGGAAGTCCTAGCACAAAGTCCATGGAAATGTCAATCCAAGGGGCATCAGGGACGGGTATAGGCGTGTAAAGGCCATGTGGTTGGGACTTGGATTTGGCTTGTTTGCAAGTGATGCAACTACCACACAACCTCTCGACGTCTACTCGTATGTGGGGCCAATAGAAATGTTCCTTAAGAGTCTCAAGGGTTTTGAACACTCCGAAATGACCCATTAAACCTCCCCCATGGGCTTCTCTAGTCAATGCTTCTCGTAGGGATGATTGGGGAACGCACAATTTTTGTTCTTTGAAAAGATAACCCTCATGTATGTAAAATTTCCCAAATGGTGCTCCTTTACATGCCTCGAAAATGGTGCCAAAGTCATGGTCATTGGGGTACAAATCCTTAAGTGATTCGAATCCTAAGAAGCGTGAAGATAATGTAGTCACTAACGTGTATCTCCTAGAGAGGGCATCGGCAACTATATTATCTTTTCCTTGTTTGTACTTAATCACGTAAGGGAATTGTTCTATGAACTCTACCCATTTGGCATGTATTTTGTTCAACTTTTCCTGCCCTTTAAGATACTTAAGGCTTTCGTGGTCAGTGTGGATCACAAACTCTTTAGGTTGAAGATAGTGTTGCCAAGTTTGTAGGGATCTCACAAGGGCATAAAGTTCCTTATCATAGGTAGAGTAATTCAATGCTGCTCCTTTCAACTTTTCACTAAAGTAGGCTATGGGTTTATTACTTTGGGTCAAAACTGCGCCTATACCCACTCCACTTGCATCACACTCGATCTCAAAGGTCTCGTCAAAATTTGGTAGCCTAAGTATGGGTGCAGTGGTCAGCCTACGCTTGAGTTCATCAAATGCCTGTTGTTGTGGCTCTTCCCACCTAAAAGGCACATCTTTTTTTACAATTTTGTTTAGGGGTGCAGCTATGGAAGAAAAATCTTTGACAAAGAGTCTATAAAAGCTTGCTAGTCCATGAAAACTGCGAACCTCCCCTACATTCTTAGGTATAGGCCACTCCACAATTGACCTAACCTTTTCCTCATCCATCTCTACTCCCTCAGCCGAAATGACAAAGCCTAGAAAAACCACGCGTTCTAAACAAAAGGAGCACTTCTTAAAGTTGGCGTAAAGTTGTTCTTGCTTAAGCTTTTCAAAAACGGCTATAATGTGGTCAAGATGATCTTCTATGGTGTGGGAATAGATTAGGATATCATCGAAATAGACAATGACAAAGTGTCCTATGAACGCACGTAAGACTTCATTCATTAGCCTCATAAAGGTACTAGGGGCGTTGGTGAGCCCAAAGGGCATCACTAACCACTCATAGAGCCCAAACTTGGTTTTGAATGCAGTCTTCTATTCATCCCCTTCTCTAATGCGTACCTGGAAGTACCCTTGCTTAAGGTCGATTTTGGTGAAGAATTTGGATCCGTGCAACATGTCTAACATATCGTCTAGCCTAGGTATGGGGTACCTATACTTGACGGTAATCTTGTTTATGGCTCGGCAATCGGTACACATTCTCTACGTTCCATCCTTTTTGGGTACTAAAATGACTGGGACGGCAGATGAGCTTAGACTCTCTCGAACTTGTCCACTAGCTAGGAGCTCCTCTACTTGCCTTTGGATTTCTTTGGTTTCTTCGGGGTTTGCTCGATAGGCTGGGCGATTGGGTAACACGGCTCCTCGGACAAAGTCAATTTGGTGTTCTATTCCTCTAATGGGTGGTAATCCGGATGGTGGTTCGGAGGGAAATAGAACTTCATATTCTTGGATAAGAGACGCAACTGAGGTAGGTGAGTTTGGTGGGAGTTCTTCAAGGGCAAGTTGACACGACTTTGGGATGATGATGAGGACAGTTTGGTTGTTATAAAGTGCACGTGTAACCTCTCTTTTCTTTGCGAAATACCCACACTTCTTTTTGGATTCGTTGACACTTAGGGGCACTACCTCCTTTCCTTTGCTCTCGTGTTTTTTGTTCTCACTTTTCATACACTCCACGAATTTTCTCTCGGCTTCTTTTTCTTTAGGATCGGCTCTAGACTTGGACATGCGTTGGTGATCCTCGTGGACTTTGTGTGGTGGAAGTGCATACAGTTTGTACAATTTGCCATTCAATTTGAAAGAATAACGATTCAAATAACCATCATATGTCACATGTCGATCAAATTGCCATGGCCTACCAAGTAAAATATGACTAGCCTGCATTGGAGCGACATCACATAAAACATCATATTTGTAACTACCAATGCTAAGAGAAATCAAAACTTGTTTACTTACGCTAACTTCACCGCAGTCATTTAGCCATGCAAGTTTGTAAGGATGCGGATGATTAGTCATAGGCAAATTCAGTTTTCTTACTAATTCGATGCTAGCCACATTCGCACAAGAACCGGAATCAATGATCATGGTGCACACTTTACCATTTATCATGCAATGAATATGGAAAATGTTTTCTCTATGTTGTTCGTGATCATCTAATTTCGGATATGCATTTAAAGCTCTACGCACAACAAGAAACTCCTTAGTGTCAAAATCATCTAATGCGCCTAGATCCTCTTCAGGTTCAATTTCATTATCATGCTCAGACTCGTTTTCATGCTCGGACTCGGACACATATTCGTTTGTCTCTTCAATTAACATGATTCGTTTTGCATTAGGACATTCTTTTCCTATGTGACCACGTCCTTGACATTTATAACATTTAATGTCTCTAAACCTGTTTGAGGAATCCGAAGGATTGCCGGTAGGAGCCTTTTGTTGGGTGCGTTCATCTCTCCTTTGTGTAGATTGCACACGATTGTCCATCCTTTGCGACGCTCCTTGGTCACACGTTTGGCCTCCTGTAGGCCGTGAACTTCCTGTTCCTGAAGGCTTGCTGTGAAATCTTGATGAAGATTGATTAGTACGATAATTGTAATTGAAATTGGAGGAGTTACGTACCTTCAATTGTGCTTCAATCTTTTCAGCCATATGGACCATGGTTGTGAGGTCGAGGTAAGGTTGAAGGTCAACCCTTTGCGCAATCTCCCTGTTTAACCATGTAAGAATCGAGCCTTGGTGGCTTCTTCAGGTTCCTACAAGTTAGACCTCTCCAACAAAATTTCTAACTCTTTATAATACTCGTCTACACTTTTGGAACCTTGTCGTAAGTTATGCAAACTCGTGAAAATAGAACTCTCATAATTGTTTGGAATAAAACATTGTCGCATTTCAAACTTCATTTCTTCCCAAGTGGCAATTGGGGTTTGTCTCGTCTTAGTTCTATTTCAACACAAATTCGTCCACCAATTAAGTGCATAACCAGAAAATTCAATGGAAGCATATCTCACCTTTTGCAATTCACTATAATTGGTACAAGAAAAGATCAAATCCACTTTCGTTTCCCATTCTAAATATTCCTCCGCATTACTTTTACCATAAAACGTGGGAATACTTATTTTGGTTTTGAGAAAATCGTCATCTTGCGGGAAAAGGAGATTTTGGCGTCTTTGGTAACCACAGGGATGGTGGTCATCAAAGTCATAATCATCATGCTCAAAGGGAATTTAATCATCATTGTACCTTCTTGGAGCGTACCTTCTTGCTTGTGTAGGAGGAGCAAACCTTCTTGCTTCGGTGTGTGGTGGTCTAATGTTGTCATCCTCAACTTCTTCTGGGGGATGGCGCCGTGGTTGTGGTAGGGGTACGGCCCTGCTTGTTCCTTGGCCATCACTCGTTTTGTAGCTTCTCTCCACGTCTTCCAAGCGATGCTTGATTATCTCATTGTCATGCATGAGTTTCTTAAGCATCTCCAGCATTTGTTGTTGATTATTGTCAACAGTTTCGGCTTCTTTAGACTTGCTAGATGCGGAATGATTGCTGCTAGCCGTTGTGCCTAAGGAATTGAACGAAAACAAAGGGAAAAAGAAAGAAGCAGACTAACACAACGACAAACAAATGTTAAGGGATTAGTAAAAAAAAGATAAGCTATGAACACTCCGCTTGCGATTCTTTCCACTCTCTTACCACTTTGGTTCTTGGATAACCTGAAGTTAAGAAGGCTCAAAGTGATCAATAAGGAAGTGTATTGCCAAGGCTTCTTCGAATCACAATGTTCTCCGCTTGTTTCTTCCTTTTTGCTTTCAAGTTGCACCAATTAGTATCAAGGTAGGATCAATTGAAATGAACACAAACTTGAACTTTCTACTAAGATTCAAAGAAAATAAACAACCAAAGTTGATGTATAAGGCTGAACCAAAGATAAACTAAGGGTTGCCGTGGGCAATCTTTAGTTAATTTTGATTCTATGCACTTACTATCCACAAAATGGTTCAAGTCATGCAACAATCGAGCAACCAAGTGTATGATTGGTTTAAGAAGATGAAGAAATGGATAATTGGGTATATGGGACGGCAATGTGGGGTAATATGGTATCCAAGGTTTGCAAGTCGTACCAAAAAATTTTCTACGCAATACACAAACGTTTTGCCCTTTTTCTTTGCTCTTGTTCTTTTGTTTTTCTTTTTCTTCCTTGCTATTTCAATTGAGCAAGGTTCAAATTCTCCTTTTTTTGACTAAGGGCAGAATTGGAATTTCACTTGTTTTGCACTTAGCACTTGCGTTTTTGGACAGAATAGTGCAATGTATTTAAAATGCAATTTGTATCTTGGACTTGCAACAAAAATAACCTTGGAAAGTGAAGGAATTTGGGGTATGGCCGAATGGGGGTTAGGGTTAGGGTTTTTTTTTTATTTAGGGTTTTTTTGAACATTTTGGGAATTTGCGGAATGGGGTTACAGGAACGGAATGGGCATTGTAAATGGACTATTTGGGTCGGTAATTGATGATTGGTGTGGTCAATTTGGATATTGGATGGTTTAGGACAGAATTTGAACAAAATTCAAATTCTAGAGTTAGGGTTTATTTGAATGAATTGGGATCTTTAGAATCTGATTGTATTTGGTAAAATTGGTTTGGGGCTTTTTGTTTGGGGTGTAAATAGGGCTATTTGGGATTAGGTGGGTGAGTTTTGGAGTTGGGTTGGGGTGGGGCTGGTTGGGCCGTGGGGTGTGGGGCTGGTTTTAGGGTTTGGTTGGTGTTGCAAGTAGGTTGTGAAGACAAGCACACGTAGGACTACTAGATTTATTGCATGAAATCAATCACAATGCGAATCATAAGATGCATACAATCATCACCAATTAAAAGCTTTGGTAGCAACAAGATGATTTGAAACCGAGGTAGCTTTATAGGCTGATGGTTGGACTATTTTAAAGAAAGCTGAATGTAACCTAACATGCAACGAACCCTAATGTGTTCAAGTTTGAACGACTCAAAATCAGATTGTGATGTGAAAGGCAATAAAGGAAATGACACTTGAGTGATGACAAGTAAAATGCAGCAACTTGCAAAGACTCAAAGGAAGTGACGTTTTTTTTGAATGAAATGCAAGATAATGGCGTGTAGAGTGAGGGGTAGAAGAAGGACTCAACTGAAATTGAAATGACTAGACTCAAACGAAAAGGAAATGATAGATGGTGGAATAGAGTAACCTGTTCTCTGATACCAATTTTATGCGTGCAACTCGTGGGCTCCAACGATTCCACCTTCCAAACGTCCTTCACAAAGGGTTAGGCACAAGGAAGAAGACTTCCCCTTGCTTCCTTAGGGATTAAAAACGTGTGGATTAAACGAATGAGCAAGACCAACACTTCAAGATGGTCGTTGATCAGACAAACCAAAACGGCCCTCCTGGACGGCACCTTTAAGCAATCGCAACACCTTCAATATGCTCAACTTTGAAGGATCTTAACCTAGGTTTTTAATGCAAAACCAAGAAAACAAAGTATCACATAAAGTGAATGAAATATCAAGAATTGTTATTCATCAAAAGGTGAGTTTACAATCAGCCAAAGGGGTCTGCCTTCAAATGACCAGATTTTATTTCAAAACAAGCTAGCTAATAATGTTTGAAACTTGAAAACTATTTGAATTCAAAAGTAAAACAAATCCTAGCTAAAATTTGAATTGCTTGCAAGATGTCTTCTCTTCTATGTTCAGCCGTGTATGAGGACCAAAATGGAGTCTTGGAGAAGCTGATTTGATGAGTAGGATATGCTTGAGCATGAATTCAAAAGTTGGGTGAAGTTTGAATTCAAGTTGAGTTTGAATTTTGAGTGCACTTTGAATTTGGTCCTAGGATATCCTTTCCCTTGACCTTCCAGCCGTTTTTGATGAGTGATGAAGGTCTTGAAAATCTGATTTGATGATGATAAGGTGGTTGGGGTTGAATTCAAAGGATGGTTGAAGATTTAATCCAAATGGGGTTTGAATTTGAATTCAAACTTGATTCAATTTTTGTGTTGTTGATTTATCCTCCTTTGATCTCCAAATGGCGTGTATATGGCTAAAGCTAGGTGCTGAAATCTTCTTCAATTTTAAATCTCAAATTGTTTGAAACTTGAATTCAAATCATGATTGATCATTATCCATTTGTTTTCAAACATGGCCGGCCCCTCCTTTGGTGGATGAAGATACTTTGATTTCAACTTGATCAAGAGACTCTATCTTGGACACTTTTGAATTTGTCTTAGCATAGACAAACATTCTCTTTGAATATTTTCTTGAAACATTCTCTTGAAACATTCTCTTCAACATTCTCTTGAAACATTCTCTTGAAACATTCTCTTCAAACATTCTCTTCAAACATTCTCTTGTACCTAATTTACCTACAAAGCAAATACATAAAACTAAGATCACACGACACAAAATAAAATCCAAAAAAACAAAGAGTGTAGACGTGCATGTGATACATGCTCAAGTTGAAGGTTCAATGAAATGAACCCAAGGAGTCTTAGGTTCATCTTGAACATGCTTGTACAAGAAGGTGACAACTTGATGACAAAGTTCCTTTGCCCTCTTTCTTGTCATAGGACCTTTGACCTCTTGATGGGGCCCTTGATCCTCATCGGACCCTTGATCCTCATCAATTAGTCTGTTGTCTATCTTGTTCACCGGTAGAGACTAAATTGCTTTAAGGACAGAGTTATCGAGAAACTCGTATCGGCTTTATCTTTATTGTTTTCTTGTTTGGTTAGCGTATATTCTACCATATTTTCAACAATCTTAAAGCAAGTTACTGTGGCTACCAAACAAGCTCTTCCAGATATGTCAAAGATGGAGCCATTTGATGTCAAGTTTACAAAAGATGGGCAGCAAAAGTGCTATTCTTTTTGGAAATGCTCTTTGTTTCTTACGTGCTCAAGATGGACAAACCAAGCAATGAAACAGAGGCACGTAAGTATGATTCAGATAATACTACTTGTAGAGGTAATATCCTGCACTTTTTGGCCAACATCTTGTTTGACATCTATGTCAAATTTACTTCAGCAAAGAAGAGTTTGTCAGCACTAGAAAGTAAATATGGTGCTGAAGATGTTGGCAAGCACAAATACATGGTGAGTGAGTTTTTGAAGTTTCAGATGGTGGATCATACTCCAATCAATGATCAAATCCATCAATTTCAACAACTGGTCGATAATCTGAAGCAAGAAGGGTTTAAAATCGATGAGACCTTCCAGACCGCAGCACTATTGGAGAAACTTCCCCACTCTTGGAGAAAATACAAAAAGCGAAGAAAACATGATGATGCAAGATTGTCTCTGGATGCAGTAATCAAACACATTTACATAGAAGAGAACAATAGAATGGAGATGAGTTTCATAGTGAAGAAGGAGTCAAGGCAAATGTTGTTGAGCACGCTGCAAAAAGACAGAAGTTTCAAACCAACAGTTGCAGCAACAACAGTATTGGAAACAAAGGTAAGAAAGTTGTTGTGCATGTCTAAAAGAAAAGCAAAGGAGTTTTCTAGGTCTGCGGAAAACAAGGACACCGAGCGGTCAACTACAGATAAAGAAAAAGGCCAAAACAGCAACCAAGCTAATCTTGTGGAGAATGTAGGAGCAGCAGATGATGACGTTATTACAGCAGACGTCTTAACTGAGGTAAACCTTTTCAGTGGCACTACGGAATGGGTGGTAGACACGGGAGCTACCAGACATATTGCTACAAGCAAAGACCTATTTTTTGATTATCAAGAAATAAGTAGTGGTGAAAAAGTCTTCTTGGGAGATGCACATGAAATCCAAGTTATTGGAAAAGGAAAGGTGCTTCTCAATTTGACCTCTGAAAAGAAACTAGAGTTGAGCAATATGTTGCACGTACATGCCATGCATAGGAACTTGATATCCGGAGTGCTACAGAACAAGACTAATATCAAACTTGTTCCCGAATCTGATAAACTTGTTTTGTCTATGAATGAGGAGTTTATCGGTAAGTGCTTTTGTAACGGAAGGTTGCTTGTACATGACATTACGTGCATTTTTAATAACAAGACTGCATCTAGTTCTTCTTATATTGTTGAGTCTCTTGATGTGGCATGCTAGACTTGGACATGCAAACATAGGGGTTATAAAGAAACTTAAAAACATAAATGTGATTTCTTACGATAGTGACAGTTTTGACAAATATGAACAATGTGTTGAGGCTAAACATCATAAGAAACCATTTAAGAAGCTTGATAGAGTTTCTCGAAACTTGGTCTAATTTACAGTGATTTAGGTGATTTTAAGAATCACGTGAGTAAAGCGGTAAAAAGTATTTGTTACTTTTATTGATGATTACTCAAGGTATACAAAGGTATATTTGTTAAGTTACAAGGATGAGGCTGAGTCTATGTTCGTAAACTACAAGAATGAAGTTGAAAATCAGTTAGATTTAAGGATCAAAAGACTTAGAACTGATAGAGGCCGTAAATATAGTACATATTCTTTATAAAGGTTTTGTGAAGAAAATATAATTATTCATGAAGTCACACCCTCGTATACACCTCAATCTAACGGAGTAACCGAAAGAAAGAATAGAACATTTAAAAATATGATGAATGCAATGTTGGTTAGTTCAGGATTGCCAGACAATATGTGGGGTGAGACAATCTTTACTGCATGTAATATTTTGAATAGGATACCTAATAAGAAGTTAGATAAAACTCCTTATGAGTTGTGGAAATGTTATGCACCCAATCTGAGTTATCTGAAAGTGCGGGGGTGTTTATCCAAAGTCGTTGTTCCTGAATTTAAACGAAGTAAAATCGGGTCAAAGACAAAGGATTGTGTATTCATTGGATATGCTCAGAATAGTGCAGAAATATAGATTTGTGGCTATAGATAATAGTTCTATATTGGAATCTAAGGATGTTGAATTTTTTGAACATATCTTCCTTATGAAAATATAATTTGAAGTTGTCTCTAAATTTGAGATCGGTGAATTAAGTAAAACTGTAGTTAATAAAGATGTTGATCTACCTAGAACAAGCAAGAGACAAACAGTTGAGAAATCATTTGGGAACGATTTTACAACAATTTTCATTTAAAAGGTGACCCCAAAACTTATGGAGGTGCCATTAAACACTAGATTCTAAGTTTTGGAAAGAAGCCATTAATAATGAACTTGAGTCAATTCTAAGTAATAACACTTGGGATTTGGTAGATTTGCCTAGAGGTTGTAAACCTATCAGTTGTAAGTGGATCTTTAGGAAGAAGCTAAAGACGGATGAGACAATTGATAAGTTTAAAGCTAGGCTTGTCGCTAAAGGGTTCACACAATAAGAGGGTATAGACTTCTTCGATACTTACTCTGTGGTTGCTAGAATCACAACTATTAGAGTGTTAGTAGCACTTGCCTCTATTCATAAACTTTTTATTCTTCAAATGGATGTAGAAACAGCGTTTTTAAATGGAGATTTGGAAGAAGAAATATATATGAAACAACAAGAGAGTATAATAGTTAAAGGCCAAGAACATAAAGTATGTAGACTTAAAAAATCTTTATATGGTCTTAAACAAACACCTAAACAATGGCATGAAAAATTTGATAACGCAATGGTCTCAAATGGCTATGTAGTAAATGAAAGCGACCGTTGTGTGTATAGCAAATTTGTTGGTTGTGATGGCATCATTGTTTGTCTTTATGTTGATGATATGTTAATTTTTGGTACCAACATAGATGTTGTGAACGACACAATCATTTCTGTCTTCTGTTTTTGACATGAAAGATATGGGAGAAGGTAAATTTGATCCTTGGACTTAAGTTAGTAGAGAAATCTGGGGGTTACCTACTTTCTTTTTTTGGGTAAAATGCAAATTTATATTGATACCCAAGGAATCAAAACATCCGCAGGAGGTAACCCATACAAAAGCCCCAACACTACAAAAGAAACCTACCAAATGAGCCAACATACTGTCTCATTGAGTAGGTAACACCTGCGGGTATAATCTATACATTACTTTGAGCACATGTGTGCGTATTCTATGAATAACATCCTGTGGAACAAAAGTATGTCCATCAAAAATAAGTCTATTTCTAGCCTTCCATGCATGATATACAATGGCAACAAGAGCAATCCCGGCCGCCTTTGGTCGATATGCCTTGCCTTTAAATTTTTTCCTTCCACAAGCTAAGAATTGCTCCAAATTGTTGGTCCTCACCGGTAGACCAATCCACTGTGCAATTTTTGCCTTCTCAAGAACACTATGTTGAGAAGATGTTGAAAAATTTGAATCGTTTTGATGTGAAATCAGTTAGTTCTTCTTATGATTCATATGTGACATTGAAAAAGAATAAGTTTGAGAGTGTGTCTCAATGTGAGTATGCTACGAGATTGGTAGTGTAATGTACTTGATGAATTGCACTAAACCCGATATTTCATATGCAGTAAATAGACTTGTAAGATATACTCATAATCCTAATGAAAAACATTGGTGTGCATTAAGGCGATTATTGAGATATCTTAGAGGTACAATGAATTTAAGACACATGTTAAGTGGTTCACCTGCTGTTTTAGAAGGCTATTGTGATGCTAACTTGGTGACTGATAATAACGAGATAAACTCCACTAGTGGATATGTATTTACATTGGGTGGTGGAGCTATCTCTTTGAAGTAATATAAACAAACTTGTAGTGCAAAATCTACAATGGAGTCTGAATTCATTGCGTCAAAACTTGTTAGTACAGAAGCTGAGTGGTTAAGGAATTTACTTGTTGATATTCTTTTGTGGTCTAAACCTATGCCTTCTGTATCTATTCATTGTGATTCTCAGGCTGCGATTGCATGATGAAAGAACAATATTTATAACGGGAAGAGCCAGCACATCCGTCTAAGGCACAATATTGTGCGTGATTTGATAAGTTTAGGGGTGGTAAACTTGGAGTTTGTAAGAACCAAGTTTAACCTCGCTGACCCCTTAACTAAAGGACTAAGTGAGAAGTTAGTCTATGAAACATCGAGGGGGATGGGACTTATTCCATCTGTAGAGAATTCTTCATGACGGGAACCCGACTCACTATTAGTAGAGATCCTACGAATGGGGTTCAATGTGGTAAAACAAGTCATGAAAGAGTTCAATGTTGCACTATCAAAGTGTTCCTCCCTAAGGTGTTGTTGTTGATAGTGCTCGCTGTAAAGAATCGAGGGTGAGATTTCAAGGATCTTTTAATGGAAATTCATAGCCATGTTATATGATTGTGTGAGCAATGTACACTTGATGAATTCTACCTATATAAGCTTGGAAGTGGCGCCGCTTCCTGTGAGAGCCTCGAAAATGCTCTAGAGAGCTTATGAATCCCGAGATAGGTGCATGGCCGATATCGCACCAAACTGCGAACTTGAAGAAGTATATATGACATGTCTTCTTGTTGTTCATATAAACAATAGTGGAGTAAGATTCAAGACGAAGTTCATCTTACTTCCGTTTATATAACTCAAATTGTACTATTAGTTATTCAAGACCACAAGTCATCGTATCCGTTGTGTGTCGTTATCTTTGGTTGATAGTGGAGAGGTCAGTTTCTTACCGTTCGGAAATGTTTGTATATAAGTTTGGATCATGTGGGAGATTGTTGGAAAAGTACATCAACGTACTTTAAAATGTGCTCCAAACTTATATAAAAACATGTATGATGTTGTTTGGAAGATTGAAAGATGATTTGAACACTTTAAACTTGTAAGAAATCACTTGGATCGATCCATGTGTAAGTTGGATTGAGCCAAGTGAAAGCTGAAATGAAAATGAGTGTGATGTTGGACATAGATCGATACATCGATCGACGATGTGGTGTGAATGCAAAGTTGGAACTCTCTGTCCAACATAGATCGATCACATAGATCGATCGATGTGACATCGGTCGATACATCGATTGATCGATGTTGGCAGGATGAAAAGCTGGAGCTCTCTGTCCGACATCGATCGATCGATGTGCCAACAGTCAGAACTTTTCATTTTGAATTGCATCTTTTGATCCAAAGTTCACCTCCCTTCATACATGAACACGCAACTGATTTGGAGGTTATCTAAACTGCTGAAATGGGTTTTAATAGTGGTCTTTTACACAACCCAAGGCTTATATATAGTATCCCTTGTTATCTTGGATTACATACAACAAGTTTTGCAAAATCTGAGAATTTTCAGCACTTTGTCATCCTCCATCTCTTCTTCCTCCATTACCAACTACTTCTACAGCAAGTTCAACCTCTCTCTAGTAGAGCAAACTAAAGAGAAAAAGCCGTTATATCTTGGGAAGCATTAGTCTGTTGTCTACTTTGCTCACCGATAGAGACTAAATTACTTTAAAGACATAGTTATCGAGAAACTCGTCTCGGTTTTATCTTTATTGTTTTCTTGTTTGGTTAGCGTATATTCTACCATATTTCCAACCATATCTTTATTTGGGGTAGAAATTTGGAAAAGGATAAGACAGATAGACCTATGCTTAGAAAAAAATTAGCTAATTTACCTACAAGTAAAAGAGAAAGCAGAGACTTTTAATTCTTAACCTAACAAGTAATGACTAAAGGTTAAAAAGAAGGGGAAAAGGAAAGAGGAGGAGAGAAAAAAGGCGACTTTGGGAGAGAGCCGAAAACATGGAAGGGGAAAAAAGAGAAAACCAAGACTTCACCTACGTAGTTTGGATTACACGTCCATTATACAAGAATTGGATAAGAATTTTATACCATGTGTTCGTATTCAAACTATTCAGATTTATATGCAGCTTTGGGATGATTTCATTGTGAATTATGTTACGCATTATCTGTTAGCATGACAAACGTGTTTTATTCTTGATTATAGGATTATTGATGATATATGTGGAAAAATTGTGATGATCAATATGGTGGATAAGGTTATTTTGTTGATTAAGTTATGTGATGCAAAGTGCTTGATTTTATTCTCTCCTATACCATAGAGTTATGATAACCACCTCCTGATTCTAAGAAATTAAAATTAAAAAAAAAAAGGCAATATAGAAGGAGAAGCGATAGTGAATGCCCAATGGGTTCTCTTCTGACGAAGGAATTAACCGTTGACGTCCCTGTGGAGTGCTTCTCGTAAGATTCTCAAACTCGAAACCATTATAGATTAGCCAATTTTGTCAAGTCTACCATAAGAAAACACATGATTATCCAACCAGTGTGGCTCACTTGAATGTATGAGAGATCGGGCCACAAAAACAAATATTCAGTATATCCCAACAGCAAAAAAGTTATCGTTAAGGTCTGAAAAAGATGAGAGACGGACAACCAATACCTCCATGTCAAAAGATAAGGAGTTTGATTCGAGTGAGAAATTGATCATATCGTGACGGGCAAATCAGAAGGCAAAAAGTAGTATAACAAAGTACACGTTAAAGGCCTCCAAAAATAAGATAAAGTTCCTCAGTGTATTGGAGAAATATCCATTCAAGAAAAAAAAAAGGTAAAAAGGTGCTTTCGAACTAAATCAGATGTAAGCCTTTCATTATTCAGATAGAACAGACAAATAAAACCATGTGACGTGAACTACATACGATAGCAACGGTGATGGCCTCTACGTGCAAAAGGTAGTATCCAAACACGAAGAACTGATCATCACAGCCTCAACAAGTGTCATAACAGTTAAGTGTTAAATTGATATTCAATGGCCACGTTAATCACAGCGTTAGGCGCGAAACTGGAGAAATCACCGTCAGATAGTGAAAATGTGCTGCCGCAAACATCACAGAGATTCACTATCACAACTTGAATGCTGGAAGAAGGAGTACAATTGCTAGGATCATTGCAATAAATTGTAATTACTTCCCCGCATGTTTGACCGCTTTGCCATACGTCGCTATTTGCCAGAACATGAGGGATGTCGTAGCCGATTGGACAGTACGCACCTGTAACAATATGTGATTGAAAACAAATCTATGCTAGATTAATGGCGGTCATTAAACACATTCAGAAGAGTGCAAAAACACAGTTACAAGAAAAAAAAAAAACATCTTTTGAAGAAGATTCAAAACGAACAAATTATAATTTGTTCAATGATTAAAATTAGACATCTTAGGTGTCAGTATACGGTTAAGATCATAGGAGGTAAAAATATAGGCAAAATATGAGGTCTCCAATCACACGTTGCCACGTGTACAATCTACTTTTTTAAAAAAACAAAAAAAAATTAAACTTTTATCTTTTTTGTATACGTGTCAGCGTGTGATTGGAGACCTCATATTTTACCTACATTTTCACCTCCTCTGATCTGACCCGTCAGTATCGGTTAAGATCATAGGAGGTAAAAATATAGGCAAAATATGAGGTCTCCAATCACACGTTGCCACGTGTACAATCTACTTTTTTAAAAAAACAAAAAAAAATTAAACTTTTATCTTTTTTGTATACGTGTCAGCGTGTGATTGGAGACCTCATATTTTACCTACATTTTCACCTCCTCTGATCTGACCCGTCAGTATCGGTTAAGATCATAGGAGGTAAAAATATAGGCAAAATATGAGGTCTCCAATCACACGTTGCCACGTGTACAATCTATTTTTTTAAAAAAACAAAAAAAAATTAAACTTTTATCTTTTTTGTATACGTGTCAGCGTGTGATTGGAGACCTCATATTTTACCTACATTTTCACCTCCTCTGATCTGACCCGTCAGTATCGGTTAAGATCATAGGAGGTAAAAATATAGGCAAAATATGAGGTCTCCAATCACACGTTGCCACGTGTACAATCTACTTTTTTAAAAAAACAAAAAAAAATTAAACTTTTATCTTTTTTGTATACGTGTCAGCGTGTGATTGGAGACCTCATATTTTACCTACATTTTCACCTCCTCTGATCTGACCCGTCAGTATCGGTTAAGATCATAGGAGGTAAAAATATAGGCAAAATATGAGGTCTCCAATCACACGTTGCCACGTGTACAATCTACTTTTTTAAAAAAACAAAAAAAAATTAAACTTTTATCTTTTTTGTATACGTGTCAGCGTGTGATTGGAGACCTCATATTTTACCTACATTTTCACCTCCTCTGATCTGACCCGTCAGTATCGGTTAAGATCATAGGAGGTAAAAATATAGGCAAAATATGAGGTCTCCAATCACACGTTGCCACGTGTACAATCTACTTTTTTAAAAAAACAAAAAAAAATTAAACTTTTATCTTTTTTGTATACGTGTCAGCGTGTGATTGGAGACCTCATATTTTACCTACATTTTCACCTCCTCTGATCTGACCCGTCAGTATCGGTTAAGATCATAGGAGGTAAAAATATAGGCAAAATATGAGGTCTCCAATCACACGTTGCCACGTGTACAATCTACTTTTTTAAAAAAACAAAAAAAAATTAAACTTTTATCTTTTTTGTATACGTGTCAGCGTGTGATTGGAGACCTCATATTTTACCTACATTTTCACCTCCTCTGATCTGACCCGTCAGTATCGGTTAAGATCATAGGAGGTAAAAATATAGGCAAAATATGAGGTCTCCAATCACACGTTGCCACGTGTACAATCTACTTTTTTAAAAAAACAAAAAAAAATTAAACTTTTATCTTTTTTGTATACGTGTCAGCGTGTGATTGGAGACCTCATATTTTACCTACATTTTCACCTCCTCTGATCTGACCCGTCAGTATCGGTTAAGATCATAGGAGGTAAAAATATAGGCAAAATATGAGGTCTCCAATCACACGTTGCCACGTGTACAATCTACTTTTTTAAAAAAACAAAAAAAAATTAAACTTTTATCTTTTTTGTATACGTGTCAGCGTCTAACAAAATACGTCAGCACAAAAATGTCAAAAGAACTGAAGAATCGCCAACTGAAATATGACATAAATTGTTAGAGTACTTACCAACAGTAGTAGAAGTAGAACCAACAGTACCAGAGTAGGTTGTTTCATCTGCAGAGGCTCCGATGAAGATAAACACAATGAAGAACGCAGCGACTGTCTTCATTTTTTCTTTTTAATTTTTCGCTCTTTTCACTTGGTGATGAAGTAATGCAGGGATAAAAACCTTAATTACATTAGCTTTTATAGCACTCTTGTAGTCGGCTTTGCACTTTAGGTCAACAGAAAGTTAATGGGAAAAGATATAAATTGGAGAAATCGAGGAGAATGAAACAAATTTTTGAATATCTTCCATCTGGCGAACAAGGGATACGTTTATACTTAAGTAGTCTTCAGAATTTAGGGGGCGTTTGGTTGGCATTTGGGTATCAGAATGGGTATGATAGGGAATGGGTTTGGAGGATACGGGTATGAGGTTAAAAGTGATAGTTATTTGGCATTTAAGTGGGAATGGGAATAGTGACCGGTCGGAATAGTGGTCGCTGGCGGCGGCCGGCGGTGGCCTGCGGCATTGACCGGCGGCTCCCCATTCCCCCATTCCCACATTTTTATAGATAAGGGGGCTAGTATATCAAAAAACGATATTCATTACCAAATAGTTGGATATCAAAATGAAACTCATTCTCCTATTTCCCTCAAGCAAACAGCCTTATTCCCATTTCCCCCAACCAAACGCCACCTTAGTCTTTGTATCCACTTTCAATCATGATGACAAGGGGAAATTAGGATGTTGAGAGGATCGTCTCAGGACATAGTCCAGTTGATATTCGAATTAAGATTTGTTCTAAGAGATCAAGTTCGATTCCAGAGACATACATGGTGTCGGTGTTCCTATGTTGCTAGACCGAAGGCCTGGTTTGAAGGAAGACACATTGTGTGGGTCACTTCGTAAGATCTCACCCAATTTAGAAGGCCACTGGACTCTTGATTTGCATCTTCCACACATGCTCCTTGGGACTAGGGCGGTGAAAGCCCTCGGGGTGATGGATTTCACCTTTTGCTCCAAAGATGTTGAGTGGATCATCTCATCAGTCATATGTGTGATTAGTCTTGTACCATTATAAAATTGCTTCATGATCTGATATCCACATACTTACCCTATACTTTTAGATCATATCATCAATCATATGTGTGATTAGTCTTGTACCATTCTAAAATTGCTTCATGATCTTATATGCATAGTCTTACCTTATACTTTGTGCAAAATGTTGTTTCTGCGGCTCGAACTAGTGACCTCAAGGTCATAGATTAGCAACCTTATCAGTTACTCCAAGGATTGTATTTGTACCATTCTAAGATACTTGAAACTGTAATTTTCTTGTTGAAATGTTCTCGATTGAATATTTTAACTTCACAAATAAATGAAATGAAATTGGAAGGAGTCAATTGATCCGATTATCATGTTATGTTCGTCCTGTCTTGTTAAATTATGTAAGCATAGAACCTAATCAGGCTACAAAGGAAACAAGAAAATAATTTCTTCATGGCTACGAATTAATTTCGCTCTTGTACACAACAATTTTATCTGTTTTTTCAAATTTGGTTTTAGTGAGATTACAAAAAAAAAATACTATATTTGTCCAAAAAATATTTTCACAGTTAACTTTTCAATATAATATAATTACAATCTTTTAAAAAATCAACTGTGATAGTATTTTTTTTTTTTTTGAGAAAAAGAGTATTAATTTGAGCAAAAGTGCTTTTCGAATCAAGGGTCCAAAGCAACATAATACGATTTCATTTTGTATAAACGTTATACCATCAAAATTGGTCTACAACTTTTTTAGCACTTCCATTTTTATTGGTTTAAACATTTGAAGATTTCAGAAATCTTATCATTGCAAGTAAACCATCACTCGAATTGCATTGCGTAAACTATATTGGAATAATATCAGTACTATTTTATTTTTGTTAGGTTTCAAAAACCGAAAGACAATGCTACTGATTTTACTGTAAAATGTCAAACATGAGTTTATAGCATTGACAACTTTCTGTCTTAATATTTTAAGATCGACTAATGATAAACTGAGGAATCATTTATTAGTTTTGGCCAAAATATTCACACGCCAATATGCAATTAACAATTGTAAGGTTGTCCCAGGACACTTAATTTGGTATTAGGGTTGTAATATTGCAACTAGAAAGCACATGTTTAAATCAAGACAAACGTACCATGAGTACAACACTGCTATTTGGGTTTATACTAGCTTAAGTTTTAATATCTGGTCTAATTATATTAAAGAATCAACGTTGTGTAAGTTGTCTTGTAAAATATATTATCAATTTCAAAGGCTGATGTATTCTTAATTTGCATTATTTACGAAATTTCTTGAGACAGTTTTAGGTCAGAGTATGACATGTTACTATTAGAATTAACAATTCAAGATTGGCACATAGGAAAATCAAAGTTTAGTGATATCCGCTTACTAGGTCCGTGTTACATCCAATAAAGTACTGAACACATCCAATAAAGTCCTTAAGGGAAATCAAAAGAACTGAAGAATCTCCCATCATCCACTTCTTGCTAATTGAATTAGGACATGTATTCTTTATCTCAAATTATAAGTTAAATTAACTTGGTTTTTTAACATAATTTATATTACTCTACATCGAAAAGTTTAAATCAATTTATATTTTAGAACAAAAGTACTACATTGGTATAGTACTTACCAATGTGTTAGAATTTCAACAAGCAGAGCTATAATAAGTTGTGTCAGAAGCTCGTTACAAATAAACACGATTAAAAACACAACGATTGTCTTCATTTTATCTTTTTTTTTTTCTCTTTTCTCTTTTCACTTGGTGATGAGGACTTCGTTAAATTAGTTTCTATAACATTTTTTTGAGTTTGAGCCGTCTCAAACAATTGATAAGGTCGCTATTTTGTGATTTGAAGTCAAGGATTCGAGCCGCGGAAACAATCTCTTGCACAAAAAAAGTACAAAATAAAGCTGCGTATATCAAATTGTGAAACGATCCGATCTCTCTTCAAACTCTATAAAAACGTAAAAATCCAGTATACCGAAAACGTAGTTTATCATTTTCGAGTTCATATTGAGATAATATCGGTTGTACATATTTGATAATATCGGTTGTAACTATTTGATAAGATATGTTGGGAATATTTGATAGGATACTAACCTACTTGTAGATAGAGTTGTGGTTGAAGTTAACTTTATCCTTCCTTAGTTATAGTGAGTAGTGGTTATTTCTCTTGTTATATGTACGTGTACTATCTTTGTGTTTTGACATATATAGAAATATATCAATTCCAAATATTTCTTCATGGTATCAGAGCAGGAAATTTGATTTGTTTTGTTTTTCCTGCTTGCGATTGTTACGCAATATTTGTTTGGGGTTTTCGTTGTTCTTCGCCCAACCCTGCCCGTCGACTTTCTGTTCCTAGTCGACTTCTCCTTTGTTTTGGTTTATCATGGCAGAGCAAACTGTTGCTACCACTGATCCCAAGTCCCCTTATTATCTTCACTCTTCTGATCATCCAGGGCTTCTTTTCGTTACACAACCCTTGGGTGAAAATGGTGCAAATTTTTTTGTTTGGAGGAAAGCATTCGTCAATGCTTTGCGTTCCAAAAACAAAACCGGTTTTGTCGATGGTACCATTTCCCGTCCGGATAGCACCTCAACCCTTCATTCTGTTTGGCAGCAGTGTAATGCACTTGTGTTGGCATGGCTGTCTAATTCTTTAGCCAAGGAATTGCAGGGGGCGGCGGCTCATGCAGAGACTGCTCGTGATGTCTGGCTTGAACTGGATGAGCGGTTTACTCAAGGAGTTGACGCACGCGTGTATGAGTTACGTCGAGCCGTTGCCTCACTTCGGCAGGACCGGAGTACCGTGTCGGTTTATTATGGTCGCCTCAAGATTCTTTGGGGCGAGTTGCAGTCTTTTGATGCAATACCTATTTGCACTTGTGGACAGTGCACCTGCGGTTTGTCTAAGAAGATGGATAAAGTGCGTGAGAAGGAACGGGTGTTCGATTTTTTGATGGGTCTTGATGAAATGTTTAATACGGTACGTTCTCACATTCTTAGCATTGATCCTTTACCATCCCTTGGGCGTGTGTATGCTATTGTTGCACAGGAAGAAAAACAACGCATTGTTGCGCAAAGTTTGCAGCCCACATTTGAGGCTGCGGCTCTTGCCACTTGGACTGCTCCCGGTGATTCACGGCCGAAGGCTTCTGATGGCCGATCCAGCAAACCGAAAGGCAGAGGGGAGAGACCACGCTGTAGCAACTGTGGCAAGCCTGGTCATTTTTGTGAAACATGTTATGATCTTATTGGTTATCCAGCCGACTGGAGTGTCAATCGTAATCGCCGGATGCAAGGGTCTTCAGGCCGTGGTGTGGCCAATGTTGCAACCGTGCCCTTGGCCGCCTCCTTATCAACCGAGGCACCTGTTCCTACTGATGCTAGTGTTCCTTCTTCATTTGTTGGTCTCACTCTCGCTCAACAGCATCAATTAACCCAGTTTCTTGGACAACTCAGTGGAGGTAATTTTGGTCAGTCTATTTCTGCTGCAGGCACGCACGATTCGGGTATTGCTACTTTTACCTCTTCTTCTTGGCTTTTTGATAGTGGCGCTAACGCTCATATTGTCAATGATTTATCCTTATTCACCACTGTTATCACTGACAAAGTGTCCGCTACTGTTCAAATTCCCAATGGCATGCATGTTCCTGTTCGCGCCATTGGTACCGTACGAATCTCCGATTCTTTGGTTCTCCGTGATGTTCTGGGTGTTCCAGAATTTGCCTATAATTTGATTTCTGTTAGTCGACTCGTCAAGGATTTACCTTGTGCACTCATTTTTGGATCGGATTTTTGTCTTGTGCAGGAAATGCCATCGAGGAAGCTGATTGGAGTGGGTAGGCAGCATGATGGTCTTTATTGTCTCCTTCCAGTCTCTCCACATCGCACTCTTGTGTCCATCAAAGACAGTGATTCGGTCTGGCATTCCCGCATGGGACATCTTCCTATTTCAAAATTTCGTTTCCTTCCTTCTATTGTTGTTTCTGCTAAAGACATATTTTGTGATGCTTGTAATCATGCCAAACAGACTCGTTTACCATTCACTCTTAGTACTAGTGCTACTACAGCAATTTTTGCTCTTATTCATTGTGATATTTGGGGACCATATAAAACTGCTAGTCTTTCTGGGGCTCATTATTTCTTAACCATTGTTGATGATTATAGTCGTACTACTTGGGTTTATTTAATGCGTTCTAAATCCGAAACTGGTCGTTACTTATTGCATTTTCTTAAATGGGTGCATACACAGTTTCATAAGACCGTTCAATGTGTTCGTAGTGACAATGGTTTAGAGTTTACCCAATCCACTTTACTTGATTATTATGCTAATCATGGCATAGACACTCAAACTACTTGTGTTTATACTCCGCAACAAAATGGCGTTGCTGAGCGTAAACATCGTCATATTTTGGAAGTTGCTCGTGCTCTTCGTTTTCATGCACATTTGCCGCTTATGTTTTGGGGGGAGTGTGTCCTTACTGCCGTTTATCTTATTAATCGCATGCCTATGTCTAATCTTCAAAATAAAACACCACATGATTTTCTGCTGGGTTGTGCTCCAAATTATTCCCATCTTCGTGTGTTTGGTTGTTTGTGTTATGGTTATGTTCATCATGGTAGTCGTGATAAATTTGCCCCCCGTTCTGCGCCTGGTATTTTTCTAAGCTATCCACACTCTCAAAAGGGCTATAAAATTTTTGACTTATCTAGTCGCAAGATCTATGTCAGTCGTGATGTTACTTTTTATGAAACTGTTTTTCCTTTTGCTATTTCTTCTTCTGTTGGTCATTTTCCCAGCGCTGCTGACAATCCCGTGGTCGATCCATTGCCTTCGGCTGACATACTGTTGCCTTCCAATTCGTCAAATGCACCATCTGCTAGTGCTTCGGCACCTCCCCAACCCATGTTCATTCTAGCCGATGCTCCAGCACCCTCCCCAGCCGTGCTCTCTCCAGCCGAAGGTTCTTCCCCTTCGGCTGGTCCTTTGGAGTCCCTTTCCAGCCCGGTTGTTTCTTCACAACCCACTCGCAGTTACCGTTCTCGTCAGTTACCTCGTCATCTTAGTGATTTTGATGTCGCTTTGCCACCTTCTCTTGCACCATCCGCTGCTGCATCCCCTCCTACGGCAAACTCAACGGTATTTCCTTTATCACATTTTCTTTCCTATAATCGTTTATCGCGGTCTTATAATGGTTATGTCGCGGCCATCACCACTGGAGATGAGCCGACTTCTTTTCGTCAGGCAGTCAAGCATGAACATTGGCGTGCCGCCATGCAACGTGAGATTGCTGCGCTTAAGGCAAATAAAACCTGGAATATTATTCCTTTACCTCCTGGTAAACGTACTATTGATTCTAAATGGGTTTACAAAATCAAATACAATCCTGATGGTAGTATTGAACGTTATAAAGCTCGTTTAGTTGCACGTGGATATACACAAATTGAGGGCGTTGATTTTCATGAGACCTTTGCCCCTGTGGCCAAGTTGGTTACTGTTCGATGTCTTTTAGCCGTTGCGGTTGTGCGTGGGTGGTTTATTCATCAATTGGATGTTAACAATGCTTTCTTGCATGGTGATCTCACTGAGGATGTTTATATGCGCGTTTCGCCAGGATTCTCTCGTCAGGGGGAGAATATTGTTTTTAAGTTACAAAAGTCTTTGTATGGCTTGCGTCAAGCATCCCGAAATTGGTATGCGAAGTTCACTACATCTCTTCTCACCATCGGCTATGTTCAATCTCAGGCTGATGCTTCTTTATTTGTTTCGTCCGTTGGTTCTTCTTTCGTGGCTGTGTTGATTTATGTTGATGATGTTATTGTAACTGGAAATGATATTAAGCGCATCACGGCGTTAAAAGCTTATCTTGATCACAAGTTTAAGATCAAGAACTTGGGATCCCTAAAATACTTCCTTGGCATTGAAGTTGCTCGTTCATCTACTGGTTTGGTTTTGAATCAACGCAAGTATGTTTTAGATATTCTTCTGGAATGTGGTCTCCTTGGTTGTCGTCCTGCGAGTACTCCCATGCCTCAAAAGTATCAATTTTCGGATTCTGACTCCCCTCTTGATGATCCCTCGTTTTATCGTCGTATTGTGGGTCGTTTACTTTATCTTACAGTTACGCGCCCTGACATTTGTTTTGCTGTTAATACTCTTAGTCAGTTTATGCATTTGCCACGCAAGTGTCATTTAGATGCTGTTTTTCACTTACTTCGTTATCTGAAACGTGCGCCTGGGCAAGGACTTTTCTTTCCTGCTGATAATTCTTTGTGCCTTCGAGCCTATTGTGATGCTGATTGGGCAGGTTGTCCAGTTACTCGTCGTTCTACTACAGGTTATTTGGTTTTTCTTGGTTCTGTTCCCATTTCTTGGCGGTCTAAGAAGCAGTCTGTTGTTTCTCGTTCTTCAGCCGAAGCTGAATACCGTGCTATGGCGTATGCAACTAGTGAAATTGTTTGGTTACGCCGTCTTCTTGTTGATCTAGGCGTCCCTATAACTGCTCCTGTTCCACTTCATTGTGATAATCAAGCTGCATTACATATTGTGGCTAATCCTGTTTTCCACGAACGCACAAAACACATTGAGATTGATTGTCATTTTATTCGTCAACATTATTCTACTGGTCATATTATTCCTCGGAAGATTTCTAGTGCGCACCAACTGGCGGATGGACTTACCAAGTCTCTTGGCTCTGCGGATTTTCAACGGTTTACAGGCAAGTTGGGCATTCTTGACATTCTTGCTCCAACTTGAGGGGGAGTATTGAGATAATATTGGTTGTACATATTTGATAATATCGGTTGTAACTATTTGATAAGATATGTTGGGAATATTTGATAGGATACTAACCTACTTGTAGATAGAGTTGTGGTTGAAGTTAACTTTATCCTTCCTTAGTTATGTGAGTAGTGGTTATTTCTCTTGTTATATGTACGTGTACTATCTTTGTGTTTTGACATATATAGAAATATATCAATTCCAAATATTTCTTCAGTTCAGAAGTTCTTCTCAAAGTATAGGCCACGAAAAAGTATAATGGGAAAGGACATACATTGGAAAAACCGAGGTTATTAAACAAATTTTAGCAAACTGCAGTACACAATCCGTGGCACGTCTTCCAATGGAGGAATGTAAGCGGATGCGTATATAGGAGAATAAATTAATTAGGGAAAATCATCTTTTGCCCCTTTGTGCTTTGGCCATTCAGTCGATTGTCCCTCTGAGTTTTAAAATTACATACTTAACCCCCTGTGCTTTTGGACTGATGAGAAAATTTCACTGTTCAGGTGAAAACCACCGGAAATGAAGGATATTTCGGTCATTTCATATTTTCCATCTCTTTTATTTTGTTTTCTAGAATTTTTCGCGTTTTCTAGCTCATGTTTTCTAGAATTTTTCGTGCATAACTGCCAGCACCAAAGGACATATTTAAGGATTCAGCACCAAATGACATATTCAAGGGATTAAGCAACAGGCGGAAATTATCTGAAGGAGTAACCAAGGAGTCAAGAGAAGATGGTTGAGGAAAAGCAAGGAGTGATGGTGGTGGAATTCCCAAAGGGTTTAGGGGGAGGTGGTAGTGTTGGAGAATCATCGACGTGTGGCCATCATTATTGTATGATTTGCGTATATTTAAGCTCCTGTTTTAGCAGTGTAGGTAAAGCAGGAAAGGAAGCTAGAAACATGTTAGGACCAAAAAAAAAAAGATAAGATAATAAATAAAATTAAAATTCAAACTTATCCTAACTACTAAATCCCCTCTCCAAACCCCACATATCACGCCCCTCCCCTAAGAAAACGGCAATCCCCAGCCGTTTCCCACAATTGCAGCACAACAACAATAAATCAAAATAAAAAACAAATAAGAATAATTAAAAAAATAAAATATGTATCTTTCCCATAAAAGGCAGCCGAACCTCACTGCACACACACAATCATTATACACACATTTCGGTTGGAAGGCAGAGACAGCAGGAAGAAAAGGAGAAAAAAAAAGAGAGAGAGAGAGGGAAGAGAAAGGAAGGGGTATTGGTCACCTACACCAAACTCAACCATTTCGTATAGCAAATTTTCATTAAGAGGTAGGTTACCCTCCCCTATGTCGGATTGCTTTGGATTCCCTCGCATTCTGATTTGGGAATTATTTGATTATCATTGCATAATTATCTTTTATATATTTATCATGATTTCTTTATGTTTTGGTGTGGAAATTTGGTGTTTGGCCTTAGATATAGATCACATAGCACGGAAATAGGTTTAAATGGGTTCAGGACATCGAAAAACGCACCTAGAGGCTACACGCGCGGCGGCAGAGGGCGGCGCATGGGGCCCACGCGCTGACGTGTCCAGCACCTTGGTGTTGGTCACGTTATAATGAGACAAACCCCACTGGTTTCGGATAAATCGGAGTTAAAACGAAGAAGTTACGGATTTTTGAAGAAAATTAGGATTTAAAGAAATAAAGAAAAGTAAATTAAAAAAACTAAAGGAAGAAGGCAGCTGGCCTGCCATCAGTCAGCAGGCCAGCTAAGCAGACCGGCCTCATTTCCTTAGCAGGCCAGTGAATCGGCCCAAAACTGCAGTGTATTTTAAAAAAAATGTTTAAGTACTGGCGGGCCAGACTGCAGCGGACCAGCCTGCCAGCCTGAGCAGGCCGGCGGGCCAGTTCAGCAGCCGGCCCAAATCGCAAACTGAAGTAAAAAAAAGAAGAAGGACATGGGTTTTCTGGCGCCAAGAAGGCCATCAGATTAGTGGGCCGCGTCTACCAGCGGGCCAGAGAGGAAAAGGGCCAGAAATTAAGTAAAAAGGGCCTGAAACCTTTTAGTAATAATACTAATGGTTATAAATAAGAAAATAATTATTATTTAATTAAATTAATAATTCAAAAAAAAACTAGAATAGAATAAGAACCAAAAAAATAATAGACTTACATACGCTCTTGGGAGGCTTCGGCCGAAAAAAAAATTAATTAATAAAATAATAATTATAAAATATAGATAAATATATATAATTGATTAATTTAACACTAAAAATGTTTTATACATAAAGAAATTTAGAAACTCAGTAAGTAAATCAAAAAAAAGAAATAAAAAAAAGTAGGGAAAGAAAAAATTTTTAAATAAAAGATTAAAGGGTTTGAAAGCCTAAGAAAAATAAAATAAAGTGTAGAAACCTAAAATAAAGTCTAGAAAGATAAAATAACGGTAGAAGATAAAATACAGTAATGAGCCCCACACAACATAGGGTAACTACGCAATATAGGTAATACGCAACATAGAACGGAGCATGCAACATAGGACAAACGGAAGTGTGCAAGTGTGACGCATTCATGGCACGAGCATTGCATTTGGCCTATGAGCCGTGTGGCCTGACGAGGCGTGTGATGGGTGTTGGTAATAATGGTTACCTTCATCCGATAGGACCCGGGACATGCATAGCATAACATGAAAAAGAATGATCATAGCATGTGTTATTAAATGGCTGCGTGTGACACGGAGATAGAAGTGCATGCATCATGAACTTGCGCATTGTATTTATTATTGTTGTGATTATTTGTCTTGTTATTAAGTTGTATCAGCGTGACAATTTGGGATACGGATCGGGTCGGGTGTGTGTTATTTCCTTATTTATGTTTTATTTGCTTTATTATTTATTTATTTATGCTTCATTGCTTTATTTATCTGTCCCATGCTTTATGTGCTTTATGTGTTACCCGACTCAGTGTGTAGCGCTGCCATGCACTCACTGTGGACGTACCCATCCGGGCGAGTGTTGGAAGAAGACAAACCTCTGTTTTCGATGCGACAAGACAGGACATTATGCTAGGGATTGTCCAGAGCATCAGCAGCAACCGCAGCCTCAGGGGGATCAGCAGAGAGGACGACCAAAGACGAATGCTCGTGTGCACGTGATGACAAATACCGATGTCGAGGGAGCTGGTGATGTGGTGACAGGTACCTTTAATTACACATGGTTAAATTCGTTCCTTTTAATTGAGATGTTTGTTTGTAAATAACTTTTATCGCGTAATTAATCTGGAAAATGTTAGGTGCGATATTGATTAATAAGGTACCCGCCAATATTCTATTCGACAGTGGCGCCAGCCACTCTTTCATCGCTAGGAGGTTCGTTAAGAACCTAGATACCCTACCTGACTGGCTTGAAACACCCTATAGAGTTTAGACGGCAGGAAAACAGGTGATCATGTCTCATCAGCAGTATAGAGGATGCAAGTTGGAGATTGATTGTTAGGAGTTTACAGCAACGCTGATCCCGATACAGATAAAGGACTTCGACGTCATTCTGGGCATGGATTTTCTGACAAAGTACCATGCTACCATCGACTGTCTGCAAAAACAGGTGAGCATCAAAAGTCCGAACATGCAAGAGATTGTTTTGCAGGGGAACACTAAAATGGAGAAGGTGCCCAAGCAGAGGTACCTGACCGCAATACAAGCCCACCAGGTGCTGAGAAAAGGTGGCGAAGGTTTCTTGGTTTACGCACTAGGGGCAGAACAGCAGGTACCGTCTCTCGATATGATTCCAGTGGTGAACGAGTTCAAAGATGTTTTCCGGATGAATTGCCGGGATTACCACCTAGTCGAGAAGTAGAGTTCGAGATTAACCTGATCCCGGGAGCTGAACCCATATCGAAGGCACCTTACCGTATGGCTCCAGCAGAACTTAAAGAACTGAAGGAGCAGTTACAGGAGTTGTTGGATCACAAGTTCATCCGCCCAAGCGTATCACCATGGGGAGCTCCAGTTCTGTTTGTCAAGAAGAAGGATGGAACCATGCGCTTATGCATAGATTATCGAGAGATCAACAAAATCACCATCAAGAACAAGTATCCCCTACCTCGGATCGAGGGCCTGTTCGACCAACTTAAGGTAAATGTTAATTACGGTAACATTGATTAAGAGATGAATTTCAAATTTAATCGCGCCGTGCCATCTATACAGGGTGCAAAGGTGTTCTCAAAGATTGATCTCCGATCTGGATACCATCAGTTAAGGATCAAGGAAGAGGATGTGGCGAAGACTGCTTTCCGCACCCGATACGGCCGCTACGAGTTTTTGGTGATGCTGTTTGGATTGACTAATGCACCGGCCGCTTTCATGGATCTGATGAACACAATGTTCAGGGAACAGCTGGACAAGTTCGTGGTGGTGTTCATCGATGATATTCTAGTCTACTCACCGGACGAGGAGGTGCATACAAAGCACTTGAGAGAAGTCTTGGAGATTCTGCGGCAGAAAAAGTTATATGCCAAATTCAGTAAGTGTGAATTTTGGTTGAAGAGCGTGGCTTTCTTGGGGCACGTCGTTTCAGGAGAAGGAATCTCAGTGGACCCAAAGAAGATAGAGGCGATCACAAAGTGGCCCAGGCCGACCAATGTGACGGAGGTGAGAAGTTTTCTTGGGTTAGCAAGTTATTAAAGGAAGTTCGTCGAGGGCTTCTCCACCATAGCGGCACCCCTAAGTAGACTTATGCAGAAAAAGACAAAGTTTGAGTGGACCACGGACTGTGAAAGGAGCTTCACAGAATTGAAGAAAAGGTTGACCACTGCCCCTGTTTTGGCGCAGCCCTCCGGTTCCGAAGGGTTCGTCATCTACAGCGACGCGTCCAAGAATGGACTAGGTACATATAAATGGTTTTAATTGAACTTATATGCGTTTCGATGGTAGTCTAATTCCTCCGTTTCAGGGTGCGTTCTGATGCAAGGAGGCAGAGTTATTGCTTATGCCTCACGACAGCTGAAACCCTACGAGCAGAACTATCCGACTCATGATCTCGAGTTAGCTGCGGTGGTCTTTGCACTTAAGATTTGGCGGTATTATTTGTACGGAGAGAAATGCGAAGTATTCACTGATCATAAGAGTCTGAAGTATCTGTTTACCCTGAAGGAGCTGAATATACGTCAGAGGAGGTGGTTAGAGTTGTTAAAAGACTATGATCTGACTATTAGTTATCATCCAGGAAAGGCCAACAGAGTTGCCGATGCACTGAGCAGAAAGTCAGGTCACGCTCGACAGACACCGTTGGAGAGGGAAATTGCGGAGTTTGATCTCGACATTGTAGATTCCACGGTGAATGTTTTGGCGGCCTTAGTCATTACACCTTCACTGATTGAGCGGATCAAGGAGGCTCAGAAGGAGGATACTACACTCAGAGATATCCGGGAGAAGATGATGACTAGCCAAGTCGATGGGTTTTAGATACACAATGATGGTAGTCTATGGTATCAAGGGAGATTATGCGTACCGGATGTGGATGATCTGAGAAAAGAGGTATTGAGAGAAGCACACCACTCCAAGATGTCGATTCATCCAGGCTCTACAAAGATGTACAATGACCTGAAGAAGAACTACTGGTGGAGTGGTATGAAGAGGCACATAGCCGAATTTGTTAAGAAATGTCTTGTGTGCCAGCAAGTAAAGACCGAGCATCAACGACCCGGAGGTCTTTCGTTGCCGTTAGAGGTGCCAGAATGGAAGTGGAAGCATATCACGATAGACTTTGTTACAGGGCTCCCTAAGACGAGAAGCGGCAATGATGTTATATGGGTGATAGTCGACCGGTTGACCAAGTCCGCACACTTTCTGCCGGTGTCTAGTGAGGCCACGATTGAGAAATTGGTGACATTGTATGTTGATAATGTGGTCAGTCTACATGGTGTACCAGTAAGCATCATATCTGATCGAGATTCGAAGTTCACCTCTAGATTTTGGACAGCCTATCAGAGAGTTATGGGGACCGAACTGCGATTGAGTACGGCATTCCATCCTCAGACCGACGGCCAGTCAGAGAGGACTATCCAGACCCTGGAGGTTATGCTGAGAGCATGTGCTTTGGATTTCAAGGGAAACTGGGACAATATGGTGAAATTGATTGAGTTCTCCTACAACAACAGTTATCACAGCGCGATCAAGATGGCGCCATTTGAGGCATTGTATGGACGAAAGTGCATATCACCGGTTTATTGGGATGAGGTTGGCGAGAGAACTATTACAGGGCCTGACTTGACAGAGCAGACTCGAGAAAAGATCAAAGTGATTTGGGATAGGCTGAAGACAGCGCAGGATCGGAATAAGAGTTGGGCTGATTCGAAGCGACGATCTCTGGAGTTTGCAGTAGGAGATAAGGTCTATTTGAAGGTGTCTCCGACCAAGCGTGTGATGAGGTTTGGAGAAAAGGGTAAGCTAAGCCCTCGCTACATTGGACCATATGAGATACTCGAGAGGATCGGTACATTGGCCTACAGACTTGCTTTACCTCCGACATTGGCGCAGGTGCACAATGTCTTTCATGTCTCACAATTGCGGAAGTATATTCCAGACCTGAGTCACATACTTGAATTACGGCCGCTGAAAGTGAGAAGCGATGCTACGTACGAGGAGACTCCAATCAGGATAGTTGATCGAAAGGATCAGGTGCTAAGACGCAGGGTGATTCCATACGTCAAAGTCCAGTGGTCTAATCATACGGAGCACGAAGCAACCTGGGAGCTTGAGGAGCAGATGCGCGAGCGCTACCCGCACCTCTTCGAATAAGGTACGCAAGTTTCGAGGACGAAACTATTTGTAAGGAGGGTAGGATGTTAGGACCAAAAAAAGATAAGATAATAAATAAAATTAAAATTCAAACTTATCCTAACTACTAAATCCCGTCCCCAAACCCCACATATCACGCCCCTCCCTTAAGAAAACGGCAATCCCCAGCCGTTTCCCACAATTGTAGCACAACAACAATAAACCAAAAAAACAAATAAGAATAATTAAAAAAATAAAATATGTATCTTTCCCATAAAAGGCGGCCGAACCTCACTGCACACACACAATCACTATACATACATTTCGGTTGGAAGGCAGAGACAGCAGGAAGAAAAAGAGAAAAAAAAGGGAGAGAGAGAGGAAAGAGAAAGGAAGGGGTATTGGCCACCTACACCAAACTCAACCATTTCGTATAGCAAATTTTCACTAAGAGGTAGGTTACCCTCCACTCTGTCGGATTGCTTTGGATTCCCTCGCATTCTGATTTGAGAATTATTTGATTATCATTGCATGATTATCTTTTATATGTTTATCATGATTTCTTTATGTTTTGGTGTGGAAATTTGGTGTTTGGCCTCAGATATAGATCACATAGCACGGAAATAGGTTTAAATGGGTTCAGGGCATCGAAAAACGCACCTAGAGGCGGCGCATGTAGCACACGCGCGGCGGCAGAGGGCGCCGCGTGGGGCCCATACGCGGCCCTGGCGGCGCGTGCCGGACACGCGCTGACGTGTCCAGCAACTTGGTGTTGGTCACGTTATAATGAGACAAACCCCACTGGTTTTGGGTAAATCGGAGTTAAAATGAAGAAGTTACGGATTTTTGAAGAAAATTAGGATTTAAAGAAATTAAGAAAAGTAAATTAAAAAAACAAAAGGAAGAAGGCAGCTGGCCTGCCATCGGTCAGCAGGCCAGCTAAACAGACCGGCCTCATTTCCTTAGCAGGCCAGGGAATCGGCCTAAAACTATAGTGTATTTTAAAAAAAAATGTTTAAGTACTGGCGGGCCAGACTACAGCGGACCAGCCTGCCAGCCAGAGCAGGCCGGCGGGCCAGTTCAGCAGCCGGCCCAAATCGCAAACTGAAGTAAAAAAAAAGAAGAAGGAAATGGGTTTTCTGGCGCCAACAAGGCCAGCAGGTTAGTGGGCCGCGTCTACCAGCGGGCCAGAGAGGAAAAGGGCCAGAAATTAAGTAAAAAGGGCCTGAAACCTTTTAGTAATAATACTAATGGTTATAAATAAGAAAATAATTATTATTTAATTAAATTAATAATTCAAAAAAAAACTAGAATAGAATAAGAAAAAAAAAATAATAGACTTACATACGCTCTTGGGAGGCTTCTGCTGAAAAAAAACTAATTAATAAAATAATAATTATAAAATATAGATAAATATATATAATTGATTAATTTAACACTAAAAATGTTTTATACATAAAGAAATTTAGAAATTCACTAAGTAAATCAAAATAAAAGAAATAAAAAAAATAGTAGGGAAAGATAAAAATTTTTAAATAAAAGATTAAAGTGTTTGAAAGCCTAGGAAAAATAAAATAAAGTCTAGAAAGATAAAATAACGGTAGAAGATAAAATACAGTAATGAACCCCACGCAACATAGGGTAACTACGCAATATAGGTAATAAGCAACATAGAACAGAGCATGCAACATAGGACAAACGGAAGTGTGCAAGTGTGACGCATTCATGGCACGAGCATTGCATTTGGCCTATGAGCCGTGTGGCCTGACGAGGCGTGTGATGGGTGTTGGTAATCATGGTTACCTTCATCCGATAGGACCCGGGACATGCATAGCATAACATGGAAAAGAATGAGCATAGCATGTGTTATTAAATGACTGCGTGTGACACGGAGATAGAAGTGCATGCATCATGAACTTGCGCATTGCATTTATTATTGTTGTGATTATTTGTCTTGTTATTAAATTGTATCAGCGTTACGTTTTGGGATACGGATCGGGTCGGGTATGTGCTATTTTCTTATTTATGTTTTATTTGCTTTATTATTTATTTGTTTATGCTTCATTGTTTTATTTATCTGTCCCATGCTTTATGTGCTTTATGTATTACCCGACTCAGTATGTGACAGTCCCTTTTCGGGAGAGATGGGTAACCTACGAGTGACTCCCATCACTCACCCCCACCACCCCTCCACAGGTGAGCAGGACTTTGAATATCTCTTTATAGAGGACGAGGCTGATCATGCGAGCTGGGGAGAGTGAGCCGGGATTGTGTGATCGGGTGCTTCCAGTGGGATAGATAGATGACTCCTTTCACTTAGACTCTTTATATGTATTCGGAATATTTCAGTATTTTGTGTTTGATGTAGCGAGTATCGACAGCTTTGATACTTGTCTTACTTTCGATGGATTTCATTTAATAAAGATGTTTATTTTTATTATTGTTTCCGCGAAAAATTTATACGTCCTTTCTGACGTGTAAAGAAGTTTGATCGACGCTTTGTAGTCCTCTTAGTAGGCTAAGGCGGGTGCACCGTTCCCGAAGCTAGGGTACGGGAGCGGGGTGCTACAAAACATTACCTCACTGTAACAAAAGGACACAAGTTTGTGTGTGGAAATGTAAGGTAAAGCAGTGTGGAATGAGACTAAGTAACCCAACTCCCTCTTTCGTGCCTGTGTGGATTTAGCATGTATCTTCTCTCCTCTGTTTCTCCATCCTTCCCCTTTCCTTCTCTATTCTTCTTTTTTCCTTTTTTCAGAAAAAAATCATGTAACTTGAAGGCATGTTCAAACGTATGGGAGTTGATGAACTTATGTTATGGCTTAGAGCTGCCAAAATTTGAAGGTATATATTGCATTCCACAACTGAAACATTTGCTTCCTTCCCCGGTTCCTCAGTTTTATTCAGCCTGTTGGCTTGTTGTTGCTTCTCCACTGGGCTACCTCTCTTCATTGGAAGAGTTAGGATACCTATTTGCGCTTTCTTCTTTTACTCTCTCCGCAAACTATTTGTCAGGTGTTGAAGTGTAAGACGACTTCATATATACTTCTGGCATTTTTTCACAGGCATTTCATATTTTAGCAAGTTCTTGCACCACCCAATTTCCGATTAACATGACATAGAATAAGAGGATGCAACGCAACAAAGTTGAAGTGAAGTGCGGAGAGAGTAAAAGAAGAAAGCGCAAATAATAATAATAATTTAATGAGAGGGGCATTTGTGTCTTTACAGCAATTCCGGCGTTAAAAAAACTACAAAAATGCCATTCTCACATCAGTCCAAAACCACATAGGGTTATATATGTAATTTAAAACCACAGGGGGGCAATCGACCGAATGGCCAAAGCACAGCGGGCAAAAGGTGATTTTCCCAATTAATTAAGTAGTCTTTGGAATATTACCTTTGTAATTCACTTTCAAGGACGAATACTAGGAGAAATTTGGACATTCGGTTAATCATCTATAGACTAGGACATTTTCTATGACACTTGAAATAATTTTCTTATTCAAATGCTCTCGGTTGAATATTTTAACTACACAAGTAAACAGAATAATTATTTTTTGCTTCACAGGAATTAAGTGAGCTCATTCCAAAAGGATATTTAAATTTAAGAACACTTGACGAATAAACTAATTGCAATATCTATATTCGACTTTCAATATTAATTAAAATAAAACAGTTAAAACTAAACAAAAATTTGAGAGCTTATACAAAGAGTATATAGACATAGTGTTCTTAGGAAACTTCAACATTTTAAAAATTTGAAAACAAGTCTTTCAAACATACCGAATGACCTTTTTGAAAAAATAATTTTCAATGCACAATGCCCCATAAGATTTGTTTTAGAAAACATATAATAAGTTTACTTCGGAAAATATTAATGGTCAACCACATAATTAAACTCAAAGACAATAAAGTATCATAGTAGAATGTATAAAATAAATTTTCTTTTGGTTTACAAAAATAATTACGTTTCAAAACTTATTTTCTTTGTAAAACATTTTTGTATGCCAACTCAGCATGTTTTGAAACTTAATTTCTTTGAAAAAAAGTATGTTTCATAAATTAGTCATCGTGACGTGTTTGAGTTGTGTCCAAAAGATTAAAATAGGAACAGCCGGGGGCTATTCGTGATAAACAGCACAAAAGAGAAACCGTGATTTGGAAAATTTTTGTATATTTCTTTCCGCTTGTATTCTCTATTACAATGTATCATATTTGTAGTTGCTATACTACTCTTTACAAGGTAAACAAATCAATCAAATCAATCTACAATTATGTTGATTGCTGCATTTACGGTCCTATAATTAAGGGATTATTACAACCATTATTACAAAATCAATTCTAATGGAAAGTCAAATTCTTTCCATTTCTAACACTCCCCCTCAAGTTGAGCAGTGGGGTATGCGATGTTCAACTTGCGTAATGCGGTTGAAAAAGACCTCCCATTGATAGCTTTGGTAAGTACGTCTGTCAGTTGGTCTTCAGAGCGAGCAAACGATAATGTGATAAGCCCAGTATCCAGCTTTTTCTTGATGAAATGTCTATTAATCTCCACATGTTTGGTGCGATCGTGTTGTACTGGGTTTTCTGATATACTGATCGAAGCCTTATTGTCACAGAAGAGCGGTGTAGGCCGATTAACTGGTAAGCCCAAGTCCTTGAACAGCTTGTGTAGCCAAAGGATTTCAGTGATTCCTTTTATGAGAGATTGACGTAGGGCTGAAAGTTTTAAACTCCAGAAAACTTCGGCAAGACATCGATCTCTCAGGCCAGGAGACATCGATGATCGATGTACATCAGTCTCTCAAAGGAGAGACATCGATTGGTCGATGTCCTGCAGGTTCAAAACTGGAACCTTTCGGGCGGACGTTAATCTCTCAGCACAGGCACATGGATCGATCGACGTCCCCCAGAATTCAAAATTTTTTGAACGTTGGAACAAAATCCAAGGGAGATCTATGATGTTTTCTCTCTCCAATCTTGCTCAAATTTCTTGTGGAACCCAACATACTACATGCTTCCTTGACTATTTTATCCATGTCTAAGATTCTCTAGGATGGCTATTGAAGATCAAATCACTCCATAGGGTGGCTCAAGACTATTTGGACATTATCTTGACATTTGGATACCTTATGAAGACTTGGTGGAGCTTCAAAAACATGGTGAACTTCATCTATAAAAGGAAGAGGCTTGGATGAGACAAATACACACTTTCATCATCATCTAGCTTCATTATTCATTGTTCTATAGTTCTCTTACATTTGTAAAATTGCTTAAAGCTTGTTAAGCTTTTCTTTGCTCTTCATTGTTGTATATTGAGAGATAGAGAGTCTAGCACAAGAGGAACCATAAATATTTGATCTCTTGCTTGCGCTTAGACTAGTGCCAAAGTGTGAACCTTACTATTTCCTTCAACCCACTGAGAAAGTTCTTGAGGGAACTTTGTTGAAGTTGTGAGGTAGCAAGAAGTTGTTCTTGCTAGAGCTGTAGTTGTTGTAGTTACACAAGTGTGTTTTGTGCAAGAAGTTGCTGTTGTTGTTGCTTACACTAAGGTGTTAGTGTAAATGTTGCTGTGGTTATTCTTATTGTCTCTAATAAGAAAAGTAGTTGTTTAAAATCCACTTTGGCAACAAAGTGGTAGTGCAGTAGAATCATTTACGATTCGAACCACTCTATATCTGGTGTATTCCTTCATTGCTTCTCATATCCCATTCTTGCTTTGATTTTGAATTTCTTTTGAGTTGAGCCAAACAAGAAAATTCTGCAAAAGTACCAAACACTCTATTCACCCCCTCCTCTAGAGTGTGTTTCGGACCTAACAATTGGTATCAGAGTCTAACCTTGATTGCTTGGCCTATCTTTGTAAGTAGCAAGGTTAAAGATCATGGCAATGACAATCTCAACCTCTTCATCTCTCACTTCATTTCTCAAGCCTACTACACTATTTTCATGATCAAACACTAAAGCACCTATGTTTGATGCCCAAAATTATTCTTTGTGGAAATTTTGAATGATCAATCATTTGAAAGGCTGTGGATTTGATATATGGAGAGCCATTGTCAAAGAAATTAAAGTTCCTATGATTACCAACTCAAAAGGAGAATCAATGTTCAAAGATGAGGATGACTACACCGACGAAGAGAAGATAAAATTCGTCATCAATGGCAAAGCATTTGATATTCTCTCAAGTGCTCTTACCACCACCGAGCTCATAAGACTTCAAGGTCTTGAAACTGCCCATGAGGCATGGAAAAGGCTTGAAATGATACACGAAGGAACTGAGCAAGTAAGAATGGCCAAAAGACTCATGCTCATGAAGGAGTATGAGATGTTTGACATGAAGAGCGGTGAGAAGATTGAGGAGACAATCGACCGATTCACATGAATAGTGAATCAACTCTCCATGGTGGACAAGAAAATCTCATATGAAGACCTTGTCTCAAAATCCTCAATTCCTTGCCAAGAGAATGGACACCTAAAGTCACCGCCATAACTGAATCAAAGAATCTCAAGACTCTTACCCTTGACGAGCTATCCGGTAATCTTCTTAATCATGAAATTCTTATTGATGAATAAAATAGGATGAATCCTATCAAGCCCTCACAAAGGATTGGTGGTAGAGTCTGATGAATCGTATGAAGAAGTTGTTCTTCTAGTTAGAAAATTTAGAAGAATGGCAACAAGAAATAAAACTCAAGCAAGAAAGTTTTTCAAGGGACCACCCAGAGAAAAGGAAGCAAGTGAAAATTTCTATAGATGTAGTCGACCAGTCACTTCATTGCCGATTGCCACGTAAAGAAACTGCAAAAGAAAGAGAAGAAGGTCTTTCCTCAAAAGAAGAAAGCCATCAATGCGGAGGTAACCACGTGGGATGATCTCCTTTCCGAATCGAAAGGAGAAGAGAGTGAAGATCAAGGTGCTGGACTCGTTGCAATAGCTGAAAATCCAAAAGCTCAACATACTTGTCTCATGGCAATTGAAGATGACCTTGAGGTAAATTCTAATCTTTCTAATTTGCAAGATGAAATAGGAGATTTGCAAGATGATTTTGAAAAACTAAACTTAAACTATAAACATTTGAAGAAAGAGTTCAACAAGTGCATTTTAGAAAATAAGAACGTGCATGATAAAAACATTTTGATATTTCAAGAGCATGACGTCATACTCACTATGCATAAAATCGTAGCTCTTGAAAATGTAGAAATTAGAAAAGAATGTGAGAAACTAAGGTTAGATTTGCAAAGACTAACCAATGATAAAAATAATCTAGACAAACTACTTGGAAACTAAAGAATTGGAAATGATAAATCCGGTTTAGGATTTAATTCATCACATTCTTCCATTAAGTCTAAGTCATTAAAGAAAAAGACAAACAAGAGAAAAATACAACATAACTCGTCATGTTCTAAACTAAGGCATGTTCCCACTTGTTTTCATTGCAACAAAGTAAGACATGTGAAGAATGAATGTAGAGCTAGATTTGGAAGCATGTATGTTTGGAAGCCTAAGGGTTGACAAACTAACCCCAAAGGACCCAACCATCAAAGGGTACCAATGCATAAATCTCTTAGTTTTGTAGGCTCTCAAGATAAATGGAGTAGCCAAAGAAGAAGGAACCAAATGGCTTATGAACAGCGGATGTTCAACACACATGACCGGAGACAAAACGTTATTCACCAAGCTCAAGCTCCAAGATGGTGGAACGGTGCATTTTGGCAATGGGAGAGCTAAAATCCTTGGACATGGAGAAATTAGTAACTCTTCTTTTACTATTAATAATGTACTATATGTAGAAGGGCTTAAATATAATTTGATAAGTGTTAGCCAACTATGTGATGCTAATTTTCAAGTTGAATTTGTGAAAAGAAAATGCATTGTGAAAAAGAACGATAATATTGTTTTTGAGGCTATAAGGAAAAATGATGTTTACAAATTTAGCACACATGATTTGATATCACAAAACGTTTCCTGCCTAGTTGCCAAAAATGATTTGACTCAACTATGGCATAGACGACTTGGACATATTAGTTTCAAAAATTTCAAAGAAATTTGCAAAAATGAAAAAGTCCAAGGTCTTCCAAAATAGAATTTCGAAAACCATGGCTTATGTTGACACTTGTCAAAAGGCAAAGCTTGTTAAAACAAGCCCAAAAGTGAAATCTCCACCACCAAACCCCTACAATTACTTCATATGGATTTGTATGCCAATATTGGTACGGCAAGTCTAAGTGGAAAACATTACACCTTTGTGGTGGTAGATGACTTCTCTAGGTACACTTGGGTAATGTCCTTAGCTAAAAAGAATAATGCATGTCAAGAATTTATAAAGCTTTGTAGGAGACTAGAAAATCAAAGAGAAGACACAATTAAGAAAATTAGAAGTGATAGAGGTGGTGAGTTTGATGGAGAGTTTCAAGAATTTTTTGTATCCAAAGGATATGGACACAATTTCTCGGCTCCAGGAACTCCCCAACAAAATGGTGTTACGGAAAGGAAAAATAGAACATTTCAAGAAATGAGTAGAGCCATGCTAAATGAATTTGAGCTACCCAAGTATTTTTGGGCCGAAGCGGTAAACACAGATTGTCATGTGATCAATAGAGTTTATTTGAGACCATCTCTCAAAAAGACTCCTTATGAGCTTTGGAAAGGTAGAGTACCAAATATTGGTTATTTCAAGGTATTTGGTTGTAAGTGTTTTATACTTAACACCAAAGATAACTTGGATAAACTCGATTTCCAAGCGGATGAAGGAATCTTTATGGGATATGCTCAAAATAGCAAGGCATTTAGGTATATAATAAAAGGAGCATGAAAGTTGAAGAATCAATTCATGTCAAGTTTAGTGAAATCATTGAGGATAAACCAAATACTAATGATGATGATGATGAAATAATTGAAGTAAGTCATATAGAGAAATTTGAGAATCCAAAAGGCAATATTGTCATTGAACTTAGGATTGATCCCCTTGAACCTAAGGTTGAAGATGAAGAAGTAGGAGAAGATACCTCAAATTTACCGGATTCATATAAGTATAGGAAAGATCACCTTAAAGAATTAATATTAGGTGAAACTAGTCAATGCATAATGACTAGGAGGAAATTCAATGAAAATGCCTTCATTTCACAAGTTGAGCCTAAAAATATAAAGAAGGCAGTAAATGATGAAGATTGGGTATTAGCTACGCAAGAGGAGCTAAATCAGTTTGAAAGAAGTGATGTTTGGGAATTAGTAGCTAAACCTAGTGATCATCCTATAATTGGCACTAAATGTGTATTTATAAACAAAATGGATGATAAATGAAACATCACAAAAAACAAGGCTAGGTTAGTAGCTCAAGGATATAGGCAAGAGGAAGGCATAGACTATGATGAGACTTTTGCCCCCGTAGCTAGGTTAGAAGCTATTAGGATGCTATTAGCATATGCATGCTATAAGGATTTCAAACTGTATCAAATGGATGTGAAATCTGCAGTCTTGAATGGAATAATTCAAGAAGAGGTGTATGTCGCTCAACATCCGGGGTTTGAAAATCATGATTATCCAAATCATGTATTTAAACTCAAAAAGGCCCTTTATGGACTTAAATAAGCTCCTAGAGCATGATATGATAGGTTAGGTAACTTCCTACTTGAAAATGAGTTTTTAAGAGGAAAAGTCGACATTACTCTTTTTATTAAAGAACAAGGAAACCATCAATTGCTTGTTCAAATTTATGTGGATGATATTATATTTGGTGTTACTAATGATTCTCTTTATGAGCATTTTGCTAAATTAATGGAAGGATAATTTGAGATGAGCAGGATGTGTGAACTCAACTACTTCCTTGGTTTTCAAATCAAGCAAACTCAAGATGGAGTGTACATATCTCAAACAAAGTATACAAAGGATTTACTCAAGAAATACAAGTTTGAGAATGGAAGAAGTGTGAGCACACCAATGTGGATGTTTTATCCCAAAAATGGGTCTTTTGATTTAAGAGGGTATAGTGACTCCGACTATGCTGGAAATCTAGTTGATAGAAAAAGCACCTCTGAGACATGCCAATTCCTTGGAGATTGCTTAGTTTCTTGGTTCTCCAAGAAACAAAATAGTGTCACTTTCAACAGCGGAATTCGAATATGTATCGGCTGCTTCGTGTTGTGCACAACTACTTTGGATGATCAACACCTTAAATGATTACAATGTTAAGTTTGATAAAGTCCCTATCTTATGTGACAACACTTCAGCCATAAATATAGCGCAAAATCCAGTTCATCATAGTAGGACCAAACACATTGAAGTGAGGCATCACTTCATAAGGGATTGCATTCAAAAAAGATTGGTATGTGTTGAATTCGTTCCAACAAATGACCAACTAGCGGATATATTCACCAAACCCATTCCTACTGAGACATTCGAGTCTATTAGAACAAGATTAGGGATGATAAACAATGTTTAGAGGGTTAAAATTTCAAATTTCAAAAATTAGTATACATGGAACGATCCATGTATTAAAACGAGAGATCCATGTACGTCGATCGATCGACGTCATCATTTAATGTTCCAGAAACGCGAACCCTTCTCATTTCCAATCATCAACAATCGATCGAAATCCCTAAATACTCAGCGCCTCCCTCTCCAAAAACCTATCCTCTCTTCAATCTCATCTTTCAATCAAAATATCATCATCTCTACATTTGATTTTCATCTTCTACACTCATATTCTTCCACCCTTCTCTAGAAAATCCTAAATTTCGTGCCCTAATTTCTCCAACAATGTCTTCAAGAAGCAAGAACACCACCAAAAGGCCAAGATCATCTAGGAGTGGAGAAGAAGGGTCAAGCAATCCTCTACAAGGACAATCTTCTTAGTCTCAAACAAGAACTCAACCTAGAACAAAGACAACCAGGGATTTTAGTCAAGCAAATGTGTTGGCCGACATCCGGAGTGGATTAACCTTCGACAACTTCCCTTGGATCAAGAATAAGGAAGCTAAGAATGCCTTGAAGGAACCATATCCACCCGGACATAAGAGGTACATTACTAGACATTCCCAAATGTTATATGATAAGTGGCATAGAGAAGAAAGGGCAACTATTCCACTCAAATTGCTTAGAATCAATGATATTATAAGCAATAATGAGTTGAGCCCTATCATTGAGTGGTTGGATGTCCAACAATGGAGAAATATTTGGCTTGAAAGAGAGATGGATAAGATGTCCACTAGGTATACTAGGATATTCTATGCAAATCTTTGGGTCCAAGACATAAATGACCTTCCTTTAGTCTTGCATACCATAATTGATGGAAATCATATTGAGTGGTATGTAAGAAACATTTGTGAAATGATTGGTGTACCAAATGAAGGGTATTTTGAGTTTGATGTGTGGAAATGGGATACCGCATGATGGAAAATCACTGAGGATGAGGTGAAGACCTTCTTAGGTTATCATACGACTAAGAATACAAATGACATGCCCTTAGTATACCGCACCCTCCTTGCCATAGTTACATTTTGTATAAATGGCAAATCTGTTAAAGAGCCTAGTAACCTAGACTTCTACATTGCATACCGAATAGCCAACCATGAAAAGTCAACTTTGGGGAGCTTTTTATGACAAATGTAATTGAGACCGCAACAAAGCAAAACAAAGCTCTTCCCTATAGTAATCTTATCTATAGGATGCTTGTGAAGTCGGAGATATATATATAGACAACACAGATGTTGACCAAATCACACATAAAGATTTTTATGATAAGGTCAACATCCAACAAATACTCAAAGCTAGAAAAGAAGCAGTGAAAGGTCGAGCACAAGCGGATGAAGCGGAAGAAGAGGAAGGTGTTCCGGACGAGGCACCTATTCCTGAATCCGACACTCGAGAAGCACCTAGTGGCTTGAGCCCAAATGTCTCTGAAGTTCAAGCTCAAGTTACTAGCCTTCAACAAGAGGTTGGTGAGCTTCTAGGCAAGGTGTCCATACATGAGTTAAGATTTGCCAAGCTCAAGGCAAAGATGAAAGCGTGCATCCCCGGCATCACATTCTCTTCCGATGAAGACTAGGATGTTTTTAGCTCGCTTTTTGTTTTATCTATGATTCTAGCTTAGGAAGTTTTGCTAGCTTATCGAATTATGTACTTGCTAAACTTGGTTATGTCTTGCTGTTTAATGAAGTAGTATGTTTCTTGTCATTATTTTTTATGCTTTCAAAAAGTGGGAGAAAGTTAGTTAGTGGTTTTATTAGTTAGTGGTTTTGGTTTTATTAGTTAGTGGTTTTTATGAGCTAAAATGGAAACATGAAAAATTTATTGTTTATTGCTTATGAGCTAAAATGGAAACATGAAAAGCATGCTCGATATTTGATGATATAAATTTGGTGCTAGTGCAAAGAGGCAATTTGGAGATTGAACATGTTTGAGTTAAGTTGAGTAAATTGATGCATGTTTGGTTAAGGGGGAGCTTTTAGTGCATAATTGTGAAAGGGAAGCATTTTTGATATATTCATTGGAGTTGTAAAATCGTGTTCACATTGGTTATTATAGAAAGTATAAAATGCATATACTAAGGGGGAGATTAAAATTTTTCAAGCTTCAAACATCCAATTAGCAAAACAAAGCAAAAACATCTTTTACAATCTTGGTTTTGAAATCATCAAAAAGGGGAAGATTGTTGGAATATAAAATGTTTTGATGATGTTAAAAGATGTTTTGAATGGCCTAAAATGGAATTTCACACTTTGAGTTTGAAGCAAAATGAGAAAAACACATTGTCAGACGTCAATCTCCCAGATGGATCGATTGACGTATACATCAGCCCCTTAGGAAGGCACAAGGATGATCCATGTGAAGATTGTGGAAGTTTAAAACTTTCGGCCCTACGTAGATCTCTCAACTAGAGGAACGTCGATCGATCGACGTCACGTGAGTCTCTCAGCAAGAGACCTCAATCGATCGACGTAAGACAGGTTCAAACTCCAGAAAGCTTCGGTAAGACATCGATCTCTCAGGCCAGGAGACATCGATCGATCGATCGATGTACATCAGTCTCTCAAAGGAGAGACATCGATTGATCGATGTCTTGTAGGTTCAAAATTGGAACCTTTCGGGCGGACGTCGATCTCTCAGCACACGCACATGGATCGATTGACATCCCCCAGAATTCAAAATTTATTTAACGTTTGAACAAAATCCAAGGAAGATCTATGATGTTTTCTCTCTCCGATCTTGCTCAAATTTCTTGTGGACTTTAACCCAACATACTAAATGCTTCCTTAACTATTTTATCCATGTCTAAGATTTTCTAGGGTGGTTATTGAAGATCAAATCACTCCATAGGGTGGCTCAAGACTATTTGAACATTATCTTGACATTTGGATACCTTCTGAAGACTTGGTGGAGCTTCAAAAACATAGTGAACTTCATCTTTAAAAGGAAGAGGCTTGGATGAGGCAAATACACACTTTCATTATCGTCTAGCTTCATTATTCATTGTTGTATAGTTCTCTTACATTTGTAAAATTGTTTAAATCTTGTTAAGCTTTTCTTTGCTCTTCATTGTTGTATATTGAGAGATAGAGAGTCTAGAACAAGAGGAACCATAAATATTTGATCTCTTGCTTGTACTTAGACTAGCGAGAAAGTGTGAACCTTACTGTTTTCTTCAACCTACTGTGAGAAAGTTCTTGAGGGAACTTTATTGAAGTTGTGAGGTAGCAAGAAGTTGTTCTTGCTAGAGCTGTAGTTGCTGTAGTTGCACAAGTGTGTTTTGTGCAAGAAGTTGCTGTTGTTGTTGCTTACACTAAGGTGTTAGTGTAAGTGTTGCTGTGGTTGTTCTTATTATCTCTAATAAGAAGAGTAGTTGTTGAAAATTCACTTTGGCAACAAAGTGGTAGTGGAGTAGAATCATTTACGATTCGAACCACTCTATATCCGATGTATTCATTCTTGCTTTGATTTTGAATTTCTTTTGAGTTGAGTCAAACAAGAAAATTCCGCAAAAGTGTCAAACACTCTATTCACCCCCTTATAGAGTGTGTTTCGGACCTAACACTACGTGCTAATACTTGCTTCGGTACACATTGTATTACTAACAATCAATTATTAAGATACTGAATATGTTCTTATTATTGACCACAGTAAAATTTAGATATACTTCAATTTTAATGAGTTGTTAACGCGGCCCTCATCTCATGGATTGCTTGGCCATTTGAAATTGCAAAACAAAAATTCGGCCTTATATTATAGGAGCACATGATTGCACCTGCAAGAGTCACACATAGTTGTCGCCATTTCTTACAAATAAAACAGTAAAACGTCGTATTTCATTGATGTTTGAAAAATCAATAGGGTTTTTGAAAATTAGTCATAGCCACGCTCTAGGGTTAATTAATTCTGATGTCGAGTTCAATGGCTTCTGTTGCGCTTTTCTTTGACCACTTGGTAATCGGCTTATTATACACAACAATATTCAATGTGTTCGCCACGTCAACCCTCGTACCCGTCATTATCTGAGGTTTCAATTTGGCCTTTCGAGCTGTGGTTTTTACGAGAATATGAGAAATTTTAAAATATATTTCGGACAAGCATGATTACTTACACCTTAACCAATCTTTTTTTGAAAGAAAATTTTATTAATAATCCTCACTTATGGCGGATGAAAACCATATTACAAGGATCAGTGTATGAGAATAAGTGAAATAACGAGCTAATGATGGCATATCTCCAGTCGTATATGATATGCCGCATTAAAATCTTGCCAAGTAAAACCACCCTTGTGGATAAAACCTTGGAAGGAAAAATCGTACATATTTATACGGCTGTCATTGATATCGAAGCTATATAAGAATGAATACAAGGATGTGATTTCTGTTGAAGAAAAAACACTACTGGTCCGTGTTGGCAGAGGATCACTTAACGCTTTTGAAGGGCCGCTGCTTGCTCTTGATGAATCCATTATGACATGTACCTCGTGAGATTGCAAGGAAGAAGTTATACCGATGGCAATAATAAAAGAAGTGAGAGTAAGCATAAAAGTCAAACGCATACCCAAGTCGCCTTGGCTGAGCTTGAGCCAAGGCGACGGTATCATGCTGTTGCATCCCAGTAGTTGAGCCTTGATGTTCCAGCTTGTGATGTTTGAGATGGTAGATCTCCGCGTGAATGATGCGTAGATTGCATTCAACAGGATGGAATGCTAGTTATGTCTCGCTAGTAGAGCCGCGGTCGTGGAGGCCGTGCATGCATGGTAGGATGATTGTGTTGCCGTGATCATAAACGCCACCGTGATATTAAAACCAATCCATGCCCATGGAAATAGAAAGACCAAGCTATCAAGGAATATGAAGTAGCTTAAAAACCAGGTCAATAGATAACAAGACATACCGAGCCTGCCTGGATCCCTTAGGATACAGGCAGAGTGAGGGAAAAATCGCCAATCCATGTGGAAGACTTTAGACTGTCAGATGACACGCAATTGGGCTGAGGAGAGATCCAATGAGATTGAAGCACGCACTAATGGAGGTAGAGTGTGAGAAGTGTAATATTGTGTGCTTGGGTTCAACATGGCATGTTGAGCAAGGTAATATGCCGCCATATTTGCCTCGCGATAAATGTGATGAAAGTCAAGGCGATGAAGATGAACTAACGTGTGAAGTAACCGAAGATAATAGTTCCCATGGACAAGCTGCGGACGTGACAAACGAGATATCATCTGAGCACAATCTGACTCCAGTATAATTGTGCGATACAGTGGAAGAAAATGTAAAAGCCCAAACACAGCGGCTTGAATCTCTGCACTGAGAGGAGTACTTGGAGGCAGTCGGAATGAAATGGCTCCCACACATGAACCCACATGATTACGCAATGTCTGCCAACTGCAGCATCTATGTTTAATTTTAACCGACCGGGAGGCGGAGTAAGCCAACGAATCAAATGAGGGCGCGGCGGCTGCAATGATGCAGCCAAGAAAATTGCCGCCTAGGTCCAGCTGCTAGTTTTGATGCCGCTATTGTTTTGCACCACATAGTAATATCATAACGTATGGAGGCCCGAAGTGATGTCGTTGTAACATTACTTTGCTCTCCATAGACTAAAGAGGCATAGCCACGCCATATGTTATACACAATAACCGCCGGAATAACGATTTTAAAAACCCCAATAAGAGATGAAAAGGAGGATCGATACCACCAAGAGACAATATACTGGCGAAGATGTAACGCTGATGGGTGAGGACAGTGTAACTCACTAGCAAAATAATGTCATAGCGGACTTACTCGTGAACAATATAAGAAAACATGATCCACTGTGGCCAAAGCATTCTTACAGAATGGACATTGCGTAGGGCGAGAAGTAGAATACCTACCAATATAATCCTCAAAAGGTACCGTAGAATGAAAAAGTCGCCATAAAAATAGCTGAATCACTGGTGAATGGTGCTTAAACCAAATAAACTTCGCCGAAAGCAGTAAAGGGCTGGGCGTGCGGCAGTTATCATAAGCACTGCGCAAAGAAAATTCTCCTGTGGCCGTGTGAAGCCATGAGAGGTGGTCGCCTTGACCTTCTGTCTGAGAAAGGCAGAAAGGATGAATTTTGCAAATAATCTTCCAAATGGGTGAATCTGGTAAACGAGGCAGATAATCTCCCCGGTGACCATATTTGGCATGCATATACTTGCTCCAAAGCTTAGAATGCTGCTGATATGACCACCAAATGCGGTAGTGATAAGCTCGCTGTAACATGCTAAGGTCTCGGAGGCCCAATCCTCCCTCCTCACGAAGCGTGCAAATAGTAGTCCATGATACCCAATGACACCTGCGCCCCCAATAAAATGATGCCATCTTCCGTTCTATAACTTTAATCACCGATTTTGGCAGTCCTCCAGCCACGAGGATATGTAATGGCAACGCCGTTATCACAGAGCGTAACAAAACTAGACAACCAGCAGAGGAAAGTAATCGAGAGAGTCAGCCCTGTAGCCTGTCATCAATATGCTGCAATAAGGAGACACAATATCTAGCACGGTTGATGCCCTTGTGCAAATAAGAACCAAGGTATCGGAAGGGTAAGCTGGAACATCTCATGCTTATGATATCCTCGAAAACACGTCGATGCTGTGTAGAAACACTTGTAGAAGGAATAATACTACTTTTCTGGAAATTAACCTTTTGACCAGAGGCAGTTTCGTATTGAGTAAGGAAGGCATGGAAGCGCTGTAGGTTTCGCTGTGTACCTCTTAAGAATACCAACAAATCATCTGCATAGGCCAAATGCGTGATAGTAAATGGAATTCGTCCTAAGCGGAAAGGCTGCAATACTCCAGAAGCTGTTAAAGCTTTCAACCCTCTGCTGAAACCCTCAGAAGAAAGAATAAACAGCAATGGAGATAAAGGATCTCCCTGCTTTACCCCTCTATATGAAGAAATATATGCATTTTTATATAGCTAATCATCATCTCTTGTTCGGTATTTAAATAGTTATATGACATAATTCTATCGTAACATTAGTTACTTCTTTGCTTGTTAAAAAGCAGCATAAAACATTTCTTAGAGAATATTCACTTAATTATTTTTAACCCCACTCCCCACTCTCCCCTAGTTGCATTAAACGATCAACTGCTATCGTCATAACAATAACTCGAGTGCACATGCTTCTCTATTTTAATGGAAATTTAAGAATAAATCTCAACGACCAATTCAATCGGTGATAAACAAACTTGGCTAGAACAAGACAAACAGATGACGACAAGCAAGTTGAAAATATGTTGATTGGATTTCAAACCCTGTTTCAGTTCACATCACACTATGTCAACGAAGGGATATGAAGGCAGCTGACAGGACTAACTGGCATTTGGTCGAACGGATCAGTCTGCGATGGAAACATAGTTGGGCAAGATGAAAGACGTATGGCAGTTGGAAGATTCATGTGGAGCTGACATTAGCGGGTCAAAGGCAGGATGGCATGTGGGAATCAGTTACAGCAGTCAGAGGTGCGCGTTGGCAGCTTGGTGCGCTGCGGGCCGAAGGAAGAAGATGCAGTTGGTTGGCGGGAAGTTTTAAAAGATGTGAAATGACGATTATGCCCCTGTTTAATGAACTGAGGACAGGCGGTTATTTGTACAATCTTGTAATTTTGCTTCCTTCTTCTTCAACAATATAAACGCACTGTGTACTCTATTCCCACTCAATGCAAATTCTGATTTTTCCAGATTCTCTCTCTAGTATTTCTATTCGATGTTGCTTTCTCTCTCTCGCTTCTCCTTTACCTCTTTGCTCCATGTGTTGGATTAATTGCTTGTTTGATTCATATGTCAATATTGATTAATTGTATGGTAAAAATTGACATGTATCAGAGCGAATTCATTGAAATTTTGTCTTCTTGATTTGTTGAATCATTCTCTTCGGTTGATGGCTTCTAGCTCCATCAATTTTGGAACTATGGATCCCACGGAAGATCCTGTGTATGTTCATCCAAGAGATAGTCCGTCACTGGTGCTTGTGCAGTCGTTGTTAACCTCTCAGAATTATCATGGCTGGAGCAAGACTCTTCGAAGAGCATTGGATGCTAAGAACGAATCTGGTTTCCTGGATGGTACAGTGCAAAAACCCCTGGAAGGAGATCGTAAATACAATGCTTGGATCAAAGCGAGCAATATGGTTGTCTCGTGGATCACAAATTCAATTAGTCCGTCGGTTGCTCAAAGCATAATGTGGATTGATAGTGCTGCTGAGATCTGGAAAGATCTAAAACTCAGGTATGCGAATGTAGATGCCTTTAGAATTTCTGATATGCAGGAAGATTTTTACTCAATTAAACAAAATACCTTGTCTGTCACTAACTATTACACCAAACTTAAAACCATATGGGAAGAACTGAGTGTTTTGAAGTCGTATTCAACCTGATGCATGCAAGTCGTGGGCTCCGACAATTCCACCTTCCAAACTTCCTTCACAAAGGGTTAGGCACAAGGAAGAAGACTTCCTCTTGCTTCCTTAGTGATAAAAACGTGTGGATCAAATGAGCAAGACCAACACTTCAAGATGGTCGTTGATCAGGCAAACCAATATGGCCCTTCTGGACGGCACCTTTTAGCAATGGCAACACCTCCACAATGCTCAACTTTGAAGGATCTTAACTTAGGTTTTTAATGCAAAACCATGAAAACAAAGTCTCACACAAAATGAAGAAAATATCAAGAATTGTTATTCATCAAAGTTGTTCTCCTAGGCGCCCCAAAAGGCTCTATTTATAGGCTGAGATTGAGCCTTGAAATGTCTAGAACTAATTCAAGATAAAGCTAGCTAGCAATGTTTGAAAATTGAAAATTATTTGAATTCAAAGCTAAAACAAATTCTAGCTAAAATCTTCAAATATTGCAAGACATTATCCTCAATGAATCTGGCCGCGTATGATGATGAAGTTGGCGTTTGAGACTTGATCTTGATGTAGATGAAGTGGTTGGAATTGAATTCAAAGGTTGGTTGAAGATTGAATTCAAATTTAATTTGAACTTGATTTCAAACTTGAATTCAATCTTTGAATTTTGATATCACCTCTTTTGATCTCCAAGTTGGCGTGGGAAGGGATGAAATGGCGTGTGAGAAGGTCTCCAAGTGGCTGAGATGTTGAATTCAAATGTTGGTTGGAGATTGAATTTAAATTGAACTTGAATTTGAATTCAAACTTGGATTCAACTTTGAGTTGTGATCTCATCTTCCTTATCCTTCATGTTGGCGTGGGAATGGATGGAGAATTAGGCTGAAATCTTCTTGAAATTTAAGTCTCCAATTGGTTGAAACTTGAATTCAAATTATGATTGAATTTAAATTCAAGTCTAGCTTTAAACTTAAATTCAATTTGGTCATCATCCTTTTGCTTCAAAATGGCCGGCCCCCTTGTTGTATTTGGAGATGATTTTGATCTCAATTTGAACAAGAGATTCCATCTTGGACATATTTGAATTTGTCTTTGTGGAGACAAACATTCTCTTCAAGACAACATTCTTTTTGTCTCCCATGTTGCAACACACGGCCACCTTGCTGTTTTTGGGCGTTTATTTTATTTGGATCTTCCATGTACCTAATTTACCTACAAAGCAAACACATAAAACAAAGATCACAAGAAAACAAGACAAAAACCAAAGTAATGAACACACGCATGCTTATACACGCTCAAGGTGAAGGTTCAATGAAATGAACCCAAGGAATCTTAGGTTCATCTTGAACATGCTTGTACAAGAAGGTGGCAACTTGATGACAAAGTTCTCTTGACCTCCTTCTTGTCATAGGACCTTTGACCTCTTGATGAGATCCTTGATCCTCATCGGACCCTTGATCCTCATCAATCCCCCCTCCTCAAAAGGATTCGTCCCCGAGTCAAAAAGGTCATCAGTGAAAGGGGTGAGGTCAGCAACATTAAAGGTGGGTGATATTGAACCATACCTTTCAGGAAGATCAAGTATGTATGCATTGTCACCTATGCGTTTCAAAACTTTGAAAGGTCTATCTCCTCGAGGCAACATTTTGACTTTCTCTCATTGGGAAATCTTTCTTTGCGCAAATGTAACCACACTAAATCTCCAGGTTTAAACACAACTCGTTTTTGATGTTTGTTAGCTCGTCTTTCATAAGTTTTGTTTTTCTTTTCAAGTTGTGTTTTAACTTGTTCATGCAGTTTATTTATCTTTTCTGCTTTTTGTTTACCATCAAGACTTGAACGTTCATGCACGGGAATATGGATCAAATCAAGGGGAGACAAGGGGTTAAAGCCATACACGATTTCAAATGGACTATGCAAGGTACCATGATAGACACTCTTATTTTATGCAAATTCGATATATGGTAAACAATCTTCCCACTATTTAATATGTTTTTGCAAAATGGCACGCAAAAGTTGAGAAAGAGTACGATTAACGACTTCAGTTTGTCCATCCGTTTGTGGGTGTGCAGTGGTTGAGAACAATAATTGTGTACCAAGTTTAGCCCACAAAACGCGCCAAAAATGACTTAAAAATTTCGTACCTCTATCACTTACAATTGTACGTGGCATGCCATGCAATCTCACAATTTCTTTGAAGAACAAATCAGCAACATGTGTGGCGTCATCAACTTTCCTACATGCAATGAAATGTGCCATTTTTGAAAATCGATCAACTACAACATAAATACTATCGCGCCCTCCTCGAGACCTAGGAAGTCCTAAAACAAAGTCCATAGAAATGTCAATCCAAGGGGAATCAGGGACGGGTAAAGGCGTGTAAAGGCCATGTGGTGGGGACTTGGATTCGGCTTGTTTGCAAGTGATGCAACTACCACACAACCTCTCGACGTCTACTCTCATGTGGGGCCAATAGATGTGTTCCTTAAGAGTTTCAAGGGTTTTGAACACTCCGAAATGATCCATTAACCCTCCCCCATGGGCTTCTCTAGTTAATGCTTCTCGTAGGGATGATTGGAGAACACACAATTTTTGTTCTTTGAAAAGATAACCCTCATGTATGTAGAATTTTCCAAATAGTGCCTCTTTACAAGCCTCAAAAATGGTGCCAAAGTCATGGTCATTGGGGTAAAATTCCTTAAGTGATTCGAACACTAAAAGCGTGAGGATAATGCAGTCAATAATGTGTATCTCCTAGAGAAGACATCGGCAACTATATTGTCCTTTCCTTATTTATACTTAATCACGTAAGGGAATTGTTCTATGTACTCAACCCATTTGGCATGTCATTTGTTCAACTTTCCTTGCCCTTTAAGATACTTAAGGCTTTCGTGGTCAGTGTGGATCACAAACTCTTTAGGTTGAAGATAGTGTTGTCAATTTTGTAGGGATCTCACAAGAGCATAAAGTTCCTTATAATACGTAGAGTAATTCAATGCAGCTCCTTTCAACTTTTCACTAAAATAGGCTATGGGTTTCTTACCTTTGGTCAAAACTGCGCCTATACCCATGCCACTTGCATCACACTCGATCTCAAAGGTCTCGTCAAAATTTGGTAACCTAAGTATGGGTGCAGTGGTCAGCCTACGTTTAAGCTCATCAAATTCCTGTTGTTGTGGCTCTTCCCACCTAAAAGGCACATCTTTTTTCACAATTTCATTTAGGGGTGCAGCGATGGAAGAAAAATCTTTGACAAATCGTCTATTAAAACTTGCAAGTCCATGGAAACTGCGAACTTCCCCTACATTCTTAGGTATAGGCCACTCCACAATTGACCTAACCTTTTCCTCATCCATTTCTACTCCCTCATCCGAAATGACAAAGCCTAGAAAAACTACGTGTTCTAAACAAAAAGAGCACTTCTTAAAGTTGGCGTAAAGTTGTTCTTGTTTAAGCTTCTCAAAAGCGGCCCTAATGTGGTCAAGATGATCTTCTATGGTTTGGGAATAGATTATGATATCATCAAAATAAACAACAACAAATTGGCCTATGAACGCTTGTAAGACTTCATTCATTAGCCGCATAAAGGTGCTAGGGACGTTGGTGAGCCCGAAGGGCATACTAACCACTCATAGAGCCCAAATTTGGTTTTGAATGCAGTCTTCCATTCATCCCCTTCTCTAATGCGTACCTGGAAGTACCCTTGCATAAGGTCTATTTTGGTAAAGAATTTAGATCCGTGCAACATATCCAACATATCATCTAGCCTAGGTATGGGGTACCTATACTTGGCGATAATTTTGTTTATGGCTCGGCAATCGGTACACATTCTCCAAGTTCCATCCTTTTTGGGTACTAAAATGACTGGGAAGGCGGATGGGCTTAGGCTCTTTCGGACTTGTCCACTCGCTAGGAGCTCCTCTACTTGCCTTTGGATTTTCTTTCGGGGTTGGCTCGATAGGCTGGGCGATTTGGTAACACGGCTCCTGGGACGAAATCGATTTGGTGTTCTATCCCTCTAATGGGTGGTAATCCGGATGGTGGCTTGGAGGGAAATAGAACTTCGTACTCTTGGATAAAAGATGCAACAGAGGTAGTTAGGTTTGGTGGGAGTTCTTCTAGCGAAAGGTGACACGCCTTAGGAATGATGATGAGGACGGTTTGGTTGCTATAAAGGGCTCATGTGACCTATCTTTTCTTTGCGAAATGCCCACACTTCTTTTTGGACTCATTGACACTTATGGGTACTACCTCTTTTCCCTTGCTCTCTTGTTTTTTGTTCTCACTTTTCATGCATTCCACGAATTTTCTCTCGGCTTCTTTTTCCTTAGGATCGGCCCTAGACTTAGACATGCATTGGTGATCCCGTGGACTTTGTGTGGTGGAAGTGCATGCAATTTGTACAATTTGCCATTCAATTTGAAAGAATAACGATTCAATTGTTGGACCGTGCACCTGCAATAAACACCACTAGAGGGGAGTGAATAGTAGTTAGCGGAAATTACACTACAACCCTTTGTTAAAATCCCCTTTGAAAACAGAATCAGAGACCACCTCAGATTCAGAACCTGTTTTTAAAAATTCACAAATAATTGTACACAACTCCAAAAATTATGAAACTTTCCAGAATCGAACTTCAGTGAGTTAACAAGACTCTGTTCAAAAATCAGGCAAAAATAAGATCGCTTGTCCCTTCAAACAAATAAAAATATTCAGATGGTCAATCTGGACAGAATTGGACAGAATGTTGCTGATTTTGCAAATAGTGTTTCTCTTTGAATACTCAGCCAAAAAGGTTGATCTTTATATAAAAACACTCCTTAGGATGTGTAGATGAAGTTTCAAAAAGACCCTGACCTTAAACAACTTTGAAAAATACAGAATTTAAGTTTTCTCAAAACTGGTCAGGTTGCAACCAGATTGGAGCAGTTATCTTGCAAAGACTGAAAGACTAACTTTCCCTTGGTCAAATCAAGTGATTCTTCTTGCAAATGAAAGCTAACAGTCTGAAGTATAACCTCACCAAAAATCATGAATTTTGAAAATGTTTAGCTATTTTTCCAAATTGTGAGAAGTTGTGTGAAAACTGCAGTCAAAAACGGGCAGAAAACAGAAATAAAGAAACAAGAGAAGAACACCGAGGATTTATCCTGGTTCGGTCAATGTGACCTACTCCAGTCCCAAGGAACACCTTTCCTTGGATTTCACTATCAAATGAATCACCTTACAACAAGAACCAAGCTTGATCCTTGGGTTATACACCAACGCTACTCAAGACTTGGATAATCACCTTCTAAGCAACACTTAGTTGCAACTTCTCTAACACCTATTGATATAGCCTTCTATTGATATAGCCTTATAAGAATGGCTAATCAATCTTATAAATGAAGCTCAAGAGGCTTGTAGCACAACAAAAATAACAAGAACACCTTTGCTACAAAGAATGAAACAATAACAACAAGAAGAAGATGATGATAGCTAGACAATTCAACCAATGCTTGTAAGCTTCAAGTGTGTTTAATCTTCTTCACCATTGCCTCTATTTTTAGGGTGATTCGAGACTTGAAGATAAGAACTCCAATGTGTCATCATCTTCATCATCAACTCCAAATGTCTTCTCATCATTGGTTGACCTTGTACACTTGACAAAATAAAACACAATGATTGGTCCACCTTGGCAATGTCATGTTGGCCGATTTTCCACCTTGGAATTGCCTTGAATTATCCTTAGCAAGAATAGATAATAAGAGAAGATAATTGCACCAAGATAACTTCAACTCCTTGCTTGAGGATAGTCATGTGGGCTTGAATATTTTCAAACTTACAATTCAGCTCCAAAATTGAAGTGTAGCCGTTGGTTACACTTAATATTTTCCAAAAAAAACTTTTATTTTTTCTTAATAAAATAAGAAAGGATAATACCACCAAATTATCCCCAACTTCAAGCACAATAATAGGACATGTGAAGTCTTCATTTGACTTCAAAAATCTGCTGAAAATACCCAAGAATTAGCATATAGCCGTTGGCTATATTTGAAAAACTCCAAGTTGGCAATTTTGCCAACTAGCTCCTTTTTGGTTGGTCCACTTGTCTACAACTCATAAAATGAATAATGTATCACCTACAACTGTAAACTCACGTTTTTCAACATATATATATGTGTAGAAACTCAGATTTTTGAAGAAGAAATAAATAGATAACAATTGACAAGATTATGTCAACGTGTAACACCGAAACTCTCCAATATTTCTTCTTATATGTCAAGAACATTTCCACACCTTTGACACCTTTAATATCTCTGAATAATGATGATAAATGTTCTCTTATAACGTATATAAGAGGGTCTTCAAGAAAAAAAATAGAATGTGACATCTCAAATCGTCACATATCCAGCTATAGTCAATAATATCATCGGTTGAGAGAATAAGATATAAGATCACCATATAATCTTCAAAATAATAGTAACACACCTCCAGAATGAAGTTAATAATATGCTCAAGAGATTTCTTGAGTAAAAATACCATAAATACCCTCGGGGGTGAAATGACCAAAATACCCATGGTGTGAGAAAACTCCAGAAATGCCCCCGATGGTCAGAAATAATCACAATACCACCTTTGTCATGATAAATAGGATAATATTATGCACTTGACATATTTTCACCATATGATGTTTCTACAAAACTCAAAATACCAATTTTGCCCTTTTTAGTAAGTTGTAGAAACTTCCAAGACACGTTAGTCACAAGACAATAATAATCACCAAAAACACATAATAAGCACATAATGAGCATGTATAAATCATGTACAAATGAAAACAACCATTTTATCACTTTTTAGAAAATTATTTCTAAAGACCCTAGACATCGATCGATTGAAGTGCCTCAGCTTCAGAGATCGATGTCTCACAGAAAGTTTCAGAGTTTGCCTCTGACCTACATTGATCGATCGAAGTGAGGGTTCGATGTACATCGATTGATCGATGTGTCTCAGGTTTAGAGATCCATGTGTCACAGAAAGGTCTTAAATTTTTCTGCCTTACATAGATCAATCGATGTGAGAGATCTATGTACATAGATCGATCAATGTGCAGCAACCTGAGAGATCGATGTCAACTTTTTCAACTTTTAATCACATATAACACCATGTGTGACATTTTTAAGTATTCACCACTTAAAATCATGACTTTAAAAATTATCCAAACATATTTCTCAACATTCTCCCCCTTTTGGATGATTTTCAAAATAACCTAATCATGATTTTAATGTCACAATTTAACCAAATGTTTTCAACTTTCAAATAGTATGCTACTCCTTAACTCATACTCTCCCCCTTAACCTATGCTCCAAAATTTATACTTATCATATGATTCATCATGACTTACCAACTAAAATCCATGAATTACCCACTAAAATCATGTTCTTATTCTATCTCCCCCTTTATTTTGTAAACATGTAAAAGATAGAACTACGCAATGGTATCGTAAGTCATCATACCTAACTTGGCTCGTAAGTTTTCAAAAGGGGCTTGATTAAGGGGTTTGGTGAAGATGTCAGCGATTTGGTGATCAGTTCTTATATGATTTATCACTATATCCTCATTTTGAACATGATCACGAAGAAAGTGGTATCGCACCTCAATGTGTTTGGCCTTAGAATAAAGCACCGGATTTCGAAAAAGATTGATTGCACTTGTGCTATCGCAGAAAATTGGAATCTTTTTCATTTTAATGTCAAAATCACTAAGTTGCTGTTTAAGCCAAGGTATTTTGGTAGTACATAAACTCAAAGCAATATACTCGGCTTCAGTGGTAGAAAGAGCTACACTAGCTTGTTTTTTAGAAAACCAAGAGATCAAGTTGGTTCCTATGAATTGACATGTACCGCTAGTGGATTTTCTATCTAACTTGCAACCACCATAATCAGCATCACTATATGCGTGTAATTCCAACTTAGCGTTTCTATCATACCACAGTCCTAAGTGAGGTGTATGCTTAAGATATCTAAAGATCTTTTTCAATGCATTGTAATGTGATACCTTAGGACAAGATTGAAACCTAGCACACATACACACACTAAACATGATATCAGGTCTTGATGCAGTTAAGTATAACAGTGATTTGATCATAGACCTATAGAGTGTGTCATCAAAAGGTTTACCATTTTCATCCTTATCAAGTTTGGTACTAACACTCATGGGGGTAGCTGTAGGTTTCAACTCTTCAAAGCCAAACTTCTTAATCATATCATTGACATACTTAAGTTGGCTAATTTGAATTTCTTGAGGGGTTTGTTTGATTTGAAGTCCTAAGAAATAATTCAACTCTCCTACCATTGACATTTCAAACTCTGACTTCATACATTCTTCGAAGTCTTTTACAAAAGTAGGGTTGGTTGAACCAAAAATTATATCATCTACGTATATTTGAACTATTAACAAATCATTATCTTTTCTTCTTAGGAATAATGTGTTGTCGATGGTCCCCCTTTGATAATTATTTGCAATAAGAAAGTTTGCAAATCTATCATACCAAAAAGCTTGTTTTAAACCATATAAAGCTTTCTTAAGCTTGTACACATGATTAGGATTCTTTGGATCTTCGAATCCAGGGGATTGTTTGACAAACACCTCTTCTTGGATGTATCCATTCAAGAATGCACTCTTGACATCCATTTGGAAGAGTTTAATGTTACTTAGACTTGCAATCGCAAGTAACAATCTAATTGCTTCTAGTCGTGCAATGGGCGCAAAGGTTTCTTCATAATCTATTCCTTCTTGTTGATTATAACCTTGTGCGACTAGTCTAGCCTTATTTCTTGTAATATTTCCTTGTTCATCCATCTTATTCTTAAACACCCATTTCGTTCCTATTATTGACTTGTTTTCGGGTTTAGGTACTAAGTCCCACACATTATTTCTTGTGAATTGATTTAATTCCTCATGCATAGCATCTATCCAAGATATATCACCTAAGGCTTCCTTTACATTCTTAGGTTCTAAGTGTGAGATTAAGCAATGTCCTTCAATTTGACTTATATTTCTACGTGTTCTAACCCCAAACCTTGGATCCCCAATGATTATTTCTCTAGGATGCAACCAATTCCTAGATTGACTAGGTTCACCCTCATCTTGTTCAAATGTTTCGTTAGTATGAACATTATCATATATAATAGGATCATTAGTTACATTATCTTCCAATTGTAAAGTTTCTTCATTTATTTCATCTAAGGGTTCATGCATGTCTTGTTCAGGGGAGTTGGTTCTAGATGATCAAGTACAGGCTCAAGTAATACATCATCATCAAACATATTTTCAACATTTGTTTCTTGTTTATGTTGATGTTTATCACTAACTTCAAAGCATGCATTTTCATTGAATTTCACATGTATAGATTCAATTATTTTTCTAGATGCAGGATTATAACACCTATATGCTCTTGAGTTAGTTGAATACCCAACAAATATGCATTCAATAGACTTTTGTTCAAATTTATCTAGATTATCCTTAGTGTTTAGCACAAAAAATTCACATCCAAATACTTTAAGATAATCTATTTTAGGTTGTCTATTGTTTATGAATTCATAAGGCGTTTTATTTAATTTCTTTCTAATAGTAAGCCTATTTATAATATAGCATGCACAACTAACGGCTTCAGCCCATAAATACTTAGGTAATTTATTTTCACACAGCATTGTCCTAGCAACTTCTTGAATTATTCTATTTTTACGTTCAACAAATCCATTGAGTTGTGGTGTTCTAGGTGGTGAGAATTCATGTTTAATTCCATGTAGTTCACAAAATTTGATTACGTCTTTATTTTTAAATTCTCCACCTCTATCACTTCTAATTCTTTTTTCTTCGTAAATGTTTTCAAGTTGCTTGATAAGAGTTTCGATTGCTAATGGAGCATCGTCTTTGTGTGTTAAGAACAATGTCCATGCGTAGCGTGAGTAACCATCTACTATGACACACATATAGTAGTGTCCACCTAGACTTCTTGTCCAACTTGGACCAAATAAGTCTAAGTGAAGCAATTCTAGTTCATGACTAGTACTCACTTCATGTTTCGGTTTTAAGGTTTCTTTAATGTGTTTTCCCTTAATACATGTTTCACACATTTGAAAATTATCTAAGTCTAACTTAGGCATTCCTCTAATTAAATTCTTCTTAGACAATTTTTTAATAGTTGAAATTCCTGTATGGCCTAATCTTTTATGCCATAAATTTACATCTAAGTCATGTGATATTAGACACTTAACCTTAGCATGTAACATGTTATCTAAGGTAAGGGTATAAATATTTCCATCTCTATTTCCTTTTAAAACCGTTTCTCCTTTTTCATTTATTATATCACAAGAATTGGAAAGAAAGGAGACATTATAACCACAATTATAAGTTGAGAAATACTAAGTAAATTATAAGATAGATTGCTTACTAATAACACATTTCGTATTTGAAATGTGTTAGGGTCCCCAATTGTTCCTTTTCCAACAACTTGTCCTTTGTTGTTGTCATCGAATGTCACCTTTCCACCATCAATATGTTCAAGTTCCGTGAATAGTTTGGGGTTCCCCGTCATATGCCTCGAACATCCACTATCTAAAAACCATTTGGTTTTCAGATTCTTTGACTTTGCCTCCTTCTTGCATTCCTTGCGTTTTTCCTACAATGGAGACAAAGTTTTAGGTACCCTTTATTTAGGTCCTTGAATGTTAGGGGTACTATTCTTGTTTAGATATCCCTTAGGTATCCAAACTTGAATATACCTTCTAGGCACATTTTTAGCATTGTTATAATTTGGAAAATAAGAAGAATTAGAATATACATTATTATTCCACATAAGTGAAGGTGCATTGTTATACATGTTGTGCCATGGTTGATAATCATTATAGGATGGCCGAGATTTATGATGTGTATAAGGCATGTGAATTTGTTTCTTATATGGCGCTATATAAGTGTGTTTGTAGGCATTTCTATAAGACTTATAAGAGTGTTGCCTATACTTAGGTTCATAATAAGTTGTATGCATTTTATTCGGTCTAGTTGCATTTGTATACAAGTAGGCATAATTTCTAGGTTGTCTAGATGCAAAGTTTGGCCGAGATGTATGTTTAGGCGTGTGTATATTGGTGTGTGTATGTTGTATTTTTGCCTTGATATAAGTAGAAGAAGGTGTAGAAGAAGATGTAGTAGACAAAGTTGATTTTATTGTATTATATGGCAGCTTTGTACTAGATGAAACAAACTTAGTCTTTTTATTCACTTTTTCATTTTCTTCTTTATAGCCTAAGCCGGTTTTATCATTACCATACTTTTGTGATGAGATGAGTGTGTCTAGCATGTTTGTACCGGATTTAAATTGTTCTAACATTTTTTCTAAGTTAAGTTTAGACGACTTAAGTTGTATTATTTCATGTTCACAACTTTCTAATTTAGACTTTAACATATTATTTTCCATTTTTATCTTTTGTTCATCTATATGATTCAATTTTATTCTCTAAAGAATCGAGAGTATTAGTAGACTCTTGTTTAAGAGATTCCAGTTGATCGGAAAATTCCAAGTTGGACGTCTTCAACTTGTTATTTTCTTCAACTAGTTTCTTCTTTTCTTTAGAGAGCCTCTTACAGTAAGCATGCATTCTTAAGAATTCTTCATACATTTCATCAAATGTCATGTCACTATCAGAATCACAATCAGAAGAAGAACATACCTCGTTGGATACGAAGCAGATTTGAGCTTCCTCAGTTTCGGATTCTGAGTCGGATGAGTCGCTCCATGTTCTCACCTTCATTGCTCGTTTCCCTTTTCTTGCCTTAGACTCCTTTGTCTTTGTCATTTGAGCCTCCTTGTCCTTGGCTTGTTTATTATTGTTGTTGTTATTATTATTTTTCTTCGTGGGACAATCGTATGAAATATGTCTTTTTTGACCGCATTCATAACACTTTAATTCTTTATTATACCATTTGTTTGTGTTATTCTTCCTAGGTTGAGAAGAAGAAGAACAAGAATTACGTTGTCTATTCCTATATGGACGTTTGAAAAACTTTCTTAGTTTTCTAGCTATCAATATCAAGTCATCGTCTAATTCAGTATCACTATTACTATCATCGTTACTAGCATGTGTTTCGGTTGTTTTGAAAGCTATTGACTTACCGGATGACTTAGACGATTCAGACTTTTGTTGGTTTAATTTAACCTCGTAAACTTTAAGAGACCCGATTAATTCATCCATCTTAGTGATTGACTTTGTCTCCTCGATTGCAGTCACCTTTAGATCCCATTCAGCAGGAAGGCTTCGTAGCACCTTTTGAACCTTTTCACTGTTCGAAAATGACTTCCCTAAAGCTTCAAGGGCATTGAAAATATTAGTCCTCAAATCCATATATGTTATGGATTCGTTTGGCAATATTTTGAAAGTCTCTAATTCAGTCATAAGCATGTTTATTTTTGACTCTTTAACACCACTAGTACCTTCATGCTTTAATACAAGTGATTTCCACATGTCGTGTGCACTTGTGCAATTTGACACATATCCTGCTTAAGAAGTTGTAAGTCCATTTAAAAGTAATTGCATAGCTATAGCATTCATGGACATTTTCTTTTTATCTTCCGATGACCATTCACTTTTATACTTTTCAACCTCTTGAGTTACTCCACTAACTTGTATAACTTTCATTGGAATGTACGACCCATCTTCAACTATAGACCATAAATTGATGTCTATAGCCATTAAGAATAGCCTCATTCTTAGCTTCCAATGAACAAAATTATTGCCATCAAAAAGAGGAGGACGTTGTGTAGACATACCTTCCAACTCACCTTTGTGAGAAACAATAGCCATTGAATATACCTTGGATTTGAGACAAGCAGTATATAATGAATTGTTGTTTCTTGGCCTTGTATTGTTCGTATGGTGTTGAATCTTGCTTCTTTTGAGTGGTGTTGGCCTGGCTCCGATACCAAATGTTGGAACGTGCATCTGCAATAAACACCACTAGAGGGGGGTGAATAGTGGTTAGCAGAAATTACACTACAACCCTTTGTTAAAATCCCCATTGAAAACAGAATCTGAGACCACCTCAGATTCAGAACTCGTATTTAAAAATTCACAAATAATTGTACACAACTCCAAAAATTATGACACTTTCTAGAATTGAACTTCAGTGAGTTAAAAAGACTCTGCCCAAACATCAGACAAAAATAAGATCGTTTGCCCCTTCAAAAAATAAAAAGATTCAGATGGTCAATCTGGATAGAATTGGACAGAATGTTGCTGATTTTGCAAATAGTGTTTCTCTTTGAATACTCAACCAAAAAGGTTGATCTTTATATAAAAACACTCCTTAGGATGTGTAGATGAAGTTTCAAAAAGACCCTGACCTTAAACAACTTTGACAAATACAGAATTTAAGTTTTCTCAAAACTGGTCAGGTTGCAGCCAGATTGGAGCAGTTATCTTGCAAAGACTGAAAGACTAACTTTCCCTTGCTCAAATCAAGTGATTCTTCTTGCAAATGAAAGCTAACAGTCTGAAGTATAACCTCACCAAAAATCATGAATTTTGAAAATGTTTAGCTATTTTTCCAAATTGTGAGAAGTTGTGTGAAAACTGCAGTCAAAAACGGGCAGAAAACAGAAATAAAGAAACAAGAGAAGAACACCGAGGATGTATCCTAGTTCGGTCAATGTGACCTACTCCAGTCCCAAGGAACTCCTTTCCTTGGATTTCACTATCAAATGAATCACCTTACAACAAGAACCAACTTGATCCTTGGGTTATACACCAACGCTACTCAAGACTTGGATAATCACCTTCTAAGCAACACTTAGTTGCAACTCCTCTAAAACCTATTGATATAACCTTATAAGAATGGCTAATCAATCTTATAAATGAAGCTCAAGAGGCTTGTAGCACAACAAAAATAACAAGAACACCTTTGCTACAAAGAATGAAACAATAACAACAAGAAGAAGATGATGATAGCTAGACAATTCAACCAATGCTTGTAAGCTTCAATTGTGTTTAATCTTCTTCACCATTGCCTCTATTTATAGGGTGATTTGAGACTTGAAGATAAGAACTCCAATGTGTCATCATCTTCATCAACTCCAAATGTCTTCTCATCATTGGTTGGCCTTGTACACTTGGCAAAATAAAACACAATGATTGGTCCACCCTGGCAATGTCATGTTGGCCGATTTTCCACCTTGGAATTGCCTTGAATTATCCTTAGCAAGAATAGATAATGAGAGAAGATAATTGCACCAAGATAACTTCAACTCCTTGCTTGAGAATAGGCATGTGGGCTTGAACATTTTCAAACTTAAAATTCAGCTCCAAAATTGAAGTGTAGCCGTTGGTTACACTTAATATTTTCCAAAAAAACTTTGATTTTTTCTTAATAAAATAAGAAAGGATAATACCACCAAATTATCCCCAACTTCAAGCACAATAATAGGACATGTGAAGTCTTCATTTGACTTCAAAAATCTGCTGAAAATTCCCAAGAATTAGCATATAGCCGTTGGCTATATTTGAAAAACTCCAAGTTGGCAATTTTGCCAACTAGCTTCTTTTTGGTTGGTCCACTTGTCTCCAACTCATAAAATGAATAATGTATCACCTCCAACTGTAAACTCACGTTTTTCAACATATATATATGTGTAGCAACTCAGATTTTTGAAGAAGAAATAAATAGATAACAATTGACAAGATTATGTCAACGTGTAACACCGAAATTCCCCAATATTTCTTCTTATATGTCAAGAACATCTTCATACCTTTGACACCTTTAATATCTCTGAATGATGATGATAAGTGTTCTCTTATAACATATATAAGAGGGTCTTCAAGAAAAAAATAGAATGTGACATCTCAAATCGTCACATATCCAGCTATAGTCAATAATATCATCGATTGAGAGAATAAGATATAAAATCACCATATAATCTTCAAAATAATAATAACACAGCTCCAGAATGAAAATAATAATATGCTCAAGAGATTCCTTCAGTAAAAATACCATAAATACCCTCAGGGGTTAAATGACCAAAATACCCCTGGTGTGAGAAAACTCCAGAAATGCCCCCGATGGTCAGAAATAATCACAATACCAACCTTTTTCATGATAAATAAGATAATAATATGCACTTGACATATTTTCACCATATGATTGTTGAGAAAAAGGGGTTTGAGTGATTTCAAAATGCATGATTTAAATAACGTGTTACAAAGAAATGCATGACATATTTTATGACATAACACGTTGTTGCATGAAAGTTGCCTTATATAGTTCATATATAATGTTGTCGTACTAACGAGTCATGAAGCTTCAAAGCTTACATCAAATGGCAACATTTGTTGGGTTTATACTATTTTCAGGTGCCACCATTAATGAACTAAACTAGTTCATTAAGTGAAGTACTTAGTTAATTAAACTAAGTAGTTCATTAAAGGAAGCTACATTTGAACAAGGCACAAAGGCAACCAGACTAAGAAAGGAAAGTCTCCTCCTCCTCCTACATCATGAACATACACGCATATATATATATATAAATATATATATTTTCAGATTTTTTGAAAAAAGCACATACACATGTATTCCAACGTACTACCGACACGTTATATATTTTACATACCTACGTTAACGTCATACCACCATACTTAACTCATATTTATGAGTATATTCAGGTCTTATATCATATAATATAAGTCATGGTGATGACAAATTTAATACGACACATTAAAAGGTTCTAAAACGAAAATTGTTGTATCGGACGAATACCGAAACTTCGCGAACGTGTCACGTACTTGCCATAAATAGATGGCCAGCCCCTACACCTCAAAAATATGTATAATTTTTGTGGGTATGATGTTATGTGCAGCTATAAAATCATTCCATGTTGGCACACACAAATCACCCCACATTAAGGCCAAATTGTGGAGATTCCAGTTTCAATTTTGTCACATGTTAATGGCGCCACTTTAGACCAGCCAAGTGCTGAAAATTAAGGTTTATATTATATATATTATGTGTAACATAATATATATAACATGTGCAAAAAGTTGGAATTTAATTAGAGAAAAATCGGGTAATCGATAAACATCGAAAATTCGGTTTTCTACGTACACAACACATGGAACACTTTTGGCACATCATACGACACGTATCTAGACACTTTTTACATATGTCATACATCTTAAAGTGTTCTAGAAAATTAAATTAAGGGCTGATTGGAATATAACATGTGTGTATTATTAAATGTGCACTATTTCACAAAGTTTGCAAAAATAAAATTCAGCACATGCATATACATGTTGGACACGCCTATACAGCTGAGAAGAAGCATATGTGGAGCCTTGTTGGAATATTGATTGGTCAAGAATCAATGATACAATGTTGGTGATTTAAAGAAAGAAGCTACAAAAGGTAATGTTTCAAATTTCATCTCATTTGAAACACATACTGAAAATTTCAGCATGTGTAGTTTGAGTGGCCAATTTTATCACTAAGAAATGCCATATTTTACTATCTTGAATCATGAGGATTAATTGAGGATGTTATGGAAATGTTTTGAATTAAATATGAAATTAAAATGGTGATATTTTTAATATCACACATGCTGAAAATTTCAGCATGTGTAGTAATGTATCTTGGCCGAATTCTTGGCCATATTGGTGTCCAAATTAATTTCTAAAAATGATGAGATTATTTTCTACTAATTGGTGATTTATTTCAAAGAGAAAAATCAAAGAAAATTGGAAATAATTTGAATAAAAGCACCATGTATCATATGCTGAAATTTCAGCATGTCAAGTTCATTCATGGCCGATTTCTTGCTTGTTTTTGTGGAGAAATTATCTTGCTTTATTTATGTGATAATCTTATGAGTTATGGCAACTATTCTATGTTGATTTTGGCACATGTTTTTAGTGGAATTCTCAGATTTTCCAAGTCATCAAATGATGACAACATTCAACCTATCAATGAGTGCCAAGTAAGCAAAAGTTAAATGATTATCCAATGAGAACATGCCAAGTAAGCAAGATCATGTCACAATGATGCCACACATTCTCCCAAGGACTTAGAAGATAATTTTCAAGAGGAGAATGACTCCAAGGGGGCGGCCAACACATGTTAAAAAGAAGGAAGAAGAGCAAAACAAGAACAAGAACAAGAGTTGCAAATTAAAAGATCAAAAGTGTTCTAGCTTTCTTCTTCTACACTCTCTTTCTTTCTTCTTTCTAAAAGCCTATTGTAATTATATTCATATTCTTGAATAGGATTATCTTAGACCACCACACATTCTATATCTTTGTAAAAGATTGATCAAGGTGTGATCAATCTTCAATCTTGCAAGGTGGTGGTGTTCGTGCGAATTGTATTCATCATATAAGGTTTGTAAAGGGTTGGAGTTGGTGTGTAACTCCATCAACCCTATGGTAAGGTGTTTTTGTGTTTTGTGATTAGTGTGAACCGAAGAAGGTGTTCCTCGAAGACTGGAGTAGGTTGTTGATAACCGAACCAGTATAAAATTCTTGGTGTCATTTACTTTCAGCACTGATTTTCTGTTTCAGCACTATTTACTGTTTTTAATCACGTTCGAAAAAATAGTAAACGAATTTCAAAAATCACGAAACTTTCCGAAAACATAGACACACGTTCTAAGGTTCTTTTGGCACAAGTTTCAACCCTTTTGGATAAGTATAAGTCACCCAAACGTCCAAAGTTCTGAGACTAGTGTAGTCTGATTTTCAGGCTTCCAAAGGTTGAGACTTTGATCGTATTTGACTAACTTCCCAAAAGAATTTTTCAAAAATGTTTCAACCCATTTAAATATAACTTATCAGGGGTTAGTGGTTAAAATTTCAGAGCATTTGGAGGTACGTACAAATAGGAATTAATTTTTCAAATCAGTCTAACGTTTCTGGCAGATTCGCGCAATCTGACAACCAACGAATTTTCAAGGGGTTAGAGGTAGAATTTAAATCTGAAATTTTTAGGAGACATAACATTTGAGGCTAAGCTCTCTCCAAATTTCAAAATTTTTGAAGACCTGCAACCTAGTTTTCAAAACGTTTTAATACTGGTCCTGAAAACAGAAACTGTTTTCAGAAGTTGGGTTTTTGGTTCAAACTAATTTTAAAAACCACATTTTCTGCACCCTCTATTCAACCTCCCCCCTTCTAGTGGTGCCTTGCAGATCCTACAATTGGTATCAGAGCGCAGGAACACTCACATCAAAAGGATCCAACGATCTAAGTGAGATGGCATCCACTAGCCACGAAACCGAAGAAAAAGATATGTCAAGCCAAATGCCTCCATTATTTGGAATGAGGTAAATTCTATTCTGACTCGGATTCTGAACTATCTTATGATGATTTATATGTTGAATATCTTGAATTACATAAGTTTGCAAGAACTCTTGCAAAACAAAAGAAACGGTTAATTGAAGACAAGAAATTGTTGGAATCTTCTAACACAAATCTTGTGTCTCAATTAAACGATTCAAAAGAAGAGTCGTCTTGCATCATAAATTCATTAAGGTCTGAAATGTCATCATTGACATCCGAGAACACTGAAATGAAATCCGAGATTTCAAACTTGAAATCAAGGAATACCGAATTAGAGAAAATGATGAAACAATTTGATACGGGATCTAACATGCTAGATCGCATTATTTTATCACAAAAACATGACAGTGATAAAACTGGATTAGGATACATTGAGACAAACGAAGCATCATCTAAAACATCCAAGTTTGTTTTATCTAAGAAAGTAGACACGTCAAAGGCATGTGTAGCGTCTAAAGTAACGCAAAGACCCCCTCTTGTAGAGATAAGGGGGTTTGAGTGATTTCAAAATAAGTGATTTAAATACATGATATATATAAACGTGTACATGTATGCATGATACTTTGCCATTACTTGCCTTATTTTGCTTATATATTATGTTGCCGTACTAACAAGCCATGAAGCGTTAAAGCTTACATCATGTGGAAAACATTTGTTGTGTTTATACTATTTTCAGGTGCCACCATTAATGAACTAAACTAGTTCATTAAGTGAAGTACTTAGTTTATTAAACTAAGTAGTTCATTAAAGGAAGCCACATTTAGAAAAGGCACAAAGGCAACAAAGCTAAGGAAGGAAAGTTTTCTCCTCCTCCCCTTCTTAAATACACACGCCTATATACATATATATTACACATATTTCAGATTTTTTTGAATAAAGGCACATACACATGTATTCCAACGTACTACCGACACGTTATATATTTTACGTACGTACGTTAACGTCACACCACTATACTTAACTCATATTTATGAGTATATTCAGGTCTTATATCATATGATATAAGATATGGTGATGACAAATTAAATACGACACGATAAAAGGTTCTAAACCGAAATTTGTCGTATCGGACGAATACCGAAACTTCGCCAACGTGTCACGTACCTGCCATAAATACTTCAACATTCAAGCCAGGTGGGGGAATCATGTATATCTCTTCATGTAAATCTCCATGCAAGAAGGCATTATTGACATCCAGTTGTTGGAGATGCCAATTTTTACTAGAGGCTAGGGCTAGTACCATTCTCACAGTTGTCATCTTTGCCAGGGTGAGAATGTCTCTTGATAGTCAATCCCGTATTGTTGTGTATAGCCTTTTGCCACTAACCTAGCCTTATATATGTCTACTGTGCCATTCGCTAGGAATTTGATCTTTTAAACCCACTTGCAACCAATGGCTTGCTTGCCAAGTGGCAAACGCATTAGTGTCCGGGTATTATTGGCTTCAAGTGCTGCAATCTCCGCTTGCATAGCCTCCTGCCAAGCAGAGGAACTAGCTGCCTCTAAGTAGTTTGCTGGTTCTGTATGCATACCAGATGCTAAAACATATGACTTATACTTAGGTGTTAGTGATTGTAAAGAGAAGCAATGACTTAGAGGATGAGTGGTACTGGGCTTTTGTGATGAATGAGAAGCATGATAGTGATTGCAGTAGAACTCTTGCAAGTATGAAGGCATTTTTCTCTGTCGAACAGGTCTGTCACTGGAGGGAATTGGTATCTCAATGTCTATGGATGTAATGAGAATTGGTTGCTGACTTGATGTGGAGTCATGTGATGAGGGTGAAGATAGAGGAGATGATGAAGGAGTAGTATCACGTATAGGACTAGCTTCAGGGGATGAGGCTGGTGCGATGGAGGATGACAAGCATGGATCAATGATGTTAGGTGGTTGTAGGGTGGTATGATCTGTGGAGGAACTAAGAAAATCAGGGTTGGAAGAAGGATTAGAGGGAATTAAGTCATGATGATTTTGTTCTGGTGGATGATATGAGGGAATTGAGTCCTGATGATGTTCAGAAGAAACAGATGCCAATGGAAAATATTGCTCATCAAATTCAACATTTCTTGAAACTATCACATCTTTGGTGACTAGATCTTGTAATATATAACCCTTTGAGGTATTTGATTGTCCAAGGTATAGACACCTTCTGGACCTGGGGTAAAACTTGCCTTTGTTTTGGTGAGTATGAAGGACAAAGGCTAAATATCCAAAGATCTTCAGGCTTTGATATGAATGAGGTTTTGAGAACAGTTGTTCAAATGGTGTTTTGTTGGATAAGACTGGTGATGGAGTGAGGTTAACTAGGTATACTGCATGTTGTATGCAGAAACCCCAATACTGTATAGGGACATTGGACTGAAATTTTAAGGCCCTGGCCACATTCAAGATATGTTGATGTTTTCTCTCAACTAGGCCATTTTGTTTAGGGGTATGAACGCAACTTGTCTGGTGTACAATTCCCTTATTAGAAAAGAAATCATTCATCTTAAACTCAAGACCATTATCTGTTCTAATGGTCTTAATGTTCTTTTCAAAGTGAACAGCTACGTAAGTATGGAAACTTTGCAAAATCCCTCTGGTTTCAGATTTTGTTTTCATTAAGTAAACCCACGTGTATCTCTGCTGAAATCATCGACTATAGTAAGGAAATATTGTTGATGATACATGGTAGGGTATCTATATGGACCCCATATGTCAACATGAATCAATGAAAAAACAGAAACAGATTTAGAGAATGAAACAGGAAATGGATGCTTCTTTTGTCTAGCAAGGGGACAGATGTGGCATGGGAGAGAAGCTGAAGGAATGTTAACTGTGGGATTCTTCTTCTGAACCTCTTCCATCCTAGAGATTGACATGTGTCCAAGCCTTGAGTGCCATATAAAAGGCTTGGAGTCTGAGATTACGTGAGCTGCAAGAATGGGACTGGGAAAAGATGACTGGACTATAGTGTTTCTTCTGTCTGATTACTTTAGTGACCCATATAGTTTGTACAGACCTTGATTGGTTCTAGCTGAACCAATCATCTTCATAGAATTTTGATCATGAATAAAGCAATGGTCAGAGTGGAAGAGAACGTTACACTGATTTTCTTTAACAAGTTTGCTGAGGGAAATCAGATTGAAATGGAATGAAGGGATATGAAAAACATTAGGCAGCTAAAGGTGTGAATTGATTGTAACTGTTCCAATGTGAAGTGCTTGGACAAGGAATTCGTTAGGCAGTTTGACTTGTAAAGAATTAACAGGTTGAAAGGAGTCAAAGAGATCAAGAGAATAACATACATGATCACTAGCACCTGAGTCTAAAATCCATATGTTAGAGTTTCTGTTTGCAGCATTACCTGCTGACTTACCAGAGGCAGATAGTTTCTGGGCTGACATTACGGTATGCAAGGGCTGCCCTCCTTCTCCCTGAACTCCTCTCTCATCATGGCCTCTATTCTGATGTTCCCTGAGCATGTTCATCAACTGTAAGTACTGCTCATGTGTGAAAGTAGGTGTTAACTATGATGTCAAGGACTGCTGTGACATCACCTGCTCATTTCCTCTAATTTGCTCATTCTGATATGCATCATTGCACTGTGCTTCCTCATAGCCAACACAGTTTATTGTTCCCTTAGGCTTGTAGCCTGGTGGATACCCATGCTTCTTGTAGCATTTATCCACTGTGTGCCCTGAAACCATAGAAAGTGCATGCAGGACGCTTTCCACTTCCAAACTTTTGTACCTGGACATTATCTCCTCTAAAGTTCCCTGAGGGTCTATCTCCAAGAATACTCTGTTTGGATCCCTGGGAATTTATGAATCCAGATGTCTGTCCAACAAATACAGATTGATTGTCTACCACATTCAACACTGGTGAAGGGTTATTAACAAACATAGCTTGTCCATTTGAATATGTAATTTTCCTTTCAAACTTAACTGCCATTGCAAAGGCAGCATTAATGTCTGGCAAGGGGCTCATTAGCAAGACTTGTGACTTAATAGGTTCATATTCTCCCGACAGTCCTTTCAAGAACTTTATCACAAAATCATCCTCAACAAACTTTCTAATCTGACCAGTGACATTACATGTACATCTATTACAAGTGCAGGAGGTGATGAGGATCAAGGATCCCATCAAGAGGTCGAAGTTCCTATGGCAAGAAGGAGGGCAAGAGAACTTCGTCATCAAGTTTCTACCTTCTTGTACAAGCATGTTCAAGATGAACCTAAGATTCCTTGGGTTCATTTTGTTAGTGTATGTGCCCTAGGCCATGATTTGGATATTTATTTTATGCATTTATTATTAATAAAAGAGGTTTTATTATCATTATTGTTGGTTAGTATGTTACACAATTTTGATATATGTCCCTGATTCATTATTGTTATGGAGATAAAATAATTTATAATCAGTATGAGTATTGATTTGATAATCATGAGATGATTATGTGTATGGTGATACGAATCAATCTCATAGATACTTGTTAGAGAACAGTGTATTGGATAGACCCATCATGAGATTGCTACATGGATTAGCGTCATAAGTAAATCTCATGATAGTCATGTTTTAATCCTTTGACTTGAGATTGTCATAGTTTCCAACATAAGGACTATTATATTTTGACATGATCAAACGTTATCCGTAACTGGATAATAATAAAGGTCATGATTGAATGTGATAGAAATTATGTAGAGGATATTGAACAATCAAGATAGAATTTGTCCCTCTCTTTTGAGAGAGATATCTTTGGGCCCCTCGATTAGTGAGACTGTGAAATGCATGGCCGTGCTCAAATGATTTGATAGTGTGATCAATATCATTTGTTTTATCAGTCTACTTAGAGATCGAGTAATCATATGTTTGAATTATATAAGTATGACGCTGACCATGACTTATGTTCAAACTAGATATCGTGTGACAAAGGGATTAATGCATGTACTATTATTAGGCTAGTTGGACTTTACTCGTATTAATTGAGTAGTTGTAATGCCTTGCTAGAGGCCAATTACGACTTGTTGGTTTAATAGAGATTTAATCAACTGCCAATTAATATGGGCCTATCGGGTCACACACAAGAATGCGTATGGCTGAGATTAATAATATTAATAATATTAATATTGGATATTAATTATTATTATTATTGTTATCGTTTTTAATATTAATAATATTAATATTGGATATTAATTATTATTATTATTATTATTAATTTCGTTTTTTTATGTATATATTTATATCATTGGATAATAACAGAGAATCCATATTTGATATGGATTTTGATTGGTGTTATCTAATCCCAACAGAATCCGTATTTGATGCGGATTATGATAGGTATTAACCAATCCGATCAGGAATCGGATTTGATATCTATATATATGTACGGAGCATGGTGTATCTCGTACACCACACAACCAGTAGAAAACGAAAGGGCAAGAATCGTTTTTGTGAAAACCGAATTCTTCAGCCGTGCCGTTTGAAGAGCTAGCACTCCGGGCGGAAGCGTTCGTGTGGATACCGACAGAGGGTGATCGTATTTTCGCACCTCTTCCATCTGCAGATTTCGAATCTACGGAGGTACTTTTTGTTTTTTTTGTCGAATTAAACGAACAACATGGATCCTTGGTAGGAAATCAGAGATCAATTTTTGTTTTCCGCTGCGCGTTTTTTGCAGTGATCTCGTTCGATTTCCTAACACATTTCATTGAACATTCACCTTGAGCGTGTATAAATGCGTGTGTTCATTACTTTGGTTTTTGTCTTGTTTTCTTGTGATCTTTGTTTTATGTGTTTGCTTTGTAGGTAAATTGGGTACATGGAAGATCCAAATAAAATAAAGGCCCAAAAACAGCAAGGTGGCCGTGTGTTGCAACATAGGAGACAAAAGAATGTTGTCTTGAAGAGAATGTTTGTCTCCACAAAGACAAATTCAAATATGTCCAAGATGGAATCTCTTGTTCAAATTGAGATCAAAATCATCTCCAAATACAACAAGGGGGCCGGCCATTTTGAAGCAAAAGGTGATGACCAAATTGAATTTAAGTTTAAAGCTAGACTTGAATTTAAATTAAACCATGATTTGAATTCAAGTTTCAACCAATTGGAGACTTAAATTTCAAGAAGATTTCAGCCTAATTCTCCATCCATCCCCACACCAACATGAAGGATAAGGAAGATGAGATCACAACTCAAAGTTGAATCCAAGTTTGAATTCAAATTCAAGTTCAATTTAAATTCAATCTCCAACCAACATTTGAATTCAACATCTCAGCCACTTGGAGACCTTCTCACACGCCATTTCATCCCTTTCCACGCCAACTTGGAGATCAAAAGAGGTGAGATCAAAATTCAAAGATTGAATTCAAGTTTGAAATCAAGCTCAAATTCAATTTGAATTCAATCTTCAACCAACCTTTGAATTCAATTCCAACCACTTCATCTACATCAAGATCAAGTCTCAAACGCCAACTTCATCATCATACATGGCCAGATTCATTGAGGATAATGTCTTGCAAGATTTGAAGATTTTAGCTAGAATTTGTTTTAGCTTTGAATTCAAATAATTTTCAATTTTCAATTATTGCTAGCTAGCTTTATTTTGAATTAGTTCTAGACATTTTAAGGCTCAATCTCAGCCTATAAATAGAGCCTTTTGGGGCGCCTAGGAGCACAACTTTGATGAATAACAATTCTTGATATTTTCTTCATTTTGTGCGAGACTTTGTTTTCTTGGTTTTGCATTAAAAACCTAAGTTAAGATCCTTCAAAGTTGAGCATTTTGAAGGTGTTGCCATTGCTAAAAGGTGACATCCAGGAGGGCCATATTGGTTTGCCTGATCAACGACCATCTTGAAGTGTTGGTCTTGCTCATTTGATCCACACGTTTTTATCACTAAGGAAGCAAGGGGAAGTCTTCTTCCTTGTGCCTAACCCTTTGTGAAGAACGTTTGGAAGGTGGAATTGTTGGAGCCCACGACTTGCACGCATCAAATTGGTATCAGAGCCAGGTTACTCTATTCCACCATCTATCATTTCCTTTTCGTTTGAGTCTAGTCTTTCCAAGTTCAGTTGTGTCCTTCTTCTACCCCTCACTCTACACGCCATTTGTCTTGCATTTCATACAAAAAACAAACAAAACGTCTAGTTGTTTGAGTCATTTGCATTTTGAGTCTTGTTTGAGTCATTTGCATTTTGTCTAGCATCTTTGTTGATTCTTGTTCTAGTGTCACGTTTATCCAACTTGTGCATCGAACATCTGAAATTTTATCACTCAAACTTGAACAATTAGGGTTTGAGCATTTAAAGTACATTCAGCTCTTTTAATTACTACAACCATCAGCCTATAAAGTTACCTCGGTTTCTAATCATCTTGTTGCTACCGAAGCTTTTAGTTGGTGATGATTGTATGCATCTTGCGATTCGCATTGTGATTGATTTCATGCTTTAAATCAAGTAGTCCTACGTGTGTTTGTCTTCACAACCCATTTTCAACATCAAACAAACCCTAAAACCACCCAATACCCCACGGCCCAACCAGCAACTACACCTACCCAACCCTAAAACTCACCAACCTGATTCCAAACTACCTTCTTTACACCCTTAACAACAAGCCCCAACTTAATTTTACCAAACGAAATCAGCATCCAAAGTTCCCAACTCATTCAAAAAAACCCTAACCCTAGAATTTGAATTTTGGTTCAATTCTGTCCTACCCTTAGCCATTATCCAAATTGACCACACAAATCATCAATTACTAACCCAAATAGTCCATTTACACCGGCCATTCAGTTCCAAAAACCCCATTCTGCAAATTCCCAAAACGTTCAAAAACCCTAAGTTAAAAAGACCCTAACCCTAATCCCAATTCCATCCAACCTCAAATTCCCTCCCTTTCCAAGGTTATTTTGTTGCAATTCAAGGTTGCAAACTACAATTTCAAAGATGTTCCACTATTCGGCCCAAAACAAAAATGCTAAGAGCAAAACGCGATTCTGCCCCTAGTAAAAAAAGAGGAATCTGAACCTTGCTTACGTTGGAATAGCAAGGAAGAAAAAGAAAAACAAAAAAACAAGAGACAAGAAAAAGGGCAAAACGTTTGTGAATTACGTGGAAAGTTTTGGTACAATTTGAGAACCTTGGATACCATATTTCCTTTTACTCCATACTGCCGTCCTCCTATATCCTATTCTCCATCTCCTAATCTTCTTGAACCAATCACACACTTGGTTGCTCGATTGTTGCATGACTTGAACCATTTTGTGGATAGTAAGTGCATAAAATCAAAATTAACTAAAGATTGCCCACGTCAACCCTTAGTTCATCTTTGGTTCAGCCTTATACATCAATTTTGGTTGCTTATTTTCTTTGAATCTTAGTAGAAAGTTCAAGTTTGTTTCCATTTTGCTTGATCCTACTTTGATACTAATTGGTGCAACTTGAAATCAAAAAGGAGAAACAAGTGGAGATCGTTATAATTTGGAGAAGCATTGGCAACACGCTTTCTTAATTGATCACTTTGAGCCTTCTTAACTTTTGGTTATCCAAGAAGCAAAGTGGTAAGAGAGTGAAAAGAAGAGAAAGAGGAGTGTTCATAGTTTGTTTTTACTAATCACTTAACGTTTGTTCTCTTTGTGTTAGTTTTCTTCTTTCCTTTTTTCTTTTGTTTTCGTTTCAATTCCTTAGGTAAAATGGAGAGAAGCACTCATTCCGCTTCTATCAAATCAAAGGAAGCCGAAACCTTGGACAACACGCAACAACAAATGCTGAAGATGCTTAGGAAACTCATGCATGACAATGAGGTAATCAAGCATCAATTGGAGGATGTTGAACGGAGCTACAAGACGAGTGATGGCCAAGGCACAAGCAGGGCCGTTCCCTTACCACAACCAAGGCGTCACCCCCAGAAGAAGTTGAGGATGACAACCTTAGACCACCACACATCGAGGCAAGAAGGTTTGTTCCTCCAACACAACCAAGAAGGTACGCTCCAAGAAGGTACAATGATGATTACATTCTATATGAGCATGATGATTATGACTTTGATGACCACCCTCCCCGTGGTTATCAAAGACGCCAAAATCCCCTTTTCCCACAAGATGACGATTTTCTCAAAACCAAAATAAATATTCCCACATTTTATGGTAAAAGTAATGCGGAGGAATATTTGGAATGGGAAACAAAAGTGGATTTAATCTTTTCTTGTACCAATTACAGTGAATTACAAAAAGTGAGGTACGCTTCTATTGAGTTTTCTGGTTATGCACTAAATTGGTGGACAAATTTGTGTCGAAATAGAACTAAGACAAGACAACCGCCAATTGCCACTGGGAAGAAATGAAGTTTGAAATGAGACAACGTTTTATCCCAAACAATTATGAGAGTTCTATTTTCACGAGTTTGCAAAACTTACGACAAGGTTACAAAAGTGTAGACGAGTATTACAAAGAGTTAGAAATTTTGTTGGAAAGGTCTAACTTGCAGGAACCCGAAGAAGCCACCAAGGCTCGATTCTTACATGGTTTAAACAGGGAGATTGCGCAAAGGGTTAATCTTCAACCTTATGTCGACCTCACAACCATGGTCCATATGGCTGAAAAGATTGAACATCAGTTAAAGGTACGTAGTTCCTCCAATTTCAATTCCACTTATTGTACTAATCAGTCTTCATCAAGGTTTTCCAGCAAGCCTTCAGGAACGGGAAGTTCACGGCCTACAGGAGGCCAAACAAGTGACCAAGGAGCGTCGTAAAGGATGTACAATCGTGTGCAGTCCACACAACGGCGTGATGACTGCACCCAACACAAGACTCCCACCGGAAATTCTTTGATCCATCAAACAGGTTTAGAGACATTAAATGTTATAAGTTTCAAGGACGTGGTCACATAGGAAAAGAGTGTCCTAATGCAAAATGAATCAAGTTAATTGAGGAGACAAACGAATATGTGTCTGAGTCCGAGCATAAAAACGAGTCTGAGCATGATAATAAAATTGAACCTGAAGAGAATCTTGGTGCATTAGATGATTTTGACACTAAGGAGTTTCTTGTTGTGCGTAGAGCTTTAAATGCATATCCAAAATTAGATGAACACGAACAACATAGAGAAAACATCTTCCATATTCATTGCATGATAAACGGTAAGGTGTGCACCATGATCATTGATTCCGGGTCTTGTGCGAATGTGGCTAGTATCGAATTGGTAAGAAAACTAAATTTGCCTATGACAAATCATCCGCATCCTTACAAACTTGCATAGTTAAATGACTGCGGTGAAGTTAGCGTAAGTAAACAAGTTTTGATCTCTATTAGCATTGGTAGTTACAAAGATGATGTTTTATGCGATGTTGCACCAATGCATGCTAGTCATATCTTACTTGGTAGACCATGAAAATTTGATCGACATGTGACATATGATGGTTATTGATGTTGAGAAATATGTTTGGATAATTTTCAAAGTCATGATTTTAAGTGGTGAATACTTAAAAATGTCACACATGGTGTTATATGTGATTAAAGGTTGAAAACGTTGACATCGATCTCTCAGGTTGTTGCACATCGATCGATCTATATACATAGATCTCTCACATTGATCGATCTATGTAAGGCAGAAAAGTTTAAGACCTTTCTGTGAGACATCGATCTCTAAACCTGAGACACAACGATCGATCGATGTACATTGAACCCTCACTTCGATCGATCGATGTAGGTCAGAGGCAAACTCTGAAACTTTCTGTGAGACATCGATCTCTGAAGCTGAGGCACTTCGATCGATCGATGTCTAGGGTCTTTAAAAATAAATTTCTAAAAAGTGATAAAATGGTTGTTTTCATTTGTACATGATTTATACATGCTCATTATGTGCTTATTATGTGTTTTTGGTGATTATTATTGTCTTGTGACTAACGTGCCTTGGAAGTTTCTACAACTTACCAGAAAGGGCACAATTGGTATTTTGAGTTTTGTAGAAACATCATTGTAGGATCTGCAAGGCACCACTAGAAGGGGGGTTGAATAGTGGGTGCGGAAAAAGTGGTTTTTAAAATTAGTTTGAACCAAAAACCCAACTTCTGAAAACAGTTTCTGTTTTCAGGACCAGTTTTAAAACGTTTTGAAAACTAGGTTGCAGGTATTCAAAAATTCTGAAATTTGGAGAGAACTTAGCTTCAGATGCTATGAGTGTCTCCTAAAAATGTCAGATTTAAATTCAACCTCTAACCCCTTGAAAATTAATTCCTATTTATATTTAAATAGGTTGAAACATTTTTGAAAAATTCTTTTGGGAAGTTAGTCAAATACGATCAAAGTCTCAACCTTTGGAAGCCTGAAAATCAGACTGCACTAGTCTCAGATCTTTGGATGTTTGGGTGACTTATACTTATCCAAAAGGGTTGAAACTTGTGCCAAAAGAACCTTAGAACGTGTATCTATGTTTTTTGAAAGTTTCGTGATTTTTGAAATTCGTTTACTATTTTTTCGAACGTGATTAAAAACAGTAAATAGTGCTGAAACAAAAAATCAGTGCTGAAAGTAAATGACACCAAGAATTTTATACTGGTTCGGTAATTAACAACCTACTCCAGTTTTCGAGGAACACCTTCTTCGGTTCACACTAATCACACAACACAAAAACACCTTACCACAGGGTTGATGGAGTTACACACCAACTCCAACCCTTTACAAACCTTATATGATGAATATAATTCGCACGAACACCACCACCTTGCAAGATTGAAGATTGATCACACCTTGATCAATCTTTTACAAAGATATAGAATGTATGGTGGTCTAAGATAAGCCTATTCAAGAATATGAATATAAGTACAATAGGCTTTTAGAAAGAAGAAAGAAAGAGAGTGTAGAAGAAGAAAGCTAGAACACTTTTGATCTTTTAATTTGCAACTCTTGTTCTTGTTCTTATTTTGCTCTTCTTCCTTCTTTTTAACATGTGTTGGCCGCCCCCTTGGAGTCCTTCTCCTCTTGAAAATTATCTTCTAAGTCCTTGGGAGAATGGGTGGCATCATTGTGACATGATCTTGCTTACTTGGCATGTTCTCATTGGATAATCATTTAACATTTGCTTACTTGGCACTCATTGATAGGTTGAATGTTGTCATCATTTGATGACTTGGAAAATCTGAGAATTCCACTAAAAACATGTGCCAAAATCAACATAGAATAGTTGTCATAACTCATAAGATTATCACATAAATAAAGCAAGATAATTTCTCCACAAAAACAAGCAAGAAATCGGCCATGAATGAACTTGACATGCTGAAATTTCAGCATGTGATACATGGTGCTTTTATTCAAATTATTTCCAATTTTCTTTGATTTTTCTCTTTGAAATAAATCACCAATTAGTAAAAAATAATCTCATCATTTTTAGAAATTAATTTGGACACCAATATGGCCAAGATACATTACTACACATGCTGAAATTTTCAGCATGTGTGATATTAAAAATATCACCATTTTAATTTCATATTTAATTCAAAACATTTCCATAACATCCTCAATTAATCCTCATGATTCAAGATAGTAAAATATGGCATTTCTTAGTGATAAAATTGGCCACTCAAACTACACATGCTGAAATTTTCAGTATGTGTTTCAAATGAGATGAAATTTGAAACATTACCTTTTGTAGCTTCTTTCTTTAAATCACCAACATTGTATCATTAATTCTTGACCAATCAATATTCCAACAAGGCTCCACATATGCTTCTTCTCAGCTGTATAGGCGTGTCCAACATGTATATGCATGTGCTGAATTTTATTTTTGCAAACTTTGTGAAATAGTGCACATTTAATAATACACACATGTTATATTCCAATCAGCCCTTAATTTAATTTTCTAGAACACTTTAAGATGTATGACATATGTAAAAAGTGTCTAGATACGTGTCGTATGATGTGCCAAAAATGTTCCATGTGTTGTGTACGTAGAAAACCGAATTTTCGATGTTTATCGATTACCCGATTTTTCTCTAATTAAATTCCAACTTTTTGCACATGATATATATATTATGTTACACATAATATATATAATATAAACTTTAATTTTCAGCACTTGGCTGGTCTAAAGTGGCACCATTAACATGTGACAAAATTGAAACTGGAATCT
>AP025048.1:12531469-12572296 GCA_036186865.1 Eustoma russellianum | reverse complement strand
TTGCACATGATATATATATTATGTTACACATAATATATATAATATAAACTTTAATTTTCAGCACTTGGCTGGTCTAAAGTGGCACCATTAACATGTGACAAAATTGAAACTGGAATCTCCATAATTTGGCCTTAATGTGGGGTGATTTGTGTGTGCCAACATGGAATGATTTTACAGCTGCACATAACATCATACCCACAAAAATTATACATATTTTTGAGGTGTAGGGGCTGGCCATCTATTTATGGTAAGTACATGACACGTTGGCGAAGTTTCGGTATTCGCCCGATACAACAATTTTCGGTTTAGAACCTTTTAATGTGTTGTATTAAATTTGTCATCACCATGACTTATATCATATGATATAAGACCTGAATATACTCATAAATATGAGTTAAGTATGGTGGTGTGATGTTAACGTACGTATGTAAAATATATAACGTGTCGGTAGTACGTTGGAATACATGTGTATGTGCTTTTTCAAAAAATCTGAAAATATATATATTTATATATATATGCGTGTATATTCATGATGTAGGAGGAGGAGGAGACTTTCCTTTCTTAGTCTTGTTGACTTTGTGCCTTGTTCAAATGTAGCTTCCTTTAATGAACTACTTAGTTTAATTAACTAAGTACTTCACTTAATGAACTAGTTTACCTCATTAATGGTGGCACCTGAAAATAGTATAAACCAACAAATGTTGCCATTTGATGTAAGCTTTGAAGCTTCATGGCTCGTTAGTATGACAACATTATATATGAACTATATAAGGCAACTTTCATGCAATAACGTGTTATGTCATAAAATATGTCATGCATTTCTTTGTAACACGTGATTTAAATCATGCATTTTGAAATCACTCAAACCCTTTTTCTCAACAATCTCCCCCTTTTGATGATTTTCAAAATAACCTACATACATGATTTAAATCTTATCGCTCCCCCTCCAATTGTGCATAAATTAAACTTTTGAATTTCAATTTTATAATTCGCTCCCCCTTGATTTATGCAATTAATCTTTCTCTCTCCCCCTTAAATCATGCATTCTCTCCCCCTTTATTTTGGAAAGTCAATCAAAAGCGCATGTAAAGATGAAAAAAAATCATGCATTTTAAATAATCTCAAAGGTGCGTTCTTAAGGGTTATTTATTCAACCCTTTGAAAATGTCCCTTTTGGTACCCAAATTTGGGTGACCTTTCTAGGTCTTCCAAAAGGTGAGAAAGGTGATGAAAACGCAACATAGTATACGTTGGGGGCAAACGCGTTTGGCCTTTGGCCAAGAATCCCATCATGCATATAGTATGGTTTTCGTTCTTGGTTTGCATGCACGGGGAGTGATCTAGATGCATTTTTATGATATGAATATCGCACATGCATCAGTGGCTTTCTATATGGCACGTGATTTTTCTTTGTATGATAAGAAGCACGATGAGATGAGATAAGTCGTGTACTAGTCTTCTTCTCATATTTGTACGGAACATAATTATACTTCGTATGAGATGAAGAAGAGATATGCCGAGATGAGGGGAGAGGTGTAGGATCTGCAAGGCATCACTAGAAGGCGGGTTGAATAGGTAGTGCGGAAAGTATGGTTTTTAAAATTTGTTTGAACCTAAACAATTCAACTTCTGAAAACAGATTCTGTTTACAGGACCAGTTTTAAAACGTTTTTAAAACCAGGTTATAGGTCTCCAAAAATTATGAAATTTTGAGAGAACTTAGCCTCAGATGTTATGAGGGTCCCCTAAAACTTTCAAATTAAAATTCAACCTTTAACCCCTTCAAAAACCGTTGGTACTCAGATTGCTCGAATCTGCCAGAAACGGTAGATGGTTTTAAACAATTTATTCCTATTTTTGTGAACGTCCAAATGCTCTGAAAATTTGACCACTAACTCCTTATACACTATATTTAAGTGGGTTGAAACAGTTTTTCAAAATTCTTTTAGGAAATAGGTCAACTACAATCAAAGTCTCAACCTTTGCAAGTCTGAAAATCAGACTGCACTAGTCTCAGAACTTTTGATGTTTGATTGATTTATACTTATCCAAAAGGGTAGAAATTTGCTCCAAATTAACCCTAGAACGTGTGAGTATATTTCTGGAAATTTTCGTGATTTTTGAAATTCGTTAACTATTTTTACGAATGCGAACAAGAAGGATAATCAGTGCAGTAACTGAAAAGTAAATGCAGAAAGTAAATGGCACCAAGAATTTTATACTGGTTCGGTTATAAACAACCTACTCCAGTCTTCAAGGAACACCTTCCTTGGTTCACACTAATCACACACACGTAATACACCTTACCACAGGGTTGATAGAGTTACACCTAACTCCAACCCTTTACAAACCTTGTATGACAAGTACAATTTGCACGAACACCACCACCTCGCAAGAATGAAGATTGATCACACCTTGATCAATCTTTTACAAAGATATATATTGAGTGGTGGTCTATGTCAAGCCTATTCAAGATTGAAAGATATGAATACAATAGGCTTACAAGAAGAGAGAAAGAAAGAAGATGTAGAAGAAGAAGAGCTAGGCTTTTTTTTTCATCACTTTGATTTGCAATGCTTGTTCTTGTTTTGTTTGCTCTCTTCTCTTTCCTTTTAATGAGTCAGGCCGTCCCCCTTGGTGTACCTCCCCCTCTTGAAAATTATCTTCTAAGTCCTTGGAAGGATGTAAGACATCATTCCGACAAGGCCTTGCTTACTTGGCATCTTCTTATTGGATGATCATTTAGTCTTCGCTTACTTGGCACCTTCTCATTGGATGAATGTTGTCATCATTGATGACTTGGAAAAATCTGAGAATTTCACTTAAACATGTGCCAAAAATCATCACAAAATAACTTCCATAAATCATAAGATATATCACATAAATTGCAAGATATCAAATCCTTCCCAACTCAAGGCAAAAATCGGCCATAATGTCTTATTGCCATGCTGAAAATTCAGCATGTGCATCATTCAATTTTATTCAAAATAATACCCAATTTACTTTGATTTTTCTTTCAAAAATGAATCACCAATTTATGATAAGTATTACTATCACATAAGAAATGAACTTGGACATCATTTAGACCAATAATTCGGCCACCATGTCTTCACACATGTTGAAAAATTTCAGCATGTGTGATATGTAGAATATCACATTTTATTAATTTAAATAATATTCAAATCATTTCCATTTCTTCTTCCAATAAATCACACAATAAAAGATGACAAGTTATATCTCATTTAAGTGACAAAATCGGCCAGCAACATTTAGCATGCTGAAATTTTCAGCATGTGATATAAGAGAGACAAATTTTGAATTCTTACCATTTGTAGCTTCTCTCTTCAATTCACTAACATTGTATGATTGATCCTTGACCAATCAATATGCCAACAAGGCTCCAAATAAGCTCCATATCAGCTGTAGGTGGCGTTGGAAATGCTTGTGTATGTGCTGAAATTTATTTTTGTTAACTTTGTAAAATAATGCACATTTAATAATACAAACATGTTATATTCCAATCAGCCCTTAATTTAATTTTCTAGAACACTTTAAGATGTATATCATATGTAAAAAGTGTCTAGATACGTGTCACATGATGTACCAAAAACGTTCCATGTGTTGTGTGCGTAGAAAACCGAATTTTCGATATTTATCGATTACCCGATTTTTCTCTAATTTAAATTCCAGCTTTTGCACATGTTATATATATTATGTTATACATAATATATATAATATATACTTTAAATCTCAGCACTTGGCTGGTCTAAAGTGGTACCATTTACATGTGACAAAAATTAAACTTGGAATCTTCACATTTTGGCCTTAATGTGGAGTAATTTGTGTGTGCCAACATGAAAAGTAGTTTTGGCTGAATATTCAGTGATGTGCACGAAATTTTCATCAAATTTTGATGTATAGGGGCTGGCCATTTATTTATGGCAGGTACGTGACACGTTGGCGAAGTTTCGGTATTCGCCCGATAGGACAAATTTCGGTTTAGAACCTTTTATCGTGTCGTATTTAATTTGTCATCACCATATCTTATATCATATGATATAAGACCTTAATATACTCATAAATATGATTTAAGTATAGTGGTGTGACGTTAACGTACGTACGTAAAATATATAACGTGTCGGTAGTACGTTGGAATACATGTGTATGTGCCTTTATTCAAAAAAATCTGAAAATATGTGTAATATATATGTATATAGGAATGTGTATTTAAGAAGGGGAGGAGGAGAAAACTTTCCTTCCTTAGCTTTGTTGCCTTTGTGCCTTTTCCAAATGTGGCTTCCTTTAATGAACTACTTAGTTTAATAAACTAAGTACTTCACTTAATGAACTAGTTTAGTTCATTAATGGTGGCACCTGAAAATAGTATAAACACAACAAATGTTTGCCACATGATGTAAGCTTTAACGCTTCATGGCTTGTTAGTACGGCAACATAATATATAAGCTAAATAAGGCAAGTAATGGCAAAGTATCATGCATACATGTACACGTTTATATATATCATGCATTTAAATCACTTATTTTGAAATCACTCAAACCCCCTTATCTCTACAATCTCCCCCTTTTGATGATTTTCAAAATAACTTATGCACATGATTTAAATGCTAACGCTCCCCCTTGAAATATGCACAAATTTGAAATTTGAATTTCAAATTTCAAATTCGGCTCCCCCTTGATTTGTGCAATTAGTATCAATTAGTCTCTCTCTCTCTCCCTTAAATCATGTTTTTCTCTCCCCCTTTATTTTGGAAAGTAAATCAAAAGATTCCTGTCAAAAAGGAAAGTACATCAAATCACGTCAAATCAAATCATATCAACAGGAATCATGCCTAATTTAGAACGAAGAGATTCATACGTGGCTTGATTTAAGGCTTTTGTAAAGATATCCGCTACTTGTGCTTCTGTGCGTACGTGATCTATGACAACATCACCATTGTTTACGTGATCACGAAGAAAGTGATAGCGTACTTCTATATGCTTAGCCTTAGAATGTAACACAGGATTCTTAGACAAGTTAATTGCACTCATACTATCACAATATATAGGAATTTATTTACGGTAATTCCAAAGTCCGAAAGTTGTTGTTTTATCCACAACAACTGTGAGCAACAAAGGCTAAGAGCCATGTACTCAGCCTCAGTAGTGGACAAAGCAACACTTGCTTGCTTTTTGGAAAACCACGAAATAAGTGAATTTTCTATAAATTGGCAAGTTCTGCTCGTGCTTTTTCTATCTATTTTGCAGCCACCATAATCTGCATCAGTGTAAGCATGTAAGTCAAATGTAGAATCCTAATCGTACCAAATTCCTAAGGTGGGCGTGTGCTTAATATAACGGAATATTCTTTTTACCGCATTGAAGTGTGACACCTTAGGTTGACTTTGAAAACGTGCACACATGCATACGCTAAACATGATATCAGGCCTACTAGCAGTTAAATATAGCAAAGAGCCTATCATAGATCGATATAATCCATTATCAACGTCTTTACCATGTTCATCTTTGTCTAATTTAGTAGTGACACTCATAGGGGTGGGGATGGTTTCAAATCTTCAAAACCGGGTGGCTGCTTCACGTATACTTCTTCTGGTATGAATCCGTTTAGGAAAGAACTTTTTACGTCCATTTGATATAATTTAAAATCTTTCATGCAAGCAATAGCATGTAATAGTCGTATAGCTTCTAAACGTGCTACGGGTGCAAATGTTTCATCGTAGTCAATTCCTTCCTCTTGATTATATCCTTGTGCTACAAGTCTCGCTTTATTTCTAACAGTCTTTCCTTCTTCATTCATTTTATTCCTAAACACCCACTTTGTGCCTATTATAGTCTTATCTTGTGGTTGTGGCACTAAATCCCATACATCGTTTCTAACGAATTGATTAAGTTTGTCATGCATAGCATCAATCCAAGAAGAATCACTCAAAGCATCATGCACATTTTTGGGTTCAATTTCAGAAATCATAGCATGAAATTCTCTTATTTCGTCTGATGTAATTCTTCTACGTGGTCGCACACCGTGAGTGAGGTCGCCTATGATGAGATCATGTGGGTGATCTCTATGCCATCTTGGTTGATTATTTTCTATGTTATCATGCATTTCTATATGATCATGCATTTCTAGTGTGTCATTCATATCATGCATATCAAAAGAACCATCATCTTCATTCAACACGGGTTTCAATTCAAAGTCATCGTCATATTCCTTATCTTTATCAATCTCACCAAATTCATTGAATTTCACATGAATAGATTCCATGATTTGTCTAGTGAGAGGATCATAACATCTATATGCCTTTGAATTTATAGAATATCCAACAAAAATGCACTCAATTGATTTGGATTCAAATTTATCTAAATTATCTTTTGTATTCAAGACAAAGCATTTGCATCCAAACACACGAAAATAGTCAATCTTAGGCATGCGATCATTCAAAATCTCATAAGGCGTCTTGTTTATTTTCTTTCTTATAGATAGGCGATTTACAATACAGCATGCACAATTTACGGCTTCCGCCCACAGAAATCTAGGCAATTTATTTTCGCATAACATAGTCCTAGCGATTTCTTGTAATGTACGATTCTTTCTTTCTACTACTCCATTTAATTGTGGAGTTCTAGGTGGCGAAAACTCATGCTTGATTCCTTTTTCTTCGCAAAATGAAATCATCTCTTTGTTTTTAAACTCACCGCCTCTATCACTTCTTATCTTTTTCACATTTACACCGTATTGATTTTCAAGTTGTTTAATTAATTTTGCAATCTCTACGGCGCTATCATCCTCATGTGCAAGAAATAAACTCCAAGTATAACGAGAAAAGTCATCAACAATCACGCATGCATAGTGGCGCCCACCAAGGCTTGTAGTGCGACTAGGACCAAACAAATCAATATGCAATAGTTCTAAAATTCTAGTCGTGCTTATTTTGTTTTTAGGCTTAAGTGACTCATGTGTTTGTTTGCCTTTAATGCAAGATTCACACAACTGAAAGTTGTCTAAATCAAGCTTAGGCAATCCCCGTACTAGGTTCTTTCGTTGAAGCTTTTCTAGTGTGGAAATACCAATGTGTCCTAAACGTCTATGCCATAAATTCACATTGGGTTCACTTGACATAAAACACTTAACTTTAGCGTCTGCTACATCATCCATAGAAAGCGTAAAAATATTACCTTCTCGTTTTCCTTTTAACACGGTTTCTCTATTTTTATTTATTATGTTGCAATAAGGGTGAGTAAAACACACATTAAAACCATTGTCAACAAATTGAGAAATGCTAAGAAGATTGTAGGATAAGTTGCTTACCAAAAATACGTTGGAGATTTGGAGAGTGTTTGGATTTCCAATCGTACCTTTTCCAATGATCTTGCCTTCATTGTTGTCTCCAAAGGTCACGGATCCGCCTTTTGTGACCTTCTTTAGTTTGGTGAATAGGCTCGGGTCACCCGTCATGTGTCTCGAGCATCCACTATCAAGGAACCACTTTATAGATGTATCTTTCGATGTGTGGGCTCCCTGCAATGTGCAAAGATGATTTAGGTACCCTTTTAGCTTTGGGTCCTTTCGAGTTAGTTAATCACCTCTTGGTAAAAGTACCTTTCGGTACCCATACTTGGGTGATCCTTCTCGGTCTATCAAATGACAAGAATGAGGGTGCGACATAGTAGACATGTGGTGCATGCACTTTGGGCCTTTGCCCAAGGACTCCTCTATACTCACTAAATGAAGGACGTTTTTGATATGTCCTTTTGTGTGTGTGCGTAGTGCGTGGATGATATGAATTTCGTGTATGCATTGTTCTTTTCTTTTTATATCTATATGGTACAAAGTTATATTTCACATGATATGAAGAAGAAGTGGGACGTGATGAAGAAAGGGGCGCCTTATGCGTCATCTTAGATGCCACTTGAGGCTTAGGGGTGTCTGCTTTCTTAGACACCACAAACTTGGTTGGTTTGGTTGATACTTCATTTGTATCAACGTATCCAAACCCGTTTTGTCGCTGTCATGCTTTTGTGATAATATAATGCGATACAGCATGTTGGACCCCGTATCAAACTGTTTCATCATTTTCTCTAAATCGGTATTCCTTGATTTCAAACTTGAAATCTCGGATTTCATTTCATTATTTTGAGTGGTCAATGATGAAATCTCTGTCTTTAATGCAGTAATGACACATGATGACTCTTTCTTTGAATCGCTTAATTGAGCGACAAGATTCTCGTTAGAAGATTCTAACAGTTTCTTGTCTTCAATTAATCGCTTCTTTTCCTTAGCGAGAGTCTTAGTGAATTTATGCAGTTCTAAATACTGACTAAAAAGATCTTCATAAGATGGTTCAGAGTCAGAGTCAGAATCAGATGATACCTCATTAGATGCTCTGGATGCAAAGCATACTTGTGCAGTCTCCTCTTCGGTCTCAGTTTCAGAATCAGATGAATCACTCCAGGTGGAGGCCTTTAAAGCACGTTTCCTTTGTTTGGGTTCTGAGACGAGTCTATTTTTGTTCCGCTCCTTGTCAGGGTATTTATTTGTTTGCTTTTCTTTATTGGGACAGTCATATGATAAGTGTCCGAGTTTGCCACATTCATAACATTTAACGTCTTTATCATTTGACTTGTTTTTATTTCTCTTGGTTGTAGTACCCTTATTTTTGTTTCTAAATGGCCTTCTCATAAATTTCCTTAAGCCTTTAGCTAATAGAATTAAGTCATCGTTATCCGTTTCAGAATCACTATCATCTACGTGATCGGAGACGTATTCATTTGATTTAAAAGCAATAGCTTTACCTTGTTTAGATGACTCCGATTTTCGTATGGTGAGTTTATTTTCATAAACTTTAAGTGATCCGATTAGTTCTTCCATCTTTATTGATTTTGTTTCCTTGCTTTCTTCTATTGCGGTCACTTTAGGATCCCATTCAGAAGGAAGGCTTCGTAGGACTTTCTGTACCTTTTCCTGTGTGGTAAAAGCCTTACCAAGAGAGTCAAGAGAGTTGTAGATGTTAGTCAAACGAAGATCTATATCTACAATAGACTCATTAGGCAATAATTTGAAAGGCTCAAGTGTGGACATGAGCAAGTTAATTTTTGACTCTTTTACTTGACTCGTGCCTTCGTGTTTCATTTCTAGTATCCTCCACATTTCTTGTGCACTCGAACAGTTTGACACATAACTAGACTCACTTTTACTTAATCCGTTTAGAAGCAATTGCATAGCCCTAGCATTCATACTAAGTTTCTTTTTATCATCACTCGTATATTCTTGTCTAGTTTTAACAACTTCTAATGTGACTCCATCTACGGTGGATACCTTAGATGGGACATAAGGACCATCTTCAATGATTGACCAAAGATCTATATCTATAGCCATAAGAAAAAGTTTCATTCTAAGTTTCCACTGAATAAACGACTCGTCAAAAAGTGGAGGTCTTTGGCTCGACATACCTTCTTGCTCGGTTTTGAGATTTGTGGTTGCCATATCACTGAACCGTTGGATTCCTTGAAGTGAGTGTTCCTGCGCTCTGATACCACTTGTAGGATCTGCAAGGCACCACTAGAAGGGGGGTTGAATAGGTGGTGCGGAAAGTGTGGTTTTTAAAATTTGTTTGAACCTAAACAATTCAACTTCTGAAAACAGATTCTGTTTTTAGGACCAGTTTTAAAACGTTTTTAAAACCAGGTTATAGGTCTCCAAAAATTATGAAATTTTGAGAGAACTTAGCCTCAGATGTTATGAGGGTCCCCTAAAACTTTCAAATTAAAATTCAACATTTAACCCCTTCAAAAACCGTTGGTACTCAGATTGCTCGAATCTGCCAGAAACGGTAGATGGTTTTGAAAAATTTATTCCTATTTTTGTGAACGTCCAAATGCTCTCAAAATTTGACCACTAACTCCTTATACACTATATTTAAGTGGGTTGAAACAGTTTTTCAAAATTCTTTTAGGATATAGGTCAACTACAATCAAAGTCTCAACCTTTGCAAGTCTGAAAATCAGACTGCACTAGTCTCAGAACTTTTGATGTTTGATTGACTTATACTTATCCAAAAGGGTTGAAATTTGTTCCAAATTAACCCTAGAACGTGTGAGTATATTTCTGGAAATTTTTGTGATTTTTGAAATTCGTTAACTATTTTTACGAATGCGAACAAGAAGGATAATCAGTGCAGTAACTGAAAAGTAAATGCAGAAAGTAAATGGCACCAAGAATTTTATACTGGTTCGGTTATAAACAACCTACTCCAGTCTTCAAGAAACACCTTCCTTGGTTTACACTAATCACACACACGTAATACACCTTACCACAGGGTTGATAGAGTTACACCTAACTCCAACCCTTTACAAACCTTGTATGACAAGTACAATTTGCACGAACACCACCTCGCAAGAATGAAGATTGATCACACCTTGATCAATCTTTTACAAAGATATATATTGAGTGGTGGTCTATGTCAAGCCTATTCAAGATTGAAAGATATGAATACAATAGGCTTACAAGAAGAGAGAAAGAAAGAAGATGTAGAAGAAGAAGAGCTAGGCTTTTTTTTTTGATCACTTTGATTTGCAATGCTTGTTCTTGTTTTGTTTCCTCTCTTCTCTTTCCTTTTAATGAGTCAGGCCGTCCCCCTTGGTGTACCTCCCCCTCTTGAAAATTATCTTCTAAGTCCTTGGAAGGATGTAAGACATCATTCCGACAAGGCCTTGCTTACTTGGCATCTTCTTATTGGATGGTCATTTAGTCTTCGCTTACTTGGCACCTTCTCATTGGATGAATGTTGTCATCATTGATGACTTGGAAAAATCTGAGAATTTCACTTAAACATGTGCCTAAAATCATCACAAAATAACTTCCATAAATCATAAGATATATCACATAAATTGCAAGACATCAAATCCTTCCCAACTCAAGGCAAAAATCGGCCATAATGTCTTATTGCCATGCTGAAAATTCAGCATGTGCATCATTCAATTTTATTCAAAATAATACCCAATTTACTTTGATTTTTCTTTAAAAAATGAATCACCAATTTATGATAAGTATTACTATCACATAAGAAATGAACTTGGACATCATTTAGACCAATAATTCGGCCACCATGTCTTCACACATGTTGAAAAATTTCAGCATGTGTGATATGTAGAATATCACATTTTATTAATTTAAATAATATTCAAATCATTTCCATTTCTTCTTCTAATAAATCACACAATAAAAGATGACAAGTTATATCTCATTTAAGTGACAAAATCGGCCAGCAACATTTAGCATGCTGAAATTTTCAGCATGTGATATAAGAGAGACAAATTTTGAATTCTTACCATTTGTAGCTTCTCTCTTCAATTCACTAACATTGTATGATTGATCCTTGACCAATCAATATGCCAACAAGGCTCCAAATAAGCTCCATATCAGCTGTAGGTGGCGTTGGAAATGCTTGTGTATGTGCTGAAATTTATTTTTGTTAACTTTGTAAAATAATACACATTTAATAATACACACATGTTATATTCCAATCAGCCCTTAATTTAATTTTCTAGAACACTTTAAGATGTATATCATATGTAAAAAGTGTCTAGATACGTGTCACATGATGTACCAAAAACGTTCCATGTGTTGTGTGCGTAGAAAACCGAATTTTCGATATTTATCGATTACCCGATTTTTCTCTAATTTAAATTCCAGCTTTTGCACATGTTATATATATTATGTTATACATAATATATATAATATATACTTTAAATCTCAGCACTTGGCTGGTCTAAAGTGGTACCATTTACATGTGACAAAAATTAAACTTGGAATCTTCACATTTTGGCCTTAATGTGGAGTAATTTGTGTGTGGCAACATGAAAAGTAGTTTTGACTGAATATTCAGTGATGTGCACGAAATGTTCATCAAATTTTGATGTATAGGGGCTGGCCATTTATTTATGGCAGGTACGTGACACGTTGGCGAAGTTTCGGTATTCACCCGATACGACAAATTTCGGTTTAGAACCTTTTATCGTGTCGTATTTAATTTGTCATCACCATATCTTATATCATATGATATAAGACCTGAATATACTCATAAACATGATTTAAGTATAGTGGTGTGACGTTAACGTACGTACGTAAAATATATAACGTGTCGGTAGTACGTTGGAATACATGTGTATGTGCCTTTATTCAAAAAAATCTGAAAATATGTGTAATATATATGTATATAGGCATGTGTATTTAAGAAGGGGAGGAGGAGAAAACTTTCCTTCCTTAGCTTTGTTGCCGTTGTGCCTTTTCCAAATGTGGCTTCCTTTAATGAACTACTTAGTTTAATAAATTAAGTACTTCACTTAATGAACTAGTTTAGTTCATTAATGGTGGCACCTGAAAATAGTATAAACACAACAAATGTTTGCCACATGATGTAAGCTTTAACGCTTCATGGCTTGTTAGTACGGCAACATAATATATAAGCTAAATAAGGCAAGTAATGGCAAAGTATCATGCATACATGTACACGTTTATATATATCATGCATTTAAATCACTTATTTTGAAATCACTCAAACCCCCTTATCTCTACAATCTCCCCCTTTTGATGATTTTCAAAATAACTTATGCACATGATTTAAATGCTAACGCTCCCCCTTGAAATATGCACAAATTTGAAATTTGAATTTCAAATTTCAAATCCGGCTCCCCCTTAATTTGTGCAATTAGTATCAATTAGTCTCTCTCTCTCCCCCTTAAATCATGTTTTTCTCTCCCCCTTTATTTTGGAAAGTAAATCAAAATATTCCTGTCAAAAAGGAAAGTACATCAAATCACGTCAAATCAAATCATATCAACGGGAATTATGCCTAATTTAGAACGAAGAGATTCATACGTGGCTTGATTTAAGGCTTTTGTAAAGATATCCGCTACTTGTGCTTCTGTGTGTACGTGATCTATGACAATATCACCATTGTTTACGTGATCACGAAGAAAGTGATAGCGTACTTCTATATGCTTAGCCTTAGAATGTAATACAGGATTCTTAGACAAGTTAATTGCACTCATACTATCACAATATATAGGAATTTTATTTACGGTAATTCCAAAGTCTGAAAGTTGTTGTTTTATCCACAACAACTGTGTGCAACAAAGGCTAAGAGCCATGTACTCATCCTCAGTAGTGGACAAAGCAACACTTGCTTGCTTTTTGGAAAACCATGAAATAAGTGAATTTTCTATAAATTGCCAAGTTCCGCTCGTGCTTTTTCTATCTATTTTGCAGCCACCATAATCTGCATCAGTGTAAGCATGTAAGTCAAATGTAGAATCCTTATCGTACCAAATTCCTAAGGTGGGCGTGTGCTTAATATAACGGAATATTCTTTTTACCGCATTGAAGTGTGACACCTTAGGTTGACTTTGAAAATGTGCACACATGCATACGCTAAACATGATATCAGGCCTACTAGCAGTTAAATATAGCAAAGAGCCTATCATAGATCGATATAATCCATTATCAACGTCTTTACCATGTTCATCTTTGTCTAATTTAGTAGTGACACTCATAGGGGTGGGGGATGGTTTCAAATCTTCAAAACTGGGTGGTTGCTTCACGTATACTTCTTCTAGTATGAATCCGTTTAGGAAAGAACTTTTTACGTCCATTTGATATAATTTAAAATCTTTCATGCAAGCAATAGCAAGTAATAGTCGTATAGCTTCTAAACGTGCTACGGGTGCAAATGTTTCATCGTAGTCAATTCCTTCCTCTTGATTATATCCTTGTGCTACAAGTCTCGCTTTATTTCTAACAGCCTTTCCTTCTTCATTCATTTTATTCCTAAACACCCACTTTGTGCCTATTATAGTCTTATCTTGTGGTTGTGGCACTAAATCCCATACATCGTTTCTAACGAATTGATTAAGTTTGTCATGCATAGCATCAATCCAAGAAGAATCACTCAAAGCATCATGCACATTTTTGGGTTCAATTTCAGAAATCATAGCATGAAATTCTCTTATTTCGTCTGATGTAATTCTTCTACGTGGTCGCACACCGTGAGTGAGGTCGCCTATGATGAGATCATGTGGGTGATCTCTATGCCATCTTGGTTGATTATTTTCTATGTTATCATGCATTTCTATATGATCATGCATTTCTAGTGTGTCATTCATATCATGCATATCAAAAGAACCATCATCTTCATTCAACACGGGTTTCAATTCAAAGTCATCGTCATATTCCTTATCTTTATCAATCTCACCAAATTCATTGAATTTCACATGAATAGATTCCATGATTTGTCTAGTGAGAGGATCATAACATCTATATGCCTTTGAATTTATAGAATATCCAACAAAAATGCACTCAATTGATTTGGATTCAAATTTATCTAAATTATCTTTTGTATTCAAGACAAAGCATTTGCATCCAAACACACGAAAATAGTCAATCTTAGGCATGCGATCATTCAAAATCTCATAAGGCGTCTTGTTTATTTTCTTTCTTATAGATAGGCGATTTACAATACAGCATGCACAATTTACGGCTTCCGCCCACAGAAATCTAGGCAATTTATTTTCGCATAACATAGTCCTAGCGATTTCTTGTAATGTACGATTCTTTCTTTCTACTACTCCATTTAATTGTGGAGTTCTAGGTGGCGAAAACTCATGCTTGATTCCTTTTTCTTCGCAAAATGAAATCATCTCTTTGTTTTTAAACTCACCGCCTCTATCACTTCTTATCTTTTTCACATTTACACCGTATTGATTTTCAAGTTGTTTAATTAATTTTGCAATCTCTACGGCGCTATCATCCTCATGTGCAAGAAATAAACTCCAAGTATAACGAGAAAAGTCATCAACAATCACGCATGCATAGTGGCGCCCACCAAGGCTTGTAGTGCGACTAGGACCAAACAAATCAATATGCAATAGTTCTAAAATTCTAGTCGTGCTTATTTTGTTTTTAGGCTTAAGTGACTCATGTGTTTGTTTGCCTTTAATGCAAGATTCACACAACTGAAAGTTGTCTAAATCAAGCTTAGGCAATCCCCGTACTAGGTTCTTTCGTTGAAGCTTTTCTAGTGTGGAAATACCAATGTGTCCTAAACGTCTATGCCATAAATTCACATTGGGTTCACTTGACATAAAACACTTAACTTTAGCGTCTGCTACATCATCCATAGAAAGCGTAAAAATATTACCTTCTCGTTTTCCTTTTAACACGGTTTCTCTATTTTTATTTATTATGTTGCAATAAGGGTGAGTAAAACACACATTAAAACCATTGTCAACAAATTGAGAAATGCTAAGAAGATTGTAGGATAAGTTGCTTACCAAAAATACGTTGGAGATTTGGAGAGTGTTTGGATTTCCAATCGTACCTTTTCCAATGATCTTGCCTTCATTGTTGTCTCCAAAGGTCACGGATCCGCCTTTTGTGACCTTCTTTAGTTTGGTGAATAGGCTCGGGTCACCCGTCATGTGTCTCGAGCATCCACTATCAAGGAACCACTTTATAGATGTATCTTTCGATGTGTGGGCTCCCTGCAATGTGCAAAGATGATTTAGGTACCCTTTTAGCTTTGGGTCCTTTCGAGTTAGTTAATCACCTCTTGGTAAAAGTACCTTTCGGTACCCATACTTGGGTGATCCTTCTCGGTCTATCAAATGACAAGAATGAGGGTGCGACATAGTAGACATGTGGTGCATGCACTTTGGGCCTTTGCCCAAGGACTCCTCTATACTCACTAAATGAAGGACGTTTTTGATATGTCCTTTTGTGTGTGTGCGTAGTGCGTGGATGATATGAATTTCGTGTATGCATTGTTCTTTTCTTTTTATATCTATATGGTACAAAGTTATATTTCACATGATATGAAGAAGAAGTGGGACGTGATGAAGAAAGGGGCGCCTTATGCGTCATCTTAGATGCCACTTGAGGCTTAGGGGTGTCTGCTTTCTTAGACACCACAAACTTGGTTGGTTTGGTTGATACTTCATTTGTATCAACGTATCCAAACCCGTTTTGTCGCTGTCATGCTTTTGTGATAATATAATGCGATACAGCATGTTGGACCCCGTATCAAACTGTTTCATCATTTTCTCTAAATCGGTATTCCTTGATTTCAAACTTGAAATCTCGGATTTCATTTCATTATTTTGAGTGGTCAATGATGAAATCTCTGTCTTTAATGCAGTAATGACACATGATGACTCTTTCTTTGAATCGCTTAATTGAGCGACAAGATTCTCGTTAGAAGATTCTAACAGTTTCTTGTCTTCAATTAATCGCTTCTTTTCCTTAGCGAGAGTCTTAGTGAATTTATGCAGTTCTAAATACTGACTAAAAAGATCTTCATAAGATGGTTCAGAGTCAGAGTCAGAATCAGATGATACCTCATTAGATGCTCTGGATGCAAAGCATACTTGTGCAGTCTCCTCTTCGGTCTCAGTTTCAGAATCAGATGAATCACTCCAGGTGGAGGCCTTTAAAGCACGTTTCCTTTGTTTGGGTTCTGAGACGAGTCTATTTTTGTTCCGCTCCTTGTCAGGGTATTTATTTGTTTGCTTTTCTTTATTGGGACAGTCATATGATAAGTGTCCGAGTTTGCCACATTCATAACATTTAACGTCTTTATCATTTGACTTGTTTTTATTTCTCTTGGTTGTAGTACCCTTATTTTTGTTTCTAAATGGCCTTCTCATAAATTTCCTTAAGCCTTTAGCTAATAGAATTAAGTCATCGTTATCCGTTTCAGAATCACTATCATCTACGTGATCGGAGACGTATTCATTTGATTTAAAAGCAATAGCTTTACCTTGTTTAGATGACTCCGATTTTCGTATGGTGAGTTTATTTTCATAAACTTTAAGTGATCCGATTAGTTCTTCCATCTTTATTGATTTTGTTTCCTTGCTTTCTTCTATTGCGGTCACTTTAGGATCCCATTCAGAAGGAAGGCTTCGTAGGACTTTCTGTACCTTTTCCTGTGTGGTAAAAGCCTTACCAAGAGAGTCAAGAGAGTTGTAGATGTTAGTCAAACGAAGATCTATATCTACAATAGACTCATTAGGCAATAATTTGAAAGGCTCAAGTGTGGACATGAGCAAGTTAATTTTTGACTCTTTTACTTGACTCGTGCCTTCGTGTTTCATTTCTAGTATCCTCCACATTTCTTGTGCACTCGAACAGTTTGACACATAACTAGACTCACTTTTACTTAATCCGTTTAGAAGCAATTGCATAGCCCTAGCATTCATACTAAGTTTCTTTTTATCATCACTCGTATATTCTTGTCTAGTTTTAACAACTTCTAATGTGACTCCATCTACGGTGGATACCTTAGATGGGACATAAGGACCATCTTCAATGATTGACCAAAGATCTATATCTATAGCCATAAGAAAAAGTTTCATTCTAAGTTTCCACTGAATAAACGACTCGTCAAAAAGTGGAGGTCTTTGGCTCGACATACCTTCTTGCTCGGTTTTGAGATTTGTGGTTGCCATCTCACTGAACCGTTGGATTCCTTGAAGTGAGTGTTCCTGCGCTCTGATACCACTTGTAGGATCTGCAAGGCACCACTAGAAGGGGGGTTGAATAGGTGGTGCGGAAAGTAAGGTTTTTAAAATTTGTTTGAACCTAAACAATTCAACTTCTGAAAACAGATTCTGTTTTCAGGACCAGTTTTAAAACGTTTTTAAAACCAGGTTATAGGTCTCCAAAAATTATGAAATTTTGAGAGAACTTAGCCTCAGATGTTATGAGGGTCCCCTAAAACTTTCAAATTAAAATTCAACCTTTAACCCCTTCAAAAACCGTTGGTACTCAGATTGCTCGAATCTGCCAGAAACGGTAGATGGTTTTGAAAAATTTATTCCTATTTTTGTGAACGTCCAAATGCTCTGAAACTTTGACCACTAACTCCTTATACACTATATTTAAGTGGGTTGAAACATTTTTTCAAAATTCTTTTAGGAAGTAGGTCAACTACAATCAAAGTCTCAACCTTTGCAAGTCTGAAAATCAGACTGCACTAGTCTCAGAACTTTTGATGTTTGATTGACTTATACTTATCCAAAAGGGTTGAAATTTGTTCCAAATTAACCCTAGAACGTGTGAGTATATTTCTGGAAATTTTCGTGATTTTTGAAATTCGTCAACTATTTTTACGAATGCGAACAAGAAGGATAATCAGTGCAGTAACTGAAAAGTAAATGCAGAAAGCAAATGGCACCAAGAATTTTATACTGGTTCGGTTATAAACAACCTACTCCAGTCTTACAGGAACACCTTCCTTGGTTCACACTAATCACACACACGCAATACACCTTATCACAGGGTTGATAGAGTTACACCTAACTCCAACCCTTTACAAACCTTGTATGACAAGTACAATTTGCACGAACACCACCACCTAGCAAGAATGAAGATTGATCACACCTTGATCAATCTTTTACAAAGATATATATTGAGTGGTGGTCTATGTCAAGCCTATTCAAGATTGAAAGATATGAATACAATAGGCTTACAAGAAGAGAGAAAGAAAGAAGATGTAGAAGAAGAAGAGCTAGGCTTTTTTTTGATCACTTTGATTTGCAATGCTTGTTCTTGTTTTGTTTGCTCTCTTCTCTTTCCTTTTAGTGAGTGCAGGCCGTCCCCCTTGGTGTACCTCCCCCTCTTGAAAATTATCTTCTAAGTCCTTGGGAGGATGTAAGACATCATTGTGACAAGGTCTTGCTTACTTGGCATCTTCTTATTGGATGATCATTTAGTCGTCGCTTACTTGGCACCTTCTCATTGGATGAATGTTGTCATCATTGATGACTTGGAAAAATCTGAGAATTTCACTTAAACATGTGCCAAAAATCATCACAAAATAACTTCCATAAATCATAAGATATATCACATAAATTGCAAGACATCAAATCCTTCCCAACTTAAGGCAAAAATCGGCCATAATGTCTTATTGCCATGCTGAAAATTCAGCATGTGCATCATTCAATTTTATTCAAAATAATACCCAATTTACTTTGATTTTTCTTTAAAAAATGAATCACCAATTTATGGTAAGTATTACTATCACATAAGAAATGAACTTGGACATCATTTAGACCAATAATTCGGCCACCATGTCTTCACACATGTTGAAAAATTTCAGCATGTGTGATATGTAGAATATCACACTTATTAATTTAAATAATATTCAAATCATTTCCATTTCTTCTTCCAATAAATCACACAATAAAATATGACAAGTTATATCTCATTTAAGTGACAAAATCGGCCAGCAACATTTAGCATGCTGAAATTTTCAGCATGTGATATAAGAGAGACAAATTTTGAATTCTTACCATTTGTAGCTTCTCTCTTCAATTCACTAACATTGTATGATTGATCCTTGACCAATCAATATGCCAACAAGGCTCCAAATAAGCTCCATATCAGCTGTAGATGGCGTTGGAAATGCTTGTGTATGTGCTGAAATTTATTTTTGTTAACTTTATAAAATAATGCACATTTAATAATACACACATGTTATATTCCAATCAGCCCTTAATTTAATTTTCTAGAACACTTTAAGATGTATATCATATGTAAAAAGTGTCTATATACGTGTCACATGATGTACCAAAAACGTTCCATGTGTTGTGTCCGTAGAAAACCGAATTTTTGATATTTATTGATTACCCGATTTTTCTCTAATTTAAATTCCAACTTTTGCACATGTTATATATATTATGTTATACATAATATATATAATATATACTTTAAATCTCAGCACTTGGCTGGTCTAAAGTGGTACCATTTACATGTGACAAAAATTAAACTTGGAATCTTCACATTTTGGCCTTAATGTGGAGTAATTTGTGTGTGCCAACATGAAAAGTAGTTTTGGCTGAATATTCAGTGATGTGCACGAAATTTTCATCAAATTTTGATGTATAGGGGCTGTCCTAGTCTTGTACGTAAGCTAGAGAAATCCATGTATGACCTTAAACAAGCCAGCCGTGAATGGAATGCCAAACTCACTAGTTTTCTGCTGACAAAAGGGTTCACCCAGTCCAAGAATGACTACACATTGTTCTACAGGGTCACTCACAGTCACTTCCTCTTGGCGCTGGTCTACGTGGATGACATCATTCTTGCCTCTTCCAGCTTGTCACCAATTCAGCACCTCAAATCTGAATTACATTCTGTATTTAAAATAAAGGAGCTTGGTGACCTTAGATACTTCTTGGGTATTGAAGTAGCTAGGTCACAGGGGGCTAGTAATAAACCAAAGGAAGTACGCCCTTGAGTTGCTAGAGCAAAATGGTTTCCTAGGTTCCAAGCCAGTCAAAACACCTATGGAAACCAATGCAAAACTATCACATGATGACTCTCCAAGGATATCAGATGTTGCTACATACATGAGCTTGATTGTTAAGCTCATTTACCTCACCATAACCAGACCTGACATTGCATTCCCAGTCCAGCAGTTGAGCCAGTTTCTGGATTGCCCTACGCAAGATCATCTAAAGGCAGTACATAGACTTCTGAGGTTCATTAAAGGCACAGCAGGGCAGGGCCTTTTGTTTCCAGCCAACACAGATCTTAGATTGAGGGCATTTGCAGATTCTGATTGGGCAAGCTGTACAGAGACTAGAAGGAGTGTCACGGTTTATTGTGTGTTCTTAGGAGACTCATTAATCACTTGGAAGGCCAAGAAGCAAACGACAGTGTCTAGATCATCCGTAGAATCTGAATACAGAGCTTTAGCCTCTTTGGTGTGTGAAGTACAATGGCTACTATACCTAGCTGAAGTTTTGCAGATAAGGGATAAGTATTTTGTGATAGCAAGAGTGCTATGCACATAGCAGAAAACCCAGTGTTCCATGAAAGAACTAAGCACATAGAAATAAAATGTCACATTGTTAGAGAAAAGGTGTAAAGAGGGGTGATCAAGTTGATGCCCGTTAGAACTGATTTGCAGGTTGCGGACATCTTCACAAAGGCACTGGATTTAAGGAGGCTTGAGCGCTTGGTTAAAACCTTTGGAGCATGTAATATATATAGCAAGCCTTGCTTGAGGAGGGTGTCAACGAAGGGATAAGAAAACAGCTGATAGGACCAACTGGCATTTGGTCGAACGGATCAGTCTACGATAGAAACATAGCTGGGCAAGATGATTGGAGCAGATGTGAGAATGATGAATGACGTATGGCAGTTGGAAGATTCATGTGGAGCTGACATTAGCGGGTCAAAGGCAGGATGACACGTGAGAATCAGTTACAGCAGACGGAGGTGCGGTTGGTAGCTTGGTGCATTGCGGGCCGAAGGAAGAAGATGCAGTTGGTTGGCGGGAAGTTTTAAAAGGTGTGATATGACGATTATGCCCCTGTTTAATAAACTGAGGACAGGCGGTTATTTGTACAATCTTGTAATTTTGCTTCCTTCTTCTTCAACAATATAAACGCACCTCTATTCCCACTCAATGCAAATTCTGATTTCTCCAGATTCTCTCTCTAGTATTTCTATTCGATGTTGCTTTCTCTCTTTAGCTTCTCCTTTACCTCTTTGCTCCATGTGTTGGATCAATTGCTTGTTGGATTCATATGTCAATATTGATTAATTGTGTGGTGAAAATTGACACACTACATTTTCTTAATCCTTTCAGAATATATGACGTCCTGCTGCCAACATCTCGTTGGTGTAGACTTTGCAAAAAGTCATTTAGATTTTTGTATCATTACGTAAGTTTTAACGGAATAACCTTGATAACCTTTACATACGGGCCTTGGAGCAACTAGTAAAGTTGATGTTTGATGATCTTGAGGTCACGGGTTTGAAACACGGAAATAGTCTCTTGCACAATGTGTAGAATAAGTCTGCGTACTTCAGATCGCGACCCGGACCCTGGACAAACGCGGAAGCCTAATGTACCAGAAACGTTCTTTTTAACTTTAAGAACCTTTACAAAATCTAATAAAACATGATATCCGGCAATGACATAGTAAACACACTCATCTTACGAGTTCAATTAAGGTATATTATAATTCTGCTCTTACATTGATTCTTATCTTGCTAAGTTGTCAATCGTCATGTTAGTTAATTTACGACATATTTTGATTCTCTTCTTAAGTTGATTCATATTTTGTAAAGCTGTATGAGAGGAATCGATGATGATGCTGTTGGATTTATTTAATAAATCCTTGAATAACGACCGTTTAATCGAATTACTGGACAAAGTAACAAAAGACAGAATTTTACCTGTTCCATTTTTGATGTTGATCTGCCCACCACATAATTGCTCCTGCTGCTTGATGAATCTGACTTGATCCAATGATTCACGACATCCCACCAATTGATGGTGCACTCCTTAAACGGATTCAACAATTCACTGATTTACCCAATGGAGAGCATAGACATTGTGGGCTTTATAGAAAAAGGTTAGCACTCTCCTCTTTCTCCCCTATAGGCCGGCGGTTTTGACTGTATGTGAGGAGGTAAAGAGCCTCCTCCTTTATATGGAGAGAGAAAATGGAGAACCTGATGGTGATAGGATTCAGAGTTGTATTCCAAACCCTCTTTCTTTATGGATGAGAGTTTTTCTCATCTCAAACACCTGAGGATATACTTGATGTTATCAAGTTATCTTTATCCACTATTAAATATTATTTAATATTTAATAAAAAATATTATTATCTAATATTTAATATTAAATATTATTAAATATTTATTAATTATGCACCAAGAATTTCTACTAATCACACGCGGGTTATCGCCCCTCGCGGGCCAGACATCGTACACTTTATGGCCGTTGCACTTTGAGCCCATCCATCATTGTCTCTGATCATATGACTTTCTACATATTCGGGGTTTCTATTTTAGACCACATTATACATCAACGAACACGCCCGATGATCACTTAACGTGTGGATATTTTTACACAATAATTAATATTATTATGTGACATATGTGGCATATAAAATTATCATACATAACGTTCACCTTATGAATTAATCCGTGTATGCTTAATGTGTATTACACGTATCTCGAATTAATCCCAACGGATGCAAGTTACTATTTAAAAATACATATAATAAAGTTTTTTTCCTGTACCAAATCAAACAAATTTGTGAAAGTGGATTGAGAAAGAATTGCAATTAGTGTTAAATATGTTACGGTTTGATTGGCTTGTTGCGTTGAAGTTGATTGTTTGTCCATTCCTACGTACGCAGATGAATTGTCTTAGTTTGATGTCATATTGTCATCGATTAAGATAGTTAGAGGCTTCCGTTAAAGGGTATCTCATGTGAAGTTGTTCACATATTAATTTTATCTAATATACTCATGAGGACGTTTGATTTAGTTTGATGTCATATTACTCAATCGAACAAAATGAATGATTTACTATAAATCATCTCAAAATGGGTCCTCGTCCATAGATCAAATAGATCCTACAACTTTAAATGCGCATAATCAAAGTCACAAATGTCTAGACAAAATTAAGATCAAAGTACAACAAATCAAGGAGAACTAAGAAGTCCCATATCAGTGGCATGATCCCTGAAAACTTTAACCGGTAATCCTTTAGTCATAGGGTCAGCAACCATTGACTCCGTACTAATGTGTTCAATCTTTACTTCTCCTTGTTTAACATGGTCTCTGACCTTCAAATACTTTATGTCGATATGTTTACTGCGACTCCCACTTTTATTATTTTTCGCAAAGAACACAGCAGCTGAATTGTCGCAGAAAATCTTTATGGGTCTATCAACAATATCGACAACCTTAAGACCACTGATGAAATTTCTCATCCATAAGGCCTGTGACATAACTTCATAGCATGCAATAAACTCAGCATCCATTGTGGATGAAGCAATAATGGATTGTTTCTTACTCCTCCAAGATACAGCTCCTCCAGCAAGAAGAAAGATGTATCCAGAAGTAGACTTACTCGTATCCACACAACCAGAGGAATCAAAATCAGAATATCCAATGACTTCCAAATTCTCTGATCGTCTGTATGTGAGCTCATAATCGTTGGTTCCTTGTAAATATCTCAACACCCTCTTGGCTGCTTTCCAATGAGCCATACCAGGGTTGCTTTGATATCTACCAAGCACTCCAACCGCAAATGCAATATCAGGTCTGGTACAGACCAGTGCATACATAAGGCTCCCAATGAGCGAGGCATATGGAATGCTTTTCATTTGATCCTGCTCCAATGCATTTTTAGGACACTGGTCCAAGCTGAACTTTTCTCCTTTGACAATAGGTGACGCAATAGACGCACAATTCTGCATAGCAAATTTCTCAAGTACTTTCATGATGTAGGCCTTCTGAGAAAGACCAAGTATTTTACTTGTTCTATCTCTGTGAATCTCTATGCCAAGGACATAAGAGGCTTCACCCATATCCTTCATATCAAAGTTCAAAGCGAGAAATCGCTTAGTCTCATGCAACAACCCAAGATCACTGCTTGCCAGTAGAATATCATCCACATATAGGACTAAGAAAATGTATTTGCTCCCACGTGTCTTGAGGTATATACATTGATCAACAATGTTCTCTACGAAACCGAATGAAGAGATTACCTCATGAAACCTGATGTTCCATTGACGTGAAGCCTGTTTAAGCCCATATATGGATTTATTCAATTTGCAAACCAGTTGATAATTATCAGAATTGACAAAGCCTTCAGGTTGACGCATGTATACTTCTTCATCAAGAACCCCATTCAAAAACGCAGTTTTCACATCCATCTGATGTAGCTTGAGGTCAAAATGAGCTACTAATGCCATGATTATCCAAAATGAATCCTTCTTTGAGACTGGAGAGAAGGTTTCATGGTAATCAATGCCTTCTTTCTGAGTGAAGTCTTTGGCTACAAGTCTGGCTTTATATCGTTCAATGTTACCAAACGAGTCTCTTTTGGTCTTAAAGACCCATTTGCATCCCACCACAGAAGCTCTGTTTGGTAACGGAACAAGTTCCCAGACATTGTTTTTAGCCATCGATTCCAACTCCTCTTTCATGGCATCGTACCATAGTGACGATTTGTCACAATTCATGTCTTGTGAAAACGAGATAGGGTCATGATTTAGTCCATGTTATAGTCGAACTCTTGAAGATATACAACATAATCGCTGGAAATTGCTGGCCTTTTAGTTCTTGAGGATCTTCGTACTCCCACTGGTTCAGTAGATGCGGGATTAGTGGGTTCAGCTTGTTCTTGATGTGATTCTTCAATTTGAGGTTGCACAATTGGTGGCTCTTCATTATGATGAATAGCAACCGAATTGTCTACATATAAAGGTGCAACGTGTGTATCTCTTACTTCCTCAAAATTGAATTCTCGATTCGAATCACTCCTACTGACTTCATGATCCTCTAGAAACTTAGCATTTCTAGCTTCAACCACTTTTGGAGTATGTGAGGGCAGTAAAATCTATACCCTTTGGAGTTAACTGCATATCCAATGAAATAACCGTTTTTCGTTCGTTCATCCAGTTTCTTTATGTTTGGGTTGTATACCCTAACTTCAACTGGACAACCACATATGTGTAAATGTTTTAAACTTGGTTTCCAACCATTCCACAACTCGAAAGGTGTTTTAGGAACGGCCTTAGATGGAACCCTATTTAAAACATACACAGCGGTTTTTAGAGCTTCACTCCAAAAGGATATAGGCAAATTCGTTGTGCTAATCATGCTCCTGACCATGTCCATAAGAGTTTAATTCCTTCTTTCAGCAACACCATTTTGTTGTGGTGTGCCAGGCATGGTGTATTGAGCAACAATACCCTCCTTTTGAAGAAATTCAATAAATGGACCAATCATTTGTTCTTTTTCTGTGTAACGTCCATAATATTCACCACATCTATCGGATCGGACAATTTTAATTGTCTTCACCTTTTGTTTCTCTACTTCTAATTTGAAGATTTTGAACGCATCAAGTGCTTCAAATTTTTCAAATAGAAGATAGAGATACATGAACCTTGAATAGTCGTCGATAAATGAAATAAAGTATTTCTGAACATTCAAGCAAGGTGTATGAAAAGGTCCACAGATATCCGTGTGTATAATTTCAAGAGGTTGAGAACTTCTTTTGGCACCCTTAATGGTCTTGTTGGTTTGCTTGCCCTTTATGCATCCCACACAAGTACCTAAATCGGTGAAGTCTCGAGTTTGTAAAACTCCTTCATTCACCAATCTTTTCATTCTTTCGATTGAGATATGTCCCAATCTTTTATGCCAAAGACTTGATGAGTTCTCATTGATAATACAACGCTTTGTACCAGTTTTTGTTAAAAGAGTATGCTCGTAAATAGGATCTAACTCATGCTGAAACAGAAAACCATTCAATTTCGCAGAACCAATAACTTTATTCTCTTTCAAAACATTCATTACAAAAAGATGTGAATAGAAATCATATCCTCTAATCGAAAGTCTTGAAAGAGAAACTAAATTTCTAGAAAAAGAAGGTACATAAAAAGTGTTTTCTAAATCAAGTTGAAAACCAGTTTTCAAAATGAGCCTATAAGATCCCACTCCTTCAACAGTAGAGCGCATCCGGTTTCCAGAATAGATACATTGCTCACTTTCATTTGGATTTCTCAGGTTTAGAAAGCCCTGCATGGTTTTCGCAATGTGAATTGTAGAACCACAATCAATCCACCATGTATTATCAAAAACCTCAGTAAAATTAGATTCATGACACACAAAGGAAAAATTACCTTTCTTCTCCAGCCATCTCTTATATTTCAGGCAATCTTTCTTCCAGTGTCCCTTTTTCTTACAAACCGACATGTGTCTTTATTGCCGGTTTTCTTCATTCGAACATCTTTGCCCTTCTTTGCATTTCTCTTAAAATGAGTCGCAAGATGCACAGACTCAATGGACTCATTCTTCAACCTCTGCTCCTCTTGAACACACATGGTCAGAAGTTCATTAATTGACCAGTTCTCTTTATGTGTGTTGTATGAGATCTTGAATGGAGTATACTCCGAAGGGAGAGAGTTGAGTATGAAATACACCAGGAATGGCTCCGAGATTTCAACCTTTAGGGAGCTTAATTAAGCAACAATGTCCCTCATCTCCATGATGTGCTCGCGCACACCACGGCTTCTGTCATGGGTCATGTTTGAAAGCCTCTTCATAAGGGTGCTGTCTACGGCCTTGTCAGAGCTTACAAATTGATCATCAATGGCTTTCATGTAAGCTTTGACATTATCAAGATTAGGGATGGAACCCCTAATGCTTGGAATTATACGAGACTTGCTGAGCATGAGGCGATTAGATCGCTCCCAGCGCTCGTAATTAGACCTCTCAGATGGCTTACTTGATTTCGTAGGATTTGGTGGTTTTTCCTCACGGATTGCCAGGTCTAAGTCCATACACCCTAACATCAAAAGGATATTATCCTTCCATTCAGTAAAATTGTCACCAGTCAACATTGGAGTTTTAGCAGAATCAAATAAAGCAGTAGTGGGAATAACTGCATAACCAAAAAAACACATATCATGCTATGAACATATATAGCAAAATGAATTAATCAAGTTAATTCAAATAGTATATTCTAAACCTTCCTGTGGGTAGAGGTTGCACTCATGCATAGAATATACTTAAAACAGTATGAAAATTAAACAAGCCAAAATATTTCCGTACCTGTGGGCATTAGAAAAGTTTGTGCTTAATTTTCTTAATTAATAAAACAACCACTTCCCTGTAGGGCAGAGTGACTACCTTATTAATCAAAACCATAGGCATGATGACATTTTATTTTCTTTATACCATACAATTTTAAGATGTTGTGGCTAATCTTAAAATTAAGAAAATAATTCTTTATATGTCATCAACTTTAAAAACGCTTTATATGATATCAACAAAAGATGAAATCATAATGAAAATGTGAAGTGAACCGATTCGGCAATACCCCAGGAAAGATCATGAATCAATTTCCTAGACAAGTATTACCATTCCACGTAAAGTCCCAGGCCGTGCGGTGGGGTCACAACGGTCCCGCTTAAGTACCGACTTTCTAGACAGAAATTACGTGTACGGTGTATTTATCACACTTTCAATAGTTCACCTTTTGTATTTGTCACAAATTTTTTCAAATGAATACATAATCAGAGTTATGATAACTAAAGTTAATCCAGAAAATACATTAACAGATAATAATTTCGGCTTTTAAGCGAAAAGAAAAGAAAAGCTTGTTGTACTTTCTAACGCGAGCGGCCAAATAACCAATTAATCGTGAAACTAATCCAAATCAATGTACTAACAAAAACTAAATTTAAGCTTTCGAGTAAAATAAAAGTAATATTGTACATTTCCTAATGCGAGGAGCAGGATAGCCACAATTTATTTATTTCTTTTTTTTTAAATACTCACGCGCCTAAAACTGACGCTGTTTTTCATCGTCTTCCCAATTTCTTTACCATCTTCTTCCCCAAATTTCTTTACAAACATTTCAGCATATAATCCAAACAGCGAATTGTCAGAGACCAAGGTTATGTTCAATTTTAGAAGCTAAATGGAGAAATAATCGATTGAGAATCTGAAATGCAATCTGCAGTTCATTTTTGCAATATCTGAATTTGAGCGACTAAAGCAATAAAGCACCCAAAAAAAATTTGATTTTCAGCAACGAAAAACAAAGAAGCACCGGAAAAATTTCTGCGGTAGAAACATAATGCAATTCAGTGTCTCTTTATTTTATATTCTTTGATAGTGGAAAAGTTTTTGAAGATTCAGAAGGGCAAGGGAAAACTTGCTGCCAAGTGCTAAACCCAGGAGAAAAATATGCGCATGCAGCAAAAGAAAATTTTCATGGTTGTTTTGGTTCTTGTGATTCCAAGTGTAATCCATCAGACGTGAATTTCGTGAGATTCATGTGGGCATATGAATAATTCTAATGCAATTGACTGCAATTGGACAGAAGCAGAAAACAGAGTGCAGCAATTTCAACACTATACACGGTTGAATATTGAAGACCTTGAAAACTATAATTCCATAACTTTTGAACGATTGAATTGCATTAAAAGGTACGGAAAAAATTTTCTAAATACAAACAATATGGTCAGAGGTGGCTCTGATACCAAATGTAAGGCCAAAACAAATAAATATCATTCTCTTAATATATGTTATTTGATTTCAAAATCCACCATATAAACGACTCATTAGTTTCGGTGAGCTTAATTCAAAATGTAGAGAGATGATTTTCCCAACCACGAAAAGAAAACGTAGGAAGCTGGCATCTACATCATCCTCTGCTAAGAAAACCAAGCGCTTCGAGATTAAGAAGTGGAACGCTGTTTCTTTGTGGGCTTGGGATATCGTAGTGGATAACTGTGCTATTTGCAGGAATCACATCATGGATCTTTGCATTGAATGCCAAGCTAATCAAGCTAGTGCAACCAGCCAGGAGTGCACAGTTGCCTGGGGTGTTTGCAATCATGCCTTTCACTTCCATTGCATCAGTCGTTGGCTCAAGACACGGCAAGTGTGTCCATTGGATAACAGTGAATGGGAGTTCCAGAAGTATGGTCACTAGGAACTGTTGGATTTGATATGCTCATACGTGTTGTGCACGACACGTGTGACTTAAGTTACATATCAAACATATGTGGACTTATGTATGTTATATATTATATGTTACTAATGTTACGTAATATCTGTACGTATCCACATGTTAAGTGATCATTTCGGTGTATTAGTGGATACAAAGTGTAATCTGAATGGATCACTAAATGTGTAGACAGTCATACGGTTACAGTCTTTGATGGTAGGACTCGTAAAGTCGAGACCGTATTATTAATGACATCTGGTCCCTGAGGGACAAGAGCTCACGAGTATTCTTCTCGAAGTGTTTTAATTAAGATATTTAACATTTCCGTTACATATTTATTAAGGAATTAAAATATGTAACGGAAATATTCATTTCATTTAAATGGGAAATTGATAACGGAAATTTATGGTTTCGGTTACCGCCATTATTTTGAAAAAAAAACGGCAGCCATTAAAACCATTTATACGTTTCCATCCATTTCATTACTATATATATATTGCGAAGCAAAGTGCAGAGGGCAATTTTATAAAAAGAGAAACGTGAAGTGCTGAAGCTTTGTTTTAAAAACGAAGTGGAAGCTGATTGCCTTCCATTCATACATGGCTAAAGTTTCTTTTACATTGCTGAGTCTTGCGCATACATATATATAATTTATATATAAAACACTTTCGAGGGGAAAACACACTACCTATTCTCTCCATCGGAATAGTAGTGGTAGTTGTTGATATTTTATTAGTGAATTCAATAACTGGTGGGTTCGTGCAATCCCTTGGAAGACACAGTTGTCACGTGTGTCAACTACTACATCATTAATCAATGGAGCAAGGTACACTTTCGCATTTATTTATTTTGCTTTTGTGTTCTCTTAAGTGATCCTCGGGTAATGGATTTACTATGTAAATTCCAACAAGTGGTATCAGAGCGAGCTTAATGAGAACACAACGATGTTTTTTTTTTATTATTACCAAGGATCTCTTATAGAGCCGATTTGTAGTCTGGGCATCAGCATTTTATACACTTCAAGAGTTCTGAAAAGTTGTATGTCGGGTATATTTTGTGTGGGTATTTGTACCATGTATCGTTCCCAATATATCTGGTAACTTCAGAACTTAGCAGCCACTAAATTAATTTCAGTGGTTGCATGACATGTGTTTGGACTAAATTAATTTAGTTGAACTTAAATGCATGTGTTTTCATCCCACCATTGTACTGGGATTTTGTGGTATTTTAGACTTTGGTAGTGTACTGAGACTTAATAGTTGGCTTTAGTGGTTATCATGCCATCACTTTCATGTTTATGATGATGCGATTCTTAATTATGTCCTTGGTTGAATTTTCTTACTTCATAAAGTCATGCATCGTCTTGTTAATATTTTCATATAGATTTATTTTAAGTCTCAAGGAAACTGAGTAAGTTAAGTTTTATTTTCATGTGTAAGTGCTCAAATACACATGATGTGTATGCTAAAGTATTGTGCTTTTAGTGTGTACTATTGTACTAGAATGTTGTGCTATGCAATTAGTATTCAGTGTCACAAACAACATTCATGTGCATTTGATATGTACACGTGCGAATCCTGATTCATGTTGTAATCCTGATTCATTAATAAGCATATACGGTGCATGAGGTGGAATTATGGTTCAATACAGGATGTAATGGTGTAGCGTCCCGACCCGAACAGCGGAATCCGAACCGGTACACCCGTCGTAGCTTACCGAGAAGACTACAAGACGTCTCATCTCTCGAATACACATCATCAATGACGTAAAAGATATAAGCGCGGAAACATATCTCGTCAATCTAAACCATCAATGCAGTGCGTCAAAGACAATGTGAATACCAAAAGAACTGTATATGGTCGCAGACATCTAAAACCTCAAACGAATAAAAACTGAAACAAATGAAAACAGTTCCGACTATCTCTCAGTACGTCTCTAAGTATCCCATTCAGCCCACTCGCCGTCGTCCTCAATGAAAATCATATCGTAGCTAGGTTCATCTGCAATATCAAAGGCAGTACCCTTAGCGAAAAACGCTAGCAAGTAACCCGCTTATAAGACATACGGGATCAACACATGGCAAGACATGAGTAATATATAATTCAAGGGAATTGCGGGGCACATGTCTTGGAAAGCTTCCAAATATATAAATGAAATACGTAATAAAGCAAGTACAACATTTTGCACACAATTAACAATTCGTTGGCAATCAGATACCACCCACATTCATACCACATTGACTCTCGTGATGCATGTCAAAATATGCACTACACTACACATTCTTATATGCATGAACACTTCCTCTTTTAAAACAGTGCAATGCATGTCATAATGTCCGGTCACATCACATAACTTTATACCCTAAAAACGCGCCCCGGCTTATATTTCCATCCCGGTTTACGTTACAGCCACTTTATACTCTGTAATGCACCTCGGCTTATATTTCCATCCTGATTAGCATTACAGACAACTTTATACCATGTAACGCGCCCCGGCTTATATTTCCATCCCGGTTTACGTTACAGCCTTTTTGTGCCCTGCAATGCACCCCGGCTTAAATTTCCATCCCGGTTAACACTACAGGTCACCTTCGCAAATCTGTGCCGAGGCACATCTCTTTTCAAATCAAAATGCAAATGCAAGTGCCATGATGCAAGACGCCTCGTTTCAATCACATTTCTCATTCTCTTATGCAATTCACATTCACATGCGCAAGTATAAGCAACACACAAGATACTCACCAACTTGCACTTCAAACTTAGGCTACAACAAGCTTCATCATACCTTAATCTTGCTACCAACCCCATACTCTAATGTGAACACTCCCCTCATTAAGCTCTTAGACACCTCGTACGTTCATTTTCTAACCCTTCTAAGTCGTCCACATTGAAATCCGAGTCGACAACCCCCTGAAGCCACCAAGTTGATTCACCATCCTAAGTCATGTTTCCAATACTTAGACTACCCTTAATCAGGTCTTAAGAAGTCTCTAAGGTCACCCAAATACTCCCCTAGCTTCCCTCTTTCTTCCCTTATTTTTCCACAAAACTGATGGACATCATACCCTCACATCGATCGATCGAAGTACTTCATCCCCTCACATCGATCGATCGATGTCCATCAGAGGACATCATACCCTCACATCGATCGATCTAAGTACTTCATCCCCTCACATCGATCGATCGATGTCCATCAGAGGACATCATACCCTCACATCGATCGATCGAAGTACTTCATCCCCTAACATCGATCGATCGATGTCCATAGAGGACATCATACCCTCACATCGATCGATCGATGTACTTCATCCCCTCACATCGATCGATCGATGTCTACTATTCCAGAAAAGAGATTCTGCGATTTCTGCAGAAACTGCAGAATCATAACTCCAATTGGTCCCAAACTTCATCCTAATCAATCCAAGCCTAATCCCTGCTATAATCTCATGCTTAAACTGCAGATTGAACCCTATACACATACCAAACAAGGATTCAAGCCTAGAACTCAAATATTCCAACCTTATCAATCCAAAGATCTCACCTTTCAACCTCAAACCCCATACAACAATGAGATCACAACAAGAAGGGATTCAAGGGGGTAGGGATTTGCAAGATCTCAAGTAATCAACAACCAAAAAATGATTTTCAACATATAACGGCCAAATCATCAACACCAAAACACTTGAATCACAAGTAAAATTCACGGAAAGAAACTACTGCATGGTGATCCAATTTGATAACAAAATAGGCCAGTTTTCTTTCACAAATCGTAGGAACTTATAAGAAAGTTACTTGCCTTTGATTACTCGATAGAAAAACGAAGAACGGATGATGTTTGGGTTGATTCCTGGAGGAAATCTTCCTTAGGGTTGCAAGGGCTTCAGAATCGCCTAGGAGGAAGGAAGGAAAGTTGCGTCGTGTGAATGGGGGAAGGAGAAACTGACGTTGTCAGTTTAATAGGAATTTAGGGTAAGATTTGATGTTTCTAAATTATATCTTTTATTTATTTATCTTAAAGGATAAACCTTAATTATTTAATTCTAAAATTAAATACCATTTAATTCTAATATTCAATCCTTCACTAATTTCTAATTAATCCTCTTACTTAATGCCTAATTCATTATCGTTGACCGTCATTAACCTTATGTACTTTCTTCTTTGTCTTTTAATTATCCTACGGAGGGTGCGGGGCATAACAAATGGAGTCAAAGGATTCAAATTGCTCTCTTTGTTTTATAGTTCAGCAGTGGACAAGCTTTTCTCCATTTTATGAATTACTATTTCCTTCTTTGGAAGTCTTATAGTAGTGTGAATTTCATATTTTCTTCATGCGCAAATTTTGTTGTGGCCTGCTCCAAGAAAACGAAATATACCTTTTACATCTTTTGTTTTCAAACCTCATGTGAATATTCTGGTTTATGGAGCACTCAGAATTTAATTGTATGCTGAATGAACGAAAGCCGTAGTGCTCTTGTTCGAATGCATACGCATAAGTAATTATGTTTTGATCAATATATTTATATAGTTAATTCAATATACTGTAAATCAATATAGCTTACTTGCTTAATGCTACATACAGTTGCATTATTGTAACAAGATCAAATAGCAGTGCAATATGTTTTTGTTGCAAGATTGTTGGTGTGACGTAAAGTGCATGATGTGATAATTAGTTTAACACGTGTTGTCCACGCTATAGTGCTTAGTGTCTATTATGCACATTACGTTTGATTTGGCTTTAGATTTTGTTGCAAAATACAGAATAACATGTTATTATTCACATTTGTTTGACTGAACAGTTTGACTAACAAAGAATCCATTTCGACCATCATTATCAATCAAATATATTTGCTTGAGATATATGAATAATGAAGTTTTCATCATTAAGGTATGTCACAAGCAGATTTGATTGATAAAGCTTCATTGGTCTTCAGATTTATCAATGAGGCGCTATTTTCTTGATTTTGAGAATTTCAGTGGTGTCTCAAAATTTGAAGAAAATGCAAGGGTTCAAGTATGCGTATGTTTGGATGCATAAGCTACGGTCAAACATAAATCTACATGTTAGTTGATAAACTGCAATTGTGTATAGAACCATAAGGATACGCATCTTAGTAAATGTATAATATGATCCCCTTAAAGTGTGGCAATCATATCATCGCATGTGCAATTGTTAAGTTTGTGACAGGTGGGTATGTGCTTCGCACAGCTATTAGTCGGCCCAAAGGAAGACGTAGTTGTCGAAGTCACATATATCATATCGTAGTAATTGAAAGAGTCTGGCGATAATAAGGAAATACGTGACTAGATCATCGGCCCAAAGGAAGGTGACTACTTTACGTATGGTGTATCGTTGCATCAATTTCTACACCCCAATTGTCAGACAATGTTAAGGAGACTCCAAAGAGCACTTAACATTGAAAGATTTTTGGGAGATGGAAGCGTTCTATACTTGATTTGAACTTAAGTTATATTGCAGTTGATATTGACTTATATGTTGTTTTGTTCTTTGGTTTTTTCATGGTGGTACAAATTTTATGATCCCACTAGCAGAACTACATTTGAGACAATTCAGCACAGTTCTTTGAGAATATCTCGGTTCTGGGGGGAAGTGGTTTGCATCAGCAGATCACTGAATTAGATGAAGATCGTTCTGATGGTGTAAATATGCGAATCTAACTAATCATTGGTGAGATTCTACTAAGGATACACACATCTAACGATCTAATCCCTAGTAGTTCTGGTCCACAGGAACCTATGGTAATCGTTTCTGATGAACGAGGAACTACTGATGCAGTTGAGGAACCATCAATATCTCAAGAACATGTACCACTAAGACGATCCTCTTGTCTTGAGTTATATCAAATGGATGTTAAAACTGCTTTTCTAAATGGTGACATCGACTAAACCATATACATGGTTCAACCACCTCGTTTTGAAGTGGGATATCAAAAATAAAAGAATGGTTTGTCGACTTAAGAGATCCATTTGTGGACTAAAGCAAGCGTCTTGAAAGTGGTATTTTAAGTTCGCACAAGTCTTTACCTCATTCGGTTTTGAGGTAAATCTGAAAAGTTGACGAGTGTGTGTATCATAAAGAACAAAACATTACATACTGACGTATCGAAAATCTGAAAAGTTGGAGATCATTGAGTACACAGATTCTGATTCTGGTGGATGCCAGGATAGCATGAAGTCCACCAGCAGCTACATTTTTTGCTGGCAGGAGGCGCTATCTCATGGAAAAGTGCAAAGCAATCGCTAGTTGCACCCTTTACCATGGAAGCTGAGTATGTATCATGCTACCATGCTTCCAGTCAAGCGATATGACTTCGCAACTTTGTCACAGAGCTGCATATTGTAGAGACTATTCAGAGACCTTCGAAAGTCTATTGTGACAATAACTCTGTGGTGCTATATTCAAACAACAACCAGAGTTCGTCTAAGTCGAAACACATAGACATTAAGTATCTGGCTGTTAAAGAGATAATTCAGAATGGTCTGATTAGCATCGAGCACATAGGCACAGATCTTATGGTGGCTGATCCCTTGACCAAAGGGGTAACCAAAGGGGTAATACCTATGGTGTTTCACGGGCATTGGCTCGTATAGGTATTGGTACAGCCAAAGATATTCAGCTTTAGTGGGAGCCTGTTGATTACATTTTGTAGTGCTCAATAAAGAACATTGTTTCAGACATTCATTATAATGTACACTACAGTTTAAGTTATACTGCAGTTTCAGGATTGTACGTTATTTGCGACTTTCATTCTGAATTCTGTCGATCTCATTAAGTAGGACCAAGTTGGAAATTGGCATGTATGATCACATAGCATGTAATTTCCACACTACACATCCATTCTAGCATCATGTCATTCAGTTAATGTTGGTATCATGATTCATGATTCGGGACCCGTCACCCATAAGTGTGGCGACGTACTGCTTGTTTCTTTTATTGGCATTGATTGAGTGGACCGGACTAAGTTGATTGCACTATTGGCCATTCAGTAAAGGAGCTCAAACAAGTAACATAAACATACATAGTCCAAGTGGGAGATTGTTGGATTTGATATGCTCATACGTGTTGTGCACGACACGTGTGACTTAAGTTACATATCAAACATATGTGGACTTATGTATGTTATATATTATATGTTACTAATGTTACGTAATATCTGTACGTATCCACATGTTAAATGATCATTTCGGTGTATTAGTGGATACAAAGTGTAATCTGAATGGATCACTAAATGTGTAGACAGTCATACGGTTACAGTCCTTGATGGTAGGACTCGTAAAGTCTTACCGTATTATTAATGACATCTGGTCCCTGAGGGACAAGAGCTCACGAGTATTCTTCTCGAAGTGTTTTAATTAAGATATTTAACATTTCCGTTACATATTTATTAAGGAATTAAAATATGTAACGGAAATATTCATTTCATTTAAATGGAAAATTGATAACGGAAATTTATGGTTTCGGTTACCGCCATTATTTTGAAAAAAAACGGCAGCCATTAAAACCATTTATACGTTTCCATCCATTTCATTACTATATATATATTGCGAAGCAAAGTGCAGAGGGCAATTTTATAAAAAGGGAAACGTGAAGTGCTGAAGCTTTGTTTTAAAAACGAAGTGGAAGCTGATTGCCTTCCATTCATACATGGCTAAAGTTTCTTTTACATTGCTGAGTCTTGCGCATACATATATATAATTTATATATAAAACACTTTCGAGGGGAAAACACACTACCTATTCTCTTCATCGGAATAGTAGTGGTAGTTGTTGATATTTTATTAGTGAATTCAATAACTGGTGGGTTCGTGCAATCCCTTGGAAGACACAGTTGTCACGTGTGTCAACTACTACATCATTAATCAATGGAGCAAGGTACACTTTCGCATTTATTTATTTTGCTTTTGTGTTCTCTTAAGTGATCCTCGGGTAATGGATTTACTATGTAAATTCCAACACGAACATGTAGACAAGAGGCATTTTGTCCTTTTGTTCATTGGTTGTCTTGTGACAGATGAGTTTGATATTTGTCTAGGTTAAAAGTTCTTTTCTTCTTTTCTCTTCAAGTACAATCATTTTCTGTAACAAAGCGGATGTTTACTATGTGTAGCAATGTTTATGGTAAGAAAACGTAGGAAGAATAGCGAGAGAATCATTTAGATTTCTTTAGAGGATACAATATAATACAATCTGAATCACATAATTTATATATGTCTGATATTGTGCATTTTGATATTTACAATACGTTATTGAACATAAGCTAATAGACTCGGGGAATGATTATTTCCACGCCACTATGTTTATCCACTCATTTTTAGTATATAACATGCTGAAATTAATAACTATATGTAATCATATTAGGAATGAAAATATACCCTCTTGGTTTTCATGAACAATGCCATTATTTTGAACGAATATTATCATATGTTTCTTATGATGAAAAAAGTGCGAAAAGAAAACTGATTTAACAACTATAATTAAAACTATATTTTAAATAAATCATGATTATCCGACACGTCGGACTTTGTAACACGTTTTGACCCCTCCCATAAAATGTCAGCATAATTGCAAGCCAAAGCAACCGAAAATAGGAAAGTTTGGTGTAATGGCATCAAAATTTAAAAACTCTTATAACTATGGATTTAATAATATCATCGGCCTATATATGGTTAACACTGACCTTTCCAACCTACAAGTAATAATTGATGGGCTACGTTTCAAGAATCCCGCTTAGTATTAGACAATTCCATTCGGTGTACAAATAGTTGACAATTCAAAGCATTACTAATCATAGTCATAGCCCAAATCTAAAAAAATTAATTTATGGCAAAATTCAATGATTTTCCTGGCTGCCAATTTGATTATAATATCATCACGAGATAAGAGAGTCGGTCTTAGAGCAACTGATAAGGTGGTTGTTTTGTGAAATAGGTTCGAGCCGCAGAAACAGCCCCTTGCACAAAGTGTGGAAAAAGGGTGGTATATCAAATCCCAAAGCGATTTAGTCTCTTCTCAGATTCTGTACAAACACAGAAGTATAATACACGAAGTACGTCCTTTTATCATCACCAGGGAATATAAAAGTGGAATATGCAATGAGCTTGAATGCTTGATTAAAGCTTTTCAACAGCCCACTCTAACCTCCTTCCTCCTTCCTTCTTCGAGGGGGTACTGTCAAATACGTTGGGAAACCAGAAATTCTACTTCACGAAATGAGGTTGACTTTAGAAAGAAGTCAAATTAATTTAAAGAAGATGTTATGATAAAAAAAAATAAAGCCTTTATCAAAATTTCAGCAGCCAACTAACATGCACTTGAAAGTGTAATTCATTAAAAATTTCAATTTATCATTAGTTAAATAATTAATTATTTACTAAATTGGTTGCGCTTCTTATATTGTGAAATATCAGTTGATCGACACAGTTTGACGCAATTTTCATTATGGATCATCAGAAAACAACATATGTGTATTTCTAACACATGAATATGGTTACGTATATCCGACTCTTTCATACCATGACATAGGCAGGAGCCTCTAAGGTAATGAGTAATGTTGTTGTTAAATGATCAATTATCACCAAAAAGGGAAGCGAATAAAGCAAAAAAAAAAAAAAAAAAAAAAAAGAGCAAATAAACGTATTTGCGGGTGTTATAATCTGACTCAAAAAAAAAAATCAGACTAATGACGATAATATCTTTAAGTGTATAGGGCTTCGTTCACACCTTCACTAGATTTTTTAAGGATTTTGCATGAAGAACAAAATTTACTAAAAAAAAACATTCAAGTATGAACAAGATACTTACATTTATATACGAATATAAGTATACTACTAGCTTGTATAATTTGTTTCCATAAAAAAATTTTGTATAATTGTTTGTTCTTGATCTTGGCATAGACTTACGAGGTCAACAGCCACTTGTTGACACAGAATAAAACCTTATATTTCAGAAAGACTAATCAGTGAACAATTTTTGTCGTGAAACATTTTCTTATTTTTGCTTAGGAGACAACATTTCGTGAGTAAAATGAATTTTCATTTTCTGGATATATTGCGGCAAATTAGGTTATTAATGCTCTCTATGTTCTATTTTACAACATTATAAAAAAAACGAAAAGGTTAAAAAGTTGATATGAAATAAGCCTTGGTGAAGAGAAAAAAAACACCATGAAGTAAAACCGAAAAAGAATGATGATTTTTGTTTTCTTTTTGTCCCCAAGGCTTCAATTGTCTGACTTAGTCTTTCTATAAGTATACATTGTCAGATGGAAATAAATTGATGAATGGAACATCCTAGGGGTGTACATGTTTTTTAAAAACCGGCCAAACCAAACCGTAAAAAACCAGACCACGGTTTGATGGTCGGTTTAATAAATGCTAAAAACCGGACTGTTTCATTTGGTCCGGTTTTCTGTTTTAAGAATTTCAAACCGTATAAACCGGACCATACCGGTTATATATATATATATATATATATATATATATATATATATATATATATATATATATATATATAAATTTGATTATACGTTATATATTTAATTATATTTTACACATTATAGTAGTATTTTAGTTATTTGTTTATATTGTTTGTGAGTTTGTTTTTATTGGATGTTTATGACTTGGGGAGGAAAAACTCAGTTGATTAATCATTTTTTGGTGAATAAAGGTTGGTACCTAGTGGATTTGTCTAGTTATACCTAAGAAAAATATTAGTTTTTTCTTTGATTTATTTATCTTCGTTTAATTACTTCTTTGATTTTTAGTAATTCTTAGTGTATAATTATTTCCACACATTGTTTATCATCCCGTAAAAGTATGAAAGAATTGAAATTTTGTTACTTGGATGATTATTCTGTATGCAAATAATGTGATTACATGATTGAGTATTAAGGATACTTGGATTATTTTTCGATTAAACTACTCTATCACCTTAATCCATCTTTTTGTTGAGGGTCAGGTACTTTGTGTAATTTATTATAGTATGAGTTTCTTACCAAGACATTATAAATTAAGGTATTATAATATTCTATGATAAATTAAGGGATAATAGTATTCTACTAAGGGAGTATAGTTTCATTTTTAGTTTGAAAAAAATCCTATCAGGAAGAAAACTTGTCCTCAATTTTGATTATTAATTTTGACTTTTTTAATCAACGTTATCAATGCTTCAGGTGAATAAAACCGGAAAAAACCGAAACCAAACCGGACTAGACCGGACCGGTCAAACGGTTTGTTGACTGGT
>AP025048.1:12354902-12531459 GCA_036186865.1 Eustoma russellianum | reverse complement strand
TAATTTTGACTTTTTTAATCAACGTTATCAATGCTTCAGGTGAATAAAACCGGAAAAAACCGAAACCAAACCGGACTAGACCGGACCGGTCAAACGGTTTGTTGACTGGTTTGGTCCGGTTTTCGGTTTTCTATTTTCTAAACCGTAACAAACGGTTTGGTCCGTAAGATTCTCAAAAACCGGCCGAACCGGACCATGTACACCCCTAGAACATCCCCTCTGATTCGATAATCTCTAACACCATCTAAATAATGATAAATATCTTCTAGGATTGAATTCCTTCACAAATGTAAGTAATTTGTTTAAAGTAAGTTATATGTTATCCATAAATGTTCACTAACATTTGAATTATACCGATATCATGGTCAGTAATAGCTTAGGTCATAGTATCTGGCATAATTAAGTATAGAGTTGCTGGTTCAATTTGCAGTGAAGTTTTTCTGTTCTTACGGGGGAGCGGGATTGGCGTAGTGCCTTCATTATTAAAAGAATAATAAAAAATTATTGAATAAGTCTGAGATCGCGACTAAATGTTTACATAATCTTCTTCCGTCTAAGAAGAAAAATCATTTATCGGACACCTTGAATGAGTTATGTGCCAAAAAATCTGACAAAATCAAAAGAATATTGAATTTCTGATTTATATTTTTTATAAAAATTTTTAAAACTGAAATGTAAAATTTTTTAAAACTGGAACGATAAAGATAAGATAATGTATAATATTCTGGAACTAGCATTTGAACTAAAACTCCACCGGCACTCAACGCGGAATTGGCTTCGCCTTTTAAGCTTTTAGTCGTCATTAGGACCCCCCACACGCACTCGCAAAGCTTTAGATACACACTTTTCCTTCTCAAAAGTGAAAACATGTTGAATCCTCAAAACATCATGTCCCCTAATAAAACTTTACAAAAGATCTAAATTAATAGATATATATCGCTAAAAAAGCCGTGTTTATCTGCAAACAAATTCACGAGAAGTTTGAATCTAAGCTGCTAAAATAATTAAAACTCTTACACTATAAACCATTTATATTTGTTATGTTTTACATCTTAATACTTTTCCACTTACGTATGTTCATGCAAACACACACGCTTATCTTCATGTCTTCTAATAAAAGTAGTAAAGCGTTAATTCTCTTTTTTCGGCAACAAACGAAAACGGCCTGTATCTTTTTCTTTTTGAAAATATTATATTTATTCTGTATGCCAGGAAGTTTACAACTCGAAAGGAGCCATGCATGCAGTATATGAATCTTAAAAGTTAGTATTCCAAAGTGAATCTTTATATAACTTTTTCGCTAACATTATGCACAGGTATCTAAAAATAATTAATGGCTTTCCGCGTCAGATTTTTTGAGGGTGAACTGTATGAAGTTGGATTTGTTCATGGGTGACCATCGTTGACCGACGTGATTATCAATCGCGTATTATCAAGTAACATGCAGATGACTATTGATGAAGATGTAGATGGCTAACCGAAGAAACAGCTACGGCCTGACGCGATTGTCAAACACGTATTGTTAAGTAACCATAAGATGATTATTGGTGAAGATGTGGATGGTTAACGAAAGAGACTGTTGGTGCGAATAGAGGCGGCCCTGCGTGGCTCAGCAAATTTCACCAAATTCAATATTGTGTCCGGAGAATAACACTAGTCATCTCTATTTGTGTGAACAGATGCCCTACTGCTACTTGTGCAAATTGTGATAAAATTCGTTTTTCATGCGTTTTCCCAATCACAATAGCCATAATGACCATAATATATCATATAAAATGATTTGTATAAAAAGGAAAAATCTAAACCAGTAGATCTGTATATAACAGCAATCAGGGAAGGCAAAGGATTGGATCCTTATATATGTTATTTTTAATGCACAAGTAGCAGTAGACAAGTTATTGAAGCACATTTGCAAAGTTCATGTGTTCACATAACTTCATCAATGTTTCGTGACTTTGTTGATACACGTAGACAAGTTATTGAAGCACGTAAATCTTTTGTTCCTGATTTTTATTATTTTCGAAATTTATGTTCTCGTCACACAACACATTATTGATATGACTTGAAAAATGAAGAAACATGGAACTAGTACACATGGCTAGTGTTGGTGTGTCCTTGTTGAACCAAAAACCAACTAAACGATTATCACTTAATGTCTAGACACTAGATTTACTGAAGCAGGGATTTTAAATAGAAGGGTCAATGCACGATACTTTTCTTCTCACTCTTATATATCTTTGTTTATGATTTTGTGAAGTTCATGTTTGTTTAGAGGAAAAAAGTGCTCGTACGTTGAGAATTTGCAGTAGAAGTGATTGCCTGTCGATTTTATATTATAGGAAAAAGGAATAGTTGAAGTTGCCCAAAGGGGAAAAAAATCAATTTTCACCTTCTCTAAACTGGGTAGGGTATGTATATAGGATATCTAAGTATGTTATTTGGAAGTTTACTACGTAATTTCCTAACTATGAGGCAAGTTAACAGACTTATTAAATAAAAAAATTAATAATACTGAAATAAATAACTATTAGATATCTTGGTTGTTAGACATCAAAGATAAAACATGAATTCTTTCTTATTTGTTTATTTCGTATTAGTTAATGAAGAATTGCTAGAATGCCTCAAAGTTACTCATACGATATTTTAATATTGTCAAACATCAAACAACAATAACAACATTACTCCATTGCCTTAGATGCTTCCGCCTATGGTAGGGTACGGTGGGTCGTATTAGAACAATAACACTAGAAATGATTTGAAATGATTTGAATGAGTTTTCATTGATATTGCAATACAGACGCTGTACATAGATATAGGTACAAGGATTGAGTATTTTAAGCAATATACTAATCAGCATTATCTCATATATCAATCACCATTAAATCTAGATTGATTCGGTTTTAATCCTGAATTATTCACTTTCCTTACACTCCTCCTCAAGTTGGACAAGGGGATCATCAATGTTCAACTTGACCAAAGCCAAATGGAACACTACTCCAAAAACTGCTTTTGTTAAGATGTCGGCCAACTGATCTTCAAATCGAGTATACTGAAGCCCAGTGACTCCTCCTTCCAGCTTTTCCTTTATGAAGTGTCTATCTACCTCCACGTGTTTTGTTCGATCATGCTATACCGGGTTTTCAGAGATACTGACTGTTACCTTATTATCACACCTGATCTGGCATGCTCCTTTGGGTGGAAAACCCATCTCTGTTAGTAACTTCCGTAACCATAGTACCTCTGCGAGCCCTCGTGCAATTCCTCGAAACTCGGCCTCTGTACTCGATAGTGCCACCACTTTTTTTTACTCTTCCAAGTCACAAGGTTTCCTCCAACAAGAGTAAAATAGCCTGAGGTAAACCTTTAATCATTTGGATTGCCAGCCCAGTGTAGCGCCCCGTACCCGGGTCTGTCCCCCGCTGTAACTCGCTACGGAAAGTACAAAGCGACGATGCGATAGTATAATCCCATGACTTAGTCACGGGTTACTGAATAACGATCATGGCAGTAATAGTAAGCCGATAAAATTCCAAACATTTAAAACAAACAGCGTTCAATATTCCCATCATACATCGTTATCACATAACCCCAAAAGTTCCACAATACCATCACACGAACAGTGGAAAATCAAAACCTAAGCAGTTGTCTCTCTTACGGATACTCCTGTTTTGGTTCATCCTCGATATATTCGATCTCGGGCTCCGGAGACTCTGAAAAAAAAATATGAGAGATAAAAGGGTGAGTGACCAAAATCACTCAGCAAGTATTTCCCTAATCTACTAAGAAATACATCAGAACATTGAATAAAACTGTAAATTTGCTAGCTAACATAATGTAACAGTAACTTATCTTACCTGTCGCACTACTTCATCAGACTTTTTCATATTAGCATGATGCAACATGATGCATAATGATGTCGTATGAAATGCAATGATACCATTTGAAACTGACATTATACAATACTTTACCTTTGAAAGCATTACCTTCGAAAACGATACAATACGTTACTTTTCTTTTGAAAGACATTCCATACCGTATGATACTTTAGAAGCGATACCATACAATACCATACTTTAAAATAGCCATGGCATATCTTTTCTCCGTATACAAAAAGTCAATTATGAATGATTCCGTCCACAACGATAACTGTACATTACCCCGGCAACCTACAAGAAGGATTACGCACGGGCCAATACAATACAATATCCCGGCAACCTACGAGAGGGATTACGCACGGGCCAATACAATACAATATCCCGACAACCTACGAGAGGCATTACGAACGGGCCAATACAATACAATATCCCGGCAACCTACGAGAGGGATTACGCACGGGCCAATACAATACAATATCCCGACAACCTACGAGAGGCATTACGAACGGGCCAATACAATACAATATCCCGGCAACCTACGAGAGGGATTACGCACGGGCCAATACAATACAATACCGGAATCAAACATAATGACGGTTTATTCGATACGGTTTTAAAGCACTTCCTTTCAAGCAATACCATACTTTATCTTTTAAAACAATTTGGTACTCCACTACTTTTTCAAAACGATACCATACTGAAAACGATGTCATGATATGTATATGATGCAATGATGCAATGCATTCGAGTGATAATCTATACTATGGCCACCATTTTTCCCTTATCATGACGAAATATAATATAATATGAAATGCAATGATATCAATCAATGCAATACTATATGTTCTCCTTTTTAAATCACACTATACTGTACCATACTTTTAAAATATAGCCATGGCATACCTTTTCACCGTGCGAATAAAAAGTCAAATACGAGCGATTCCGTCGATAACCATAACTGTACATTATCCCGGTAACCTACAAGAGGATGTTACACTCGGGTCCATAACCGTAACCATAACAATATCGGAATCAATCATAATGACAGTTTTATTCCATACGGGTTTTTAGATCGATATCATGCTTCAAATGTTAAAACCATATAATGCTTATACTTTTAAAATAAAACTATGCAATATCCTTTCAAAATAATGCCATGATATGCAGTTAGTGCAAAGAAATGAACTTCGTAACCGTCAATACCTTTGCCTCTAATTTTCTATATGTTGTTTTTCATAATTATTCCTGGGTTTCTTAAACTTGTCTATAAGCTGGAAAATTCCAGCATCTTAAACAATTTTGTTTCCTCACCATAACCCAAAAGATCAGTTCTGAATCGATACTAATGCGCCCCTATTTTCACAGTACCAAACTATCATCATCTTAACTTAATTACAAGGCAATTTCGGTAATAAGAGGGCCTATCCGGAACTGTTTTGAGGATGTTTTACGTTTCTACGATTTCGCATTTTTAATCAAGTCCAATTCATACAAAATGTCCCCATCACACCATAGCCTTGATTGATTCCAACATTCTAAATATGAGATTAAATAATTCTTCATGATTAGTCCTCTAGTTTTCCCAGTAATATAGGAATACATGTACATACCCAAAAGATAGAATTTTAAGTTACTAATGAAGCATACACGTTATAATTTCCCATTCCTTGATTTTATCATATCATAAGGCCACAAACCAACTCAAGATATAATGTATCCTTTAAGCTCCACGTCAGCTTTATTTTCAACATAAATAACTTACTTTTCCCTTACTCTTCTACAAAGATCTTCAAAAGAATAGCCCCTAATCAGCATTTAAAGAAGGGATTTCACCTCCAACATACTTCATAATTCATCCTAAGACATAAAAATTTAGGAAACCATATCACTCTCCCCATGCTCCAAACAGTGACCCCTGAGAGGACTAACAACCACATTTTCTTCAAATGATACTTCATAATTGTAAATTCAAAGTTAAAAGTTTCCCTGGTGTACTTCTACTAATAGGACGAGACATATACCCACACTTATGGACATAAGAAATCAACATTCAAATACTATTTAGAGTTAATTACTCAAAACAGTCCGAAAGTCCGCTTTAATTGCAAATTCTTCCCCCAATTACAAGGTGATAAATAGCTCCTTCATCTCTTGGCTTCACTTCTTGGCTACAAAAGAGAATTTACATTAGTATCCTTAAACCTTATTTTCAATAGCATACTACAATCTACAAATTCCATCAAAGACATAAAGCTTTAGAAATAAATAACACCTACCCTATTAGCCCCAAAACCGTGGGGTCTAATACCCACAATTTACTAGTTCCTCTTCTAATTTCAAATGGGACTTTTGTTCCCTTCTTGTTAGTCCAAAATAAATACGGAAGCAAATAAAGTTACCTCCGGCCATTGTCGTTTGTAGAAGCCTTCTTCGTGTTGATGTAGTCCTTAGGGTAGTCTTCTAGCCTTGTTCCTCTTGGCTTGAATGAGATGGTTTGATGGACAACCATAGGCTCTTATTTATAGGCTAGGCTAGGGACCCCCTAATCCTGTCTTGATTAGAGTCCGTACCATCACAAACTCTACTGTATGGTGATAATCCCTTACCACCAAGGAGTTGTAGTCAAATACAAGTCTAGGAGATAAGATGACATGGTGATCCACACTATATGTGATTTAAATTAATAAATCACGGGATAAATCTTAAAGATAAACATTACGTCTAATATTTATCCAACATTCTCCCACTTGGATCAAATGTCAACACTAGACAACGCTACACAAGTGACTAAGTAACTTGGCCAAAAAAAAAATGTCACTCGAACAACTTGACTACCTCGATCGAAAATATAACACATACGAATCAAGGCGGTTGCGCTCTTAGATTAAACAACGAGCACTCCCTTCCAAGTATTACCATGCATTATACAAACAATCACACAAAATGAACGACTTATTATAAATCATCTCAATGGGTCCTCGTGTATGGATCAAACAGATCCTAACTTAGATTGCGCAAATAAAATAAACAAATGTCAAACGAATGTCTAGACAATAAGATCAAAAATACAAAATCAAGGAGAACTACGTAGTCCCATATTGGCAACATGATCCCCAAATACTTGTATCGGTAAACCTTTCGTCATGGGATCAGCCAACATTGACTCCGTACTTATGTGTTCAATCTTTACATCTCCCTTGCTACTATGATCTCTGACCTTCAGATACTTTATGTCGATATGCTTGCTGCGACTCCCACTCTTATTGTTTTTCGCAAAGAACACTGCCGCTTTGTTATCGCAGAAAATCTTAATTGGTCTCTCAACACTATCGACAACTTTAAGACCACTGATGAAGTATTTCATCCAAAGAGCCTGTGAAGTAGCTTCATAGCATGCAATGGTCTCAGCCTCCATTGACAATGGGTGACACACAATTCTGCATAGCAAATTTCTCAAGTACTTTGATGATGTAGGCCTTCTGAGAAAGACCAAGTACTTTACTTGTTCTATCTATGTGAATCTCTATGTCAATGACATAAGAGGCTTCACCCATATCCTTCATATCAAAGTTCAAAGCGAGAAATCGCTTAGTCTCATGCAATAACCCAAGATCACTGCTTGCCAGTAGAATATCATCCACATATAGGACTAAGAAAATGTATTTGCTCCCACTTGTCTTGAGGTATATACATTGATCAACAATGTTCTCTACGAAACCGAATGAAGAGATTACCTCATGAAACCTGATGTTCCATTGACGTGAAGCCTGTTTAAGCCCATATATGGATTTATTCAATTTGCAAACCAGTTGATCATTATCAGAATTGACAAAGCCTTCAGGTTGACGCATGTATACCTCTTCATCAAGAACCCTATTCAAAAACATAGTTTTCACATCCATTTGGTGTAGCTCGAGATCAAAATGAGCTACTAATGCCATGATTATCCGAAATGAATCCTTCTTTGAGACTGGAGAGAAGGTTTCATGGTAATCAATGCCTTCTTTCTGAGTGAAACCTTTGGCTACAAGTCTAGCTGTGTATCGTTCAATGTTACCAAACGAGTCTCTTTTGGTCTTAAAGACCCATTTGCATCCCACCACAGAGGCTCTGTTTGGTAACGGAACAAGTTCCTAGGCGTTGTTTTTAGCCATTGATTCCATCTCCTCTTTCATGGCATCATACCATAGTGACGATTTGTCACAATTCATGGCTTGTGAAAACGAGATAGGGTCATGATTTAGTCCAATATCATAATCGGACTCTTGAAGATATACAACATAATCGCTAGAAATTGCTGGCCTTTTAGTTCTTGAGGATCTTCGTACTCCCACTGGTTCAGTAGATGTGGGATTAGTGGGTTCAGTTTGTTCTTGATGTGATTCTTCAATTTGAGGTTGTACAATTGGCGGCTCTTCATTTTGTTGAATAGCAACCGAATTGTCCACATATAAAGGTACAACATGTGTATCCCTTATTTCCTCAAAATTGAATTCTCGATTCGAATCACTCACACTGACTTCATGATCCTCTAGAAACTTAGCATTTCTAGCTTCAACCACTTTAGGAGTATGTGAGGGACAATAAAATATATATCCTTTGGAGTTGACTGCATATCCTATAAAATAACCACTTTTCGTTCGTTCATCCAGTTTCTTTATGCTTGGGTTGTATACCCTAACTTCAACTGGACAACCCCATTTGCGTAAATGTTTTAAACTTGGTTTCCAACCATTCCACAACTCGAAAGGTGTTTTAGGAATGGCCTTAGATGGAACCCTATTTAAAACATACACAGCGATTTTTAGAGCTTCACTCCAAAAGGATATAGGTAAATTCGTTGTGCTAATCATGCTCCTGACCATGTCCATAAAAGTCCGATTCCTTCTTTCAGCAACACCATTTTGTTGTGGTGTGCCAGGCATGGTGTATTGAGCAACAATACCCTCCTTTTGAAGGAATTCGGCAAATGGACCAATCATTTTATCTTTCTCTGTGTAACGTCCATAATATTCACCACCTCTATCGGATCGGACAATTTTAATTGTCTTTTCCTTTTGTTTCTCTACTTCTAATTTGAAGATTTTGAACGCATCAAGTACTTCAGATTTTTCAAATAGAAGATAGAGATACATGAACCTTGAATGGTCGTCGATAAATGAAATAAAGTATTTATGACCATTCAAGCAAGGTGTATGAAAAGGTCCACAGATATCCGTGTGTATGATTTCAAGAGGTTGAGAACTTCTTTGGCGCCCTTAATGGTCTTGTTGGTTTGCTTGACCTTTATGCATCCCACACAAGTACCTAAATCAGTGAAGTCTAGAGTTTGTAAAACTCCTTCATTCACCAATCTTTTCATTCTTTCGATTGAGATATGTCTCAATCTTTTATGCCAAAGACTTGAGGAGTTCTCATTGATAATACAACGCTTTGTACCAAATTCTGTTAAAAGAGTATGCTCATAAATGAGATCTAACTCAAGTTGAAACCAGTTTTTCAAAATGAGCCTATAAGATTCCACTCCTTCAACAGTAGAGCGCATCCGGTTTCCAGAATAAATGCATTGCTCACTTTCATTTGGCTTCCTTAGGTTTAGAAAGCCCTGTATGGTTTTCGCAATGTGAATTGTAGAACCACAATCAATCCACCATGTATTATCAGAAACCTCAGTAAAATTAGATTCATGACACACAAAGGAAAAGTTACCTTTCTTCTCCAGCCATCCCTTGTATTTCAGGCAATCTTTCTTCCAGTGTCCCTTTTTTTTTCTTACAAAACCGACATGTGTCTTTATTGCCGGTTTTCTTCATTGGAACACCTTTGCCCTTCTTTGCATTTCTCTTAAAATGAGTCGCAAGATGCACAGACTCAATGGACTCATTCTTCAACCTCTGCTCCTCTTGAACACACATGGTCAGAAGTTCATTAATTGACCAGTTTTCTTTATGTGTGTTGTATAAGATCTTAAATGGAGTGAACTCCGAAGGGAGAGAGTTGAGTATGAAATGCACCAGGAATGACTCCGAGATTTCAACCTTTAGGGAGCTTAATTTAGCAACAATGTCTCTCATCTCCATGATGTGCTCGCGCACACCACGGCTTCTGTCATGGGTCATGTTTGAAAGCCTCTTCATAAGGGTGCTGGCTACTGCCTTGTCAGAGCTTACTAATTGATCATCAGTGGCTTTCATGTAAGCTTTGACATTATCAAAATTAGGGATAGAACCCCTAATGCTTGGACTTATACGAGACTTGATGAGCATCATGCTGAGGCGATTAGATCGCTCTCAGCGCTCGTAACAGACCTCTCAGATGGCGTACTTGATTCCGTGAGATTTGGTGGTTTTTCCTCACGGATTGCCAGATCTAAGTCCATACACCCTAACGTCAAAAGGATATTATCCTTCCATTCAGTAAAATTGTCACCAGTCAACATTGGAGTTTTAGCAGAATCAAATTAAGCAGTAGTGGGAATAACTGCATAACCATATATCATGCTATGAACATGTATAACCAGAATGAATTAATCAAGTTAATTCAAATAGCATATTCTAAACCTTCCTGTGGGCAGAGGTCGCACTCATGCATAGAATATACTTAAAACGGTATGAAAATTAAACAACCAAAATATTTCCGTACCTGTGGGCATAGGAAATGTTTATGTTTAATTTTCTTGATCAATAAAATAACCACTTCCCTGTGGGGCAGAGTGACTACCTTATTAATCAAAACCATAGGTTTGATGACATTTTATTTTCTTTATACCGTATAATTTTAAGATGCTTTGGCTAATCTTAAAATTAGGAAAATAATTCTTTATATGTCATCAACATATTTATATAGTTATTCTTTAAAACGATATGAAAATTAAACAACCAAAATATTTCCGTACCTGTGGGCATAGGAAATGTTTATGTTTAATTTTCTTGATCAATAAAGCAATCACTTCCCTGTGGGGCAGAGTGATTACCTTATTAATCAAAACTATAGTTATGATGACATTTTATTTTCTTCACACCGTATAATTTTAAGATGATGTGGCTAATCTTAAAATTAAGAAAATAATTCTTTATATGTCATCAACTTCAAAAAACCTTTATATGACATCAACAAAAGAAGATTTTCTTCATGAAAATGTGAAGTGAACCGATTCGGCAATACCCCAGGAAAGATCATGAATCAATTTCCTAGACAGGTATTTCCATTCCACGTAAAGTCCCAGGCCGTGCGGTGGGGTCACAGACGGTCCCGCTTAAGTACCGACTTTCTAGACAGAAATTACGTGCACGGTGTATTTATCACACCTTCAATAACTCACCTTTTGCATTTGCCAAAAATTTTCTCAGATGGACACATTATCATAGTTAATTGATAAACTTACTAGTACTACTAATAATACGATTTACCAGTACATGAATACCAATTTTCCTATGGCCGCGGAACTGAGAAATTCAGCAAATGATTTACAAATCTAATTTGGAATTTGCTTATTTATTGCCGAAGGAGACCACTAAATCTAAACCATATTTCAGATCTCATTACAAAATCAGCAAACTTTTATATGAGCAAAAACTAGTTTTTTTTTTTGTTTTTTTTTATTGACAGCCACAATCCCCACACATTCTTTAATAACGGCAATCAACAATAACAATAAAAAAAATCTGAACACGCATCAACAGATTCTTTGGTACTTGTGCTTATTCTTCCACATGAATGAAAAGACAAACCTAATGGAATTGCTATGAATCGATACCACCATAGTACTTAGAAAGATGAATGGTTACCAGTTTTTATGCAAACATTCTGCTGAGATTACTGAAAAATTCCAATATTAAGCGGTCAAGTTATGTTCTTTCTACAAAGATCAGTGCTTTTGAGGAAATGTCACGGAGCCCACAAAAATCAAAATATCAGCAAGGAAGATTAGCAAAGAGCCCTCAAGATTTTAAAGATTATACCAAAATTATTGTCGTAACTCAAAACAGATTTTGCAAACAATTTTGCATTTGCCGTATGCAAGAATAGCGTGTCATCCGAATCAAAACATAATTTTGTGAACTTTAACTATACGCATGATTGAATATCGAAGACCTCGAAAACTATAATCCCGTAACCTTTGAACGATTGAATTTCATTAAAGGGTACGGAAGAAAGTTTTCTTTATACAAACGATATGGTCAGAGGTGTCTCTGATACCAATTGTTAGTCCAAAATAAATACGGAAGCAAATAAAGTTACCTCCGGCCATTGTCGTTTGTAGAAGCCTTCTTCGTGTTGATGTAGTCCTTAGGGTAGTCTTCTAGCCTTGTTCCTCTTGGCTTGAATGAGATGGTTTGATGGACAACCATAGGCTCTTATTTATAGGCTAGGCTAGGGACCCCCTAATCCTGTCTTGATTAGAGTCCGTACCATCACAAACTCTACTGTATGGTGATAATCCCTTACCACCAAGGAGTTGTAGTCAAATACAAGTCTAGGAGATAAGATGACATGGTGATCCACACTATATGTGATTTAAATTAATAAATCACGGGATAAATCTTAAAGATAAACATTACGTCTAATATTTATCCAACACTTCTCCCTTCACTGTTCCACCGTTCCCTTCCCCTCCAACATCCTTATTAACTTACATAATTCTATAAGAATAGGAACCCACCTAATTACTTGGCAATTGTAAGAAGATTACTACAACTCTCATGCATATCTGATAAGCAATTTAGAGTAACTCATTTCCATCCCAAGCCGTAACCCCTGTTCCTATACCCCCTTTCTATATCATGACTAAATCAACAAATCTCCAACAACCAACACCTGAAAGTTTATTCCTTAAATGCTTTCATTCTAAAAGACGTTCCCTCACCATGTTAATCACTTTATATCAAGATGTTTACTTCAAATAAATGAAAGTTTTCTTTTCTACTGCCCAAACGTCTTCTACCCCCCCCCCCCCAATCATTCAACAACGTTTATAACATCTAGCCCCAACAATCAATATTAGGAGAATTTACATCGCTTATACTCCAAGCTACCAAATAATCTAGGATTTCATTAAAAGATAAATCAAGGTCTACTAGGGTCATATTCAAGGCTCAAATATATTTCAAGGTAGATAAAGAAAATACTTGCCTTTAGTTCCTTGTTCTTGATGGATCTTTGAAGATGAGCTTAACCCTTCTTACTTTGAGCTCGGTTGGTACCTCCTTTGTCTTGCTTGAACAAGGCCTTGCTTCTTCCTTGTTCTTCTTTGGCCGGACGTTGATGGGAGAGAGAAAAAAAGAAAGCTTGCTTCTTGGAGTTAGGGGTGAGCTTGGGGAATTAGTTGAAGGCAAAACCATGGAGCCTTCAGGGGAACTCGTTGATATAGAGGGGTCAGAAGAGTGGAGAAGGAGAAGCGTGATGAAGGGAGGTTTGCCCATTGGGGAAGAGGGGCGGTCGTCGGTCTCTCAGAGCAGGAAGAATATGTTGTTTTTGGTCTTTTGAGGTTGAAAGGAATGATTTTGTTTGGGTGGAATTTCTTTATTTATTCTTTTATTATTATTTGTAGAGATATTTTGAGGAGGAGAACAATTTAGACATGGGTCCTTTAGTGTGGTTCTATGGTTTTGGGTTCAGCAGGGGGTGGGCAACCGGCCTACTTAGGAGAGGGCAGTGGAATCTCTCAATTTAACTTTAAAAGCCCATTTAACCATAGTATGGTCTAATTGACTTAAATATTATTAAATTGTATAGACCTATTTATTTGAACAATTTACTTAATAAATTATGTTATTTATATCATAACTTCTGATGAATCAGAACACATTGTAAAATGTACGACCTAGCCCGGAAGCGGGCTGCAACAATCATCCCTCCTTACAATAAGTTTCGTCCTCGAAACTTGTAAATTTGACCGTGATCAACTGTTTAACGTTACTCTTTTTTTTTTTGATTCCACCCCTATTGTATGTCTCAATCATTGTCCGATGTATTGGATGCCTTTCTAGAATCGTACCTTACGGATTTCATTTGGGATTTAGGTGATCCAACTATCAGGTTACTTATCCGATTGTTGAGAACCTTCTAAAAAAACACTCGTCAATCGTACTCTAGCTTTCACGCTTCAGTTGTGCTACTCTGATCGTCTTCTTTATTTGCCATGTTACCACCTTGTGGGACCCTTTTCCTAAAGGCCCTTATCTTGCTGAGCTAGTACAATTCATACTTGGTTAATAGGCAAAAACTAAAATACCAGTACTTCTAATCACATTTAAATTATGCAATTGGGCGTACCTATATATGTAATCCCTTTTTATTACTTCTTGGTGGAGGAATATACCTTTTCGAGATTGAGTGGTCCTGTACTTCAAAATGATCAGAGATTTCGACAAATCAGAGATTTCGACAAAATCAGGAGTGCTTACCTCGGGAGATTCAGTCGGATTTGAGTCTGGACCTGATCCTGAGGTGTCGGGCTGTCCTTTGCTTTCAGAATGCGGTCTGGAAGTTTGGTCTACTTGCTCTTTTGGGACAGTTACAGATAGGACTGGGCTGAGTAACCAATCAAGTGAGTCACCTTTCTTTTGCTCCCCCTGACTACTGATTGTGGAACGAAAGTAATAGTCGAACTCTAAGAAATCACAATCCATAGTGGTGTACATTCGACGAGTGTCTGGGTTATAACATCGATAGCCTTTTTATTGACACTATAGCCAACGAAAACACATTTAACTGCACATGGTTCAAGCTTTTTTTATGAGTTTTAGGGACATGTACATAGACAGTGCAATCGAATATTCTGGGTGAGAGAGTGAGAATGTCAGGAATAGGCACTTGTTTGGAAAGCACAGAAAGAGGGGTATGAAGGTTTAGTATTTTGGTAGGAAGTTGATTAATGAGGTAGACAGTGGTGGCTTCTTCTTCTGGTCAGTAGGTCTTAGGATTATTGGATTCGAGGAGGAGGGCTCGGGTAATTTCAAGAATAATTCGATTTTTCTGCTCAGCCACCCCGTTCTGCTGTGGGGTTTCAGGACATGCGGTTTGGTGAAATAACCCTTTTTCTTGGAAGAAATTTTTCATTTGTGTGTTAACATATTCACCCCCATTATCTGAGCGAAGGATCTGGATTTGTTTCTAGAATTGTGTCTGAATAAGTGAGTAAAAAGAGGTGAATTTTTCAAAGACTTCGGATTTCTGTTTAAGGAAGTATACCCAGGTCATGCGTGTGCAGTCATCAATAAACAATACAAAATAAGAATACCCATTAGGACTAGGGACTGGTGATGGTCCCCAAAGGTCGGAGTTTATTATAGAAAACGGATATGAATTTCTCGTATTATTCAATGGAAATGATTGTCGATGACTCTTGGCCAAAATACAAGTGTCACAAATAAAAGTAGAAGATTTTGGAAACAAATTAGGGAAAATCTGTCTCATATACCCTACTGATGGATGACCCAACCGTCGGTGTCATAGCCAGGCCTACCTATCTACTGTCCCACGAGCCAGCGCTACCGCACTATGTTGGTCGACTTCATCAACAAAGTATAGCCCGTTATACTCAGAACCACACCCAAAAATCTTTCCCGTTTGAATATCATGCAAGAGATAGAAAGACGTGTATATCATTACGGTGTAGTTCAATTCCTTGGTCAAATGACTGACAGATAATAATTTATGAGACAGAGTTGGCACATAGAGGCAATTGGTAAATTTAATTGACGGATTAAGATCAATAGTGCCTGCGCCTCGGACAGGTGCAGTTTCCCCATTGGCAGTCTTGATAATAGATTTTGACGATCGTATGAGGTCATGAAAGTCGGACACATCATAAGACATGGTATCCGTTGCACTGCAGTTGAAGACCCACTGTGTGGCCTTGACCAGGGGCTGCCCTTCTTGGAATCCGTCTCGTATTTTTCTTGGGGGCCCTCCACTATAACTTGCAATGCTATTAAATAAAAGGAAGGGGGCAGCCGAATTTAATGCCTTAAGAACTGGCGCATTCTTCCCTCATTTTCCAGACCCCTTACCTTCTTCTTTTTGCATATTTTCCCTTGGGTTTCTTCTCTGGTCATTCCTGCGAAGTGCTGCTCTACTTCGGCATGACTGGCTCTGGTGCTGGTGACCTCTGGGTTGTCCACTATAGCCCCCGCCATTGCTGGTTTCTGTCCCCTCTTACGACTATTCGGCCACCAGTCTGGATAACCAATTTTCTTAAAGCATCCTTTTACAACGTGTCTTGTGCCTCCACAGAAGGTGCATTTCAGATGAGATTTCGCATCATCCTTGCGAGATGATGAGGCTCCTCTAGACTCTGATCGCTGTCCCTGTGTCCCTCTGATGTGAGATCTGTTTTGGAAGCCTGCGTGTCTGCCTCCCTTGGCCGCTGCTAGGCCACTTCCAGTGTCTGAGGGATAATCTCTCAATGATGACTCTCCTTCTCCCTTCATGATTCCTCTTCTGGTCACTTCTCGTCGTATCTGGGAGTAGGCCTCCTCCACTGTGGAAGAGGGTCCTGTTTTAGCAGCCCCTCCTTTCAATGTCAAAATCATCACTGACGGCCTGCAAATTGATAGAGACGCATCTGTTGTTGGATTTGGTTGTATTTAGTCATGTCTGCTGGGCACTCCGTTAGGTTGGGCTGTCTGCAGTCTATTTCTTTCCACACGGCCTGCAACTGGCTGTAGATGCGCTCAACTGGCTGTGTGTCTTGTCTCATTGTGTTGGCTTTTACTGTCAGATCATAGATCTGCAGTGGGTCTCTGCCTGATCCAAACGTTGCTTCGATTCTCTTCCATATATCCCACGAAGTGGGATAGTCTATATACTGGTTGACTACTTCGGCATCAATATTCTCAAGAATCCATGTGATCATCATTGAGTCTGCTTGACGCATTTGGTGAAGCATGGGTTGTCCGAGGATGGAGGGGGGCAGTGATGTGATTGAGTCTTCTCCGGCAATCAAGTGCTAGACTTAATTTTCTAGCCCAAACTGTATAGTTAAGATCGTTGAGTTTCTCTGTCAGATTGAGTGGCTGACTGGAGATGATCTCGGTTGCCTCGGTTTTGGGTGGCAATTTTTGGAACAATTCCAGAATTTAGGACAGACTGTATGTCTAAGTTTTGTGGGTGGATGCTTTGGCTGTTTCAGAGGCGCCGGAAGAAGATGGAGTCTAATCTTCCATTGCCTCAGGTAAGTATTTTTGGTAGATGAGGATTAGCCGCTTGGCCGGTTGTGTACCGCCTCAATGGTGTGGCTCTGATACCATATTAGAACAATAACACTAGAAATGATTTGAAATGATTTGAATGAGTTTTCATTTATATTGCAATACAGACGTAGTACATAGATATAGGTACAAGGATTGAGTATTTTAGGCAATATACTAATCAGCAGTATCTCCTATATCAATCAGCATTAAATCCAGATTGATTCGGTTTTAATCCCGAATTATTCACTTTCCTTACAGGTCGGATGAATGTAACCATACTTAGAAAGTTGTTTCCTGATGACCCATAATGAAAATTGCGTCAAACTGTGTCGATCAACTGCTGCTTCACAATATAATAAGCGCAATCAATTTAGTGAGTCATTTTATTTTATTACATCATATTCCAAAGCTAAAGAGGAGTGTGTCTTTGACTCCATTAGAAATGGAATCATTGTCGAATATCAAACGCATAAGTTTTATAGATAGATACGGCTTAAACATTGTTGCATGAGCTCCCACATCTATACGATTTATTTCTTTTAAGGGATTATCGGTCAGTAGGTGAATATAAGAATAGAGTTATAAGGGATTGGCGATATGCATTCATTATTATGGTGCGTGGTGAGGGGTAATGTGGGGTGGGGAGGGATTAGGGAGGGTGTTTGTGATATTGACATGGCTTGAATGCAAGTGAAATAAATATATAAGACCAAGTGGTTATGGATATAATATGATCAATGTTCTAAGCATGATTCAACATAAGAGGATAAAGTCATGCACTGATGACAAAATTCTAATCAGCTACCGCGTTTGATTTATATTATATATCGTTCAAAGTTAAGACATAAATATGAATAAGATCAATAATGACATATAACACGAAAAAGATTAATACATCAATGATAATTAGAAATAAAACATAACATATAGGTTAATTGGTAATAGATGAGACTAATTAAGAGACAGGGCCATGCTAAATGCAATTTTGACATTGTGAAATAATCATTTTATTTGTAAAGATAGTTGTTACAAATTCGAACTTAGATTTATACATATTAGGTGAAGCTAAGTAATTCTAATCCAAGACGACATACAGAGGAGTGTGATCTTTTTTCCAGTCAATCTCTCATGAAGTCTCTCTGCAACCTCAAATGGCTATGCTTTTCCATTTAAACCGACAACACACATATATATACACACATATACATATATATATTAAAATTGGGAAGGGAATCGAACTCGAGACCCGAAAATGGGATAAATGCTACTAAACCGCTAGACTTAAAGGTTTTTCGCTATATATATATATATATATATATATATATATATATATATATATATATTACGAGATTAGATAGTAAACATTAGGCTATTCTCATCTCACATACAACTATTACTTCCTAAAATTTTACCTTAAAATTTAACTATTGCAACAACACTATTTGTAACGTGTCAGTTTTTCTAGAAAGCATGCACCACCACAATTTAAAAAATCTGAATGGTCTGTAACAAGAGAAGATCCAATAGTAGTATCTGATTTGTGAAGAAAAATTTTGCCTTATTCTGATGTCTAATTTCATATTAGAGTTAATTACTTTTTTATTTAGATTTTAAAATATCTAAAACTTTTTAAATTATATTTTTTACTCAAGTGTTTTAATTTGTTGTACCAAATATCTAGTTTGTGTAATTAGTAAAAATTTGATAGTCAAACTAGCAATGATTTAGCGACTAAACCAGATATTTAGTACAACAAATTTAAAAAATCTGGATAAAATTGTAATTTTAAAATTTTGAAATATTTTGCGCAACAACTCAAAAATATTTAACTAAAAAATATGATTAATTAAAAAATAATAATAATGTGGGGCTTCTTAATGTTAGGGAGGAACTTGAGAGATATTGGAGCAAAAGGTGAAACTCCACCGTCACAGCTTCAAGGAGTATGTGATGAGGATACAAATCAGAAGTCCATCGGCCTCCTAGATTGGATGAGATCTTACGCAGTGACCCACACAAGGTGTCCCCCAGTAATCCAGGCATTCAGCCTAGCAGTAGAGGAACACCCATACTGTGCATGTCTCTGGAATCAAACGCTTGACCTCTTGTAGCAAATTTCAACCCAAGTACTAACTGAACTATGTCATGGGGAGAGATATTAGTTGGAGAGGGGATGTGATCCTTACAGTGACTAGGTACCTGTTAGGACCGGAAAAAAAAGATAATAATATTAAATTTAAAACTTATCCTAAACTACCCAATCCCCTCCCCAAATCCCACCAATCACGCCCCCTCCCCAAAATTGAAACCCTCAGTCGTTCCCACTATTTATGGCACAACAAAAATATTAAAAAAAATAAAAATAAAACATTCCCCCCATAAATTGCTCAGCGAGCCTCACTACACACACCTTCACTACACCCACATTCAAACATTCAGCTGAGAGGCATATGGAGAGCAAAAAGAAAAGAAAAAGAAAGAAGAGAGAAAGAAAGAGAGAAAGAGGGAAGAGAAGGAGGGAGAAAAAGTCACCCGCACCGAATCCAACCACCTTGCCTAGAGACTTCTTCGTGAAAAATGTAGGTTACCCTCCCCTCTGTCGGATTGCTTTGAATTCTTCACTAAGAAGAGATATTGCTTAGATATAGATCACATAGCACGGAAACAGATTGGAATGGGTTTGGGTTATCGAAAAACGCACACGGAGACGGCGCGTGTAGCACACGGAGGCGGCGCGTGTAGCACACGCACAGCGGCCCCGCGCGTCCCTGCGCGGCGCGTACTGTTCACGCGCTGACATGTCACCAGCAAAATGTCGGGAGCATTAAAATAAGACCAATGGAATTGGTTTGGGGTTAATCGGAGTTAAAACGAATAAGTTATGAATTTTTAAAGAAAATTAGAAAAAAAGAAGAAGAAAAGGAAGGGCAGACTGCAGCCGTGCGGGCCACGTGCAGCAGCTAGGCCAGACAGAAATTGAACAGGACCTAGAACTGTAAATTAAAAAATAGGTAAAAAGAGGCTGAGGCCAGTAGGCCAGCCGGCCTCTTACTGGGCTGGCACGCAGGAGTAGAGCCAGGGAAATAAACAGGGCCTGAGGTTTTTGTTTTGTTTTAGAATCATGTTAAAGATTAAATGAATATATTATTATAATTGCTATTTAATAAATAATTAAAAAAATCGAAACTCAGTACACGAAAAAATTAAACAAAGTAAAATAAACTAAAATAAAATAAAACAAAAAAATAAAATAAATAGGGTCAGCCACGGAAAAGAGGGAAAAAAGTATATTTAATTAATATAATATTAACATCATTTAGAAACCCATTAAATATATAAAAATAAATTAAAATAAAAGGAAAAAAGGAAAATGGAGAGTGAAGTAAATGAAATTAAAGCAAGAAAAAAATATAGTAGGGGAAGATAAAAATATTTAATTAAAATATTTAAGTGCTTGAAAGCCTAGGAAAAATAAAATAAAGTGTAGAAACCTAAAATAAAGTCTAGAAAGATAAAATAACGGTAGAAGATAAAATATAGTAATGAACCCCACGCAACATAGGGCAACTCCGCAATATAGGTAATACGCAAAATAGAACGGAGCATGCAACATAGGACAAATGGAAGTGTGCAAGTGTGACGCATTCATGAAACGAGCATTGCATTGGGCCTATGAGCCGTGTGGTCCTACGGGACGTGTGGCCTGACGAGGCGTGTGATGGGTGTTGGTAATAATGGTTACCTTCACCTAATAGGACCCGGGGCATGCATAGCATATCATGGAAAAGAAAGAGCATAACGTGCGATATTAAATGACTGCGTGTGACACGTAGATAGAAGTGCATGCATCATGATGTTACGCATTGCATTGTTATTGTTGATTATCGTTGTCCTTGTTATTGAGTTGTTTCAGTGCTACGGTTTGGGATACGGATCGGGTCGGGTATGTGTTATTTTCTTATTTATGCTATATTTGCTTTACTATTTATTTGTTTATGCTTCATTGCTTTATTTACCTGCTCCATGCTTTATGTGTTACTCGACTCAGTATGTGACCGTCCCTTTTCGGGAGAGACGGGTAACCTACGAGTGACTCCCATCACTCACCCCCCACCACCCCTCCACAGGTGAGCAGGATTAAGAGTATATATGTTTAACGAGGCTGAGAAGAGTGAGATGGGCTCGAGAAGGGATCTTGTTGACCAAGAGCTTGTCCATGGGATAGTCAGATAGACCTCCACCTAGGTTTATTGTTCGATCTTAGTATTTCATATTTGACTTAGCAGGTTTCGTCAACCCTTGTACTCGATTTCATTCTGGTGGATTTAATTTAATCAAGATGTTTATTTCTTTAATTATCGTTTCCGCGAAAAATTTCTACGTCAGTTTTGACGTGCAAAGAAGTTTGAACGACGCTTTGTAGTCCTCGTAGTAGGCTACGGCGGGTGCACTGTTCCCGATGCTAGGGCTCGGGAGCGGGGCGCTACAGGTGGTATCAGAGCCGAGGCTCCAGATCCGCCTCGGAAACGCAGGATTAATTAGATCACTTAGACATAAGCTACGATCTTTTATTAAAATGACGATTTTACCCCCTAGGAGCAACATAGGCCTAAGTGATGATCTTATACTTAAGATACGATCTGGTTAAAGGGTACGAGGGTGAGCGACCGTTTCCTTACTTAATTACTATTCTGCCCCTAAATTTTAGCATGAATTCTGTAAACGACAGAATTTTCTAAATTACCCCTGAACATTTGCACGCAACCCCTTAGTTATTAGAAATTCACAAAATACCCCCTAACTTAGCTTGTATTTAAATAAATATTTCTTCGATCGCTTGAACATTCCAGAAAAGTCCAGCAAGACATGAACAAGCCAGTAATAAAGGAAATGATGGTGACAACCCCCGATCAGGGGATTATCCCCAATCACTTGAAGATGGCATAGTCGCCATGACCAACACCTTAGCACAGTAGTACCAGCTGTTGAACTAGCAGGCACCGCCTCTACCACCGCACTCGGACCGGAGATTATTCGACAAGGAGATGCGGAAGAGTGGTGGCATAGCATACCTGACACCACCAATCACTTGGATCTAATTGCGGAATGAGTCCAAGAGGTATTACACGTCGGGAGTACGATCTTCAAAGAATGGTTCCAGATCCACGGCAAAAATGTAGATTTAGGCCATGATATTATAAATTACATTACGAATTTGCCCCTAAGCCTCATTCTTAGACATAAATGATGATTTGAAGATGGGCAATGATCATGAACATAGTAACTACTCTCATATATAAGCGATAATCCTGAGCATAAGTCACAATCTTAAATATAAGTAATGATTCTGATTAAGAGTTGACCTTAGACATAACTGCTGAAGGTAGTCATAAGCATTGATTATACACTAAGTATGATTTTAGAAATAAGACATGATCTTAGACTCAAAAAAAATGATGATACTAAGAACAATCCTAGGAGTAAGTTATGATCTTAGACTTAAGGAGACGATCGGTTACAGAACACGTATACCTAGGGTTTACCATATAATTTTACTTATGCACCACATCTAAGTTTGACATGACTCTTTGTATATTCCATTAGCTGTGACTATAATAACCCTGAGCGAATAAGTAAATGATTAAAGTACATAAATAGTAATGCTGATCAGGATGCTCTACCGCAAGCGCTGATTGACATATTAGTTTGAATAGGTTAGGCGATGTTGGACTGCTTAATCATAACAGCAGCATGGGACCCGGTACCATTAGAGTAAAGTAAAACGGACCATATTCTTACTTGGGGTAGCATCAGAGCAGGCTTAAGTCTAAGTTGAGACAATAGCTACTAAGAAATGAATTATTATAGTACAATAGATATTAAGAGATGATTTATAGAGAAATGATAAGAAATTAAGTAACGATTTATAGGAGCATTATAATTAATAGCGTTTAGTAAGAAAATCATATGAAGGAATTTGTAGTCTAGGGTTAAGATGTTGAATGTAGGGTTATGAAAATAGGTCAAGGCTACTCGTATTACTAGATAATTGTGATTGCCGCGCATTAACATAGTAAATATAGTAGAATGATATATCACTACAAAATCGTTGGTTAGTGTTGACGTCGAGACATTAGACTTGAATTTAGTAGGCTTGAATTAAAATAGAACAGGAATGAACAAGTAGTGGTTGATTTTCATATGAACTGGAATAAAATTAAAAGTTCAAATAACCCAGTAACGAGGTACAGTGGAACAATATGGCACGCGGAAGCATGGTGAATTAGAACACCTTAAGTCGTTCAATAATTATTGTGCCATGCTAGGATTGGACCAATTTAAGTTAAAGATTTTATCATGAGTAGACAAACATTAGACTTATAAGAAACTGTATATAGGGGATCTTATCCGGAAAAAAGAGGATGACCGTAGAATTATACGAGATATTGGACTGATATACTTTCAAATAGATAAATACTTTATATAAGCTCTTACACCAATGTATAACTAAATTTTAACAAGTACTTTAAAAAACATTGTCTTCGAAAACACCTTATTGAGTCTCATTTTTTTGTAGTCTACTAAACATTACAATGCTAATTCTTTTCTGTATTTGTATTCAACATAATAAAAAAAATTCACTTCTTTGACTACCTTAAAAAAAAGAAAAAAAACTTTTAAACTATTGATGTTAACCAAAAACGATATGTTTGTATACAATCATTACACAAGGTTTCAACTTTCGTTTCATTACATCTATTTCTGTCAAAATTAATTTATCTGACGAATATCGATATCGCGAGCGTTTTATCTATTAAAGTGTTTTTGAAGTTATTTATCTGCTTGCGATGATCTTACTTAAATTTTATCAAATCAAAAAGTAGCTTTCAAGCATATATTTTTTTGAGAGAACGAAAGGTACCGTACTCAAATTGTTTTTTATAAAACTTTACCTCATTAAGTTTTAAACTGTTTTACCGCAATTTTAACGAAATACTTTGCAAACAAGTTATATTGTTATTTTCAACACCGCCTTGCAAAAATGAGTATATTATTTCGGTTCTTGTGTTTACAATAAATAGGAATGTTATTATCTTAAAACAACTAAAGTTATATTCCAACTTATAGCCACGGAAATCACATTTTTATTCAAAGAAAAGTATGTCCGTACACATATTTCATATACTAGGCTGCTAACAATATCTCCGGAAAAGTAAAGACATGGTTCTTAAAGGAGTTTACAACTGTTCTTAAGGTGTCGTAGTTCATAATTATCACAGTGGGTGGGCGATATTAGTCGTGTTGATTAAGTTGACTAAGAGCGATAAATGTTGGTTTAAGATGTTGTTGTGTACCGTTATAAGAAGGCATCGATTGGGGGTTTGATGGTTGAGCTATACAAAATATATTAGCATGTTCTAAGGGATCATGAATTGGTGAGCTTTGATTTGTTCAGAGATTTAGTTAGCTTATGGTGAACCGCGTCTTGTTGGTAATTGATTTGAAAAAAAATGTTTCAATTAAAGCACGGTACAACAAGGTGGCGCAACATGAACGTGGTGTACTAGAATGCCCAACGTTGCTTAATGTATATATAGGCAATGATAAGTTGGCAACATCTTAAGTTGAAAGGTAGCACAATGACGAGTTACAATTGAGATGTAGGCTAATGTTATACATAGAAATTTGAGACTACGACTAGTTGCAAGTGAAGATCAAACAATATCAGTGTGATATAGCAAATTCATGGTTTACCCTAAACTTTCTAAGGTCTCGTTGGCAGTTTAAGGAAATAAGTTACAATGGAAATAAATGAGTTATATGATCTAAACACTTGATCAATGGAATTTGTCGTAAGAATTTTTAATTGTAAAATACAATTACATAAGTTCAACGATATATATTTAGTGTTATGAGTTAGCCTTGAGATAAATAATTGCCTAGCGGTAAGGTCGACACGACAACTAATGGATGATAGCGAGTGTTATTAGAGTATGTTCAACATTATCAAGGTGTTAGTAGCAACTAAGAAAATGACTGATAAGAAAATACACAAGTTTCGAGGACGAAACTTTTTGTAAGGGGGGTAAGATGTTAGGACCGGAAAAAAAAAATAATATTAAATTTAAAACTTATCCTAAACTACCCAATCCCCTCCCCAAATCCCACCAATCACGCCACCTCCCCAAAATTGAAACCCCCAGCCGTTCCCACTATTTATGGCACAACAACAATATTAAAAAAATAAAAATAAAACATTCCCCCCATAAATTGCTCAGCGAGCCTCACTACACACACCTTCACTACACCCACATTCAAACATTCAGCGGAGAGGCATATGGAGAGCAAGAAGAAAAGAAAAAGAAAGAAGAGAGAAAGAGGGAATAGAAGGAGGGAGAAAAAGCCACCCGCACCGAATCCAACCACCTTGCCTAGAGAATTCTTCGTGAAAAATGTAGGTTACCCTCCCCTCTGTCGGATTGCTTTGAATTCCCTCGCATTCTGTTTTGAGAATTATTTGATTATCATTGCATGTATATCTTTTGTATGTTTATCAAGAATCCTTTATGTTGGAAATTGCGTGTTTGGCCTTAGATATAGATCACATAGAACGGAAATAGGTTGGAATGGGTTCGAGTTATCGAAAAACGCACACGGAGGCGGCGCGTATAGCACACGCACGGCGGCCCCGCGCGTCACTGCGCGGCGCGTACTGTTCACGCACTGACATGTCACTGGCAAAATGTCGGGAGCGTTAAAATAAGACCAATGGAATTGGTTTGGGGTTAATCGGAGTTAAAACGAATAAGTTATGAATTTTTAAAGAAAATTAGAAGAAAAAAAAGAAGAAAAGGAAGGCTGGCAGGCCAGGCGCTGGCAGGCTGCAGCCTTGCGGGCCAGGTGCAGCAGCTGGGCCAGACAGAAATTGAACAGGGCCTAGAACTGTAAATTAAAAAAAAGGTAAAAAGAGGCTGAGGCCAGTAGGCCAAGCGGCCTCTTACTGGGCTGGCGCGCAGGAGTAGGGCCAGAGAAATAAACAGGGCCTGAGGTTTTGTTTTGTTTTAGAATCATTTAAAGATCAATTGAATATATTATTATAACTGCTATTTAATAAATAATTAAAAAAAAATTCGAAACTCAGTACACGAAAAAATTAAACAAAGTAAAATAAACTAAAATAAAATAAAACAAAAGAAATAAAATAAATAGGGTCAGCCATGGAAAAGAGGGGGAAAAAGTATATTTAATTAATATAATATTAACATCATTTAGAAACCCATTAAATATATAAAAATAAATTAAAATAAAAGAAAAAAAAGAAAATGGAGAGTTAAGTAAATGAAATTAAAGCAAGAAAAAAAATATAGTAGGGGAAGATAAAAATATTTAATTAAAATATTTAAGTGCTTGAAAGCCTAGGAAAAATAAAATAAAGTATAGAAACCTAAAATAAAGTCTAGAAAGATAAAATAACGGTAGAAGATAAAATATAGTAATGAACCCCACGCAACATAGGGCAACTCCGCAATATAGGTAATACGCAAAATAGAACGGAGCATGCAACATAGGACAAATGGAAGTGTGCAAGTGTGACGCATTCATGAAACGAGCATTGCATTGGGCCTATGAGCCGTGTGGTCCTACGGGACGTGTGGCCTGACGAGGCGTGTGATGAGTGTTGGTAATAATGGTTTCTTCACCTAATAGGACCCGGGACATGCATAACATATCATGGAAAAGAAAGAACATAGCGTGCGATATTAAATGACTGCGTGTGACACGTAGATAGAAGTGCATGCATCATGATGTTGCGCATTGCATTGTTATTGTTGATTATCGTTGTCCTTGTTATTGAGTTGTTTCAGTGCTACGGTTTGGGATACGGATCGGGTCGGGTATGTGTTATTTTCTTATTTATGCTATATTTGCTTTACTATTTATTTGTTTATGCTTGATTGCTTTATTTTCCTGCTCCATGCTTTATGTGCTTTATGTGTTACCCGACTCAGTATGTGACAGTCCCTTTTCGGGAGAGACGGGTAACCTACGAGTGACTCCCATCACTCACCCCCCACCACCCCTCCACAGGTGAGCAGGATTAAGAGTATATATGTTTAACGAGGCTGAGAAGAGTGAGATGGGCTCGAGAAGGGATCTTGTTGACCAAGAGCTTGTCCATGGGATAGTCAGATAGACCTCCACCTAGGTTTATTGTTCGATCTTAGTATTTCATATTTGACTTAGCAGGTTTCGTCAACCCTTGTACTCGATTTCATTCTGGTGGATTTAATTTAATCAAGATGTTTATTTCTTTAATTATCGTTTCCGCGAAAAATTTCTACGTCAGTTTTGACGTGCAAAGAAGTTTGAACGACACTTTGTAGTCCTCGTAGTAGGCTACGGCGGGTGCAGTGTTCCCGATGCTAGGGCTCGAGAGCGGGGCGCTACAGTACCATATCTACAACTCGCTAAATAAGTAAGTCATTACTACCCATTTAGAAAAATAACTATAATCATGGTTTTGGTTATATTTAGGTTGCATGTTTAGAATAATCAAATCAATAAATGTGAGAATATGGCATTATATATATTACAAAATGTTAATACTTATTTTAATATTATAAAGCAATTCGATTCTTATAAATAATACTATTGTTCTAGACTAAATGTTATTTGTTGCTTTCACCGGATTAAAAAAATGAAACAAATAAAACAGTAACCTAAACTTATGATGTAACTATTTGTTTAGTTCCGAAATCTTAAATTCCTAAACATGTCATTTAATCAATTTTTTAATCAAATTTTTTCAGTTCTAAGGCAAAACATCCAAGTATTATGTCTTATTGAAAAAGTAACCTGACACTCCACATGGGTAACCAAAACATCCAAATATGAAATTGCAAGTTTTCTAACTATTTTATATTGTTACAATAAATGTCTATTTTGATACATTAGTGACGATTTTAAGTTTAAAATAGTAACTATTTGACAGCAAACATAGACATTTAATACACCAAATTAATAACATGGTAGATAAATAAACTGTAATTTTAGAAATTTTAGACGTGTCGTATAATAAATGTAAGAACATGTAAGATGTGATTAACTACTACGACAAACCAAAACAAGCTTTGGGTAGATCGCAAAACATAGCTTAGTTGGTACTCAAGTTGGGATTTGCTATAAAAGACCAAGAGTTCGATTCTAGAGACAAACACAATGCGAGTGTTCCACTAACGTTAGTCAGAAGGTCTTGCTTGCGTGGTACACCTTGTGTTTGTCATTGTGTAAGTTATCCTTCAACTTAGGAAGCCGCAGAGGTCTTAATTTGCATCCTACACAATGTTTCTTAGACCGTGGGGTCGCTCAGCGTCAGGTATGCCATTTCGCTCCAAGACAAGCTTTGGATACACATGTCTCCAGAGCATAGTCCAGTAGTTAGTAGTCGGGTTGAGGATTGACAACAAGCTTTGGGTACACATATGCACTCCTATATATATGGTCGAGTTCAGTTATATCCATATGTATATACGTCTTCTTGTATATATGTATACAGTCAACTGGTGAACAGGTTTGGGACTGCAAACGTTAGACATTTCGATTGGTAACTTTCGCTTTCACACACGCTACTGCAAAACGTTTCTGCAACTTCCACCTCATTTGCAGCATTCTATTTCCGATTTAAAAATGGTGCGTCCAATCTCCAGTCTTTTTAATTTCCGATCCGTATATCTCTAGATTAAGAGCTCTCGTCAGAGGCGGCGAATCACGCTTGCGTAATCAGATTGTTTCTATAAAGTATAGATAATGAAATTCTATATATCGGCAAGGGGGATTAAGACATTGACGCTATCCAGTACAGTAGCTGAGGAGGACGGAGGAGGCGGTGGATTTGGGGATATGATGAAGGGGAAGAAAGGATCGGTTGTCGGCGGATGTCGGCGGCGGCTGTTTTATCGGAAGATGTTGTTGTCGGTGTTACTGCTGCTAAGCTTGCTTTTGTCCGTCGTTTTTCTGAGGATTGCTTTTCTCCTCCTTGAATCTGCTGCTTCTTGCTTTTCCTCTCACGGTAATTTTTTTTACACATTTTCGAATTCACTTCTTTTTTTTATTGAAGACTAAATTCACTTTAATCCCCTATAGTTTTTTTTTTTTACACTTTTCACTTCTCTATTTCTATTCGCGCTTGAATAAAGTTGAATTTATACAAAATTATAGAAGAAAATTTGTTGTTTTTAACTTTTAACCAGAATCAATCAATTTCCCAATATATACTAACTTGAATTTATACAAAATTATAAAAGAAAATTTGTTGTTTTTAACTTTTAACCAGAATCAATCAATTTCCCAATATATACTAACGATAGTAAAGATATCGTTAGGGTTTTAGAAGAGTGAGAGTTATGCAAACAATATCTCCATCTAAAGGGATAGAGTCTTTATACGTACGTATGTAAACATAATAGGAGAGAGATATGTTCTTTTAGTTTGTTAAATAGTGTCGGGTTGAAAATGTTCGTTTAGTTTGTTAAATAGTGTCGGGTTGAAAATTTCCAGGGGTAAAGTTACCAGACTGTTTGCCGTGGAGGTTTGTAGGCGGGACTGATGCAATTCTGGTATGTATAATAATTTTTCACCTTTATTGTACGGACTGTTTTGCCCTTTTGTGTTCTTTTATCGTTTACTATTTGCTAGTACTGGTCCAGTATCAGTCTATAAGGAAGTTTTTGTTAAAAGTAAATACTCATATATTTAACAAATGTTGTTATATTTGATATTTTTATATACCGTAAATGAATATTGATGATGTCAGATTTATCACCAAGTATTAAATTTGATATGGGGTTACGCCGTCAGTTGTCTGTAGTAGGCCGTTGGCCGATCTGCACAAAGAAACGAGGTCAGAGGACCCGGGATCTATGGCCCCGGGTAATACCCTCCGACGGTCAAGTCAGTTGAGGTCATTTTTGGAGAGGTTTATATACTGATGAAAGTTTTAAAGTAAAGGTTTTCTGGTAAACCTGAGTTTTCACCGTGAAGAAGATGAGTCACAGTTGTAATTTGTCAATTGTTTCTTTTTCTTCTTTCTCCTGTTTTCTGCCTTTTATATGGCGGCTTGGGCCAATGCATGGGCAGAGACTGGAAATCGTGACAGACAAGGAGGTCATAAGGATGACTCTTGCTCTTGCATATTCGCCACGTGGCTCGGTACTGAGCTGAGTAAGCTAGTTTGAAACACTTGGCTAGGAGTTTCACCTGGTAGAATTACCCAAGGTAAACTCCTAGAACCGAGGCCAAACCTTCCAGAAGTACTCGGAAGCAGCCGAGATGACTTAGAATGTGGGATCAGCTTGCTGAGACGTAGGTGGCCGACTTCAGATAACATGGGTATGCCCATTATGATGTCCGCAGCTGACGTCACAAGTAGCCCGAGATCATCGGGTAAAATGGAACCGAGGCCAAGATACGGCCCTTTGGCCGAGTTACTCTATGGCCGAGATGGGGCTGATAACCGAAATGAGGTCTTTAGGCCGAGATGGCGCCATGGCCGTTTGGCTGAGATGAATTGTTTGTCGGTATATGACCTTACCAATCTCTGGGCCGACCCGCGGGACTTAACGTTTTTACGTCCATACCCTACCGTTGACTGTTGATGACTAACGGGTGGTATTTCTTGGTTCATCACTTGCCCCCAGATTAGTTTGGCCGAGCTGAGCTGAGAGGGCAGACTAATCTATTCGGAATTTTTAACGTGTCGTCCTTCCACCGATGATGTGTCAATCTCTGATTAGACCGCCCAGCATATTTATTAGTTTGCACAGAGTACGAAGCGTTTGTGGTCATCTTTGGCCGAGATGATTAGACTGAACTGTCCAGATTCATAAATTCGCCGTCTTTTCTAGCACGTGTCCATCTCGGATTTGTTTGTTCTGCGCATTTACTGTTTACGCAAAGTACGAAGCAGCAGTTGTGCAGCTTTTGGAATTTGGCCGTTTCAGGAATCGAGGCCAATTAATCCGAAATGACCTTTGGGCTGCTGAGATAAAGCCTTATAAATAGGTCCTTCGCCAGTCATTTCTCCTCTTTATTTGCTCCGGCATTCCGCTTGCTCCTCCGGCGATTTTCTCTGATTCCGGCAACTCCGGCCTTACTCAGCCTTCGTCCAGCCTCCTTCTTCCTTGCCTTAAGAGCTTCTGTAAGTCTTCTTCTTCAATCTTCCATTATGTCTTCTCCTTCTCGTGATTCCCAAAACCTTACGGAGGGTGGTTCTTACACCGCCGGTGGTGGAGTGACCATCAGCTCTTCGTTTCCGTCAGGCAGATCTGCCTATGCCGATGATCTTCCCATCGACAGTTTGCGTCGGACCACCGGTGACTCTGCTCAGTCCAGCAGAGCCCTCACCGTAATCAGCTCGTCGCCGGAGCAAGCAGAGACTGCTTCTGCTCCGGCATCTGTAAATCCTTCGGCCCCTCTGAGGGGCCCATCTCAGTTTTTGGGAGTCATCGAAAGAGGTCGGCATCTCCTCTTGTTCAAGAGACTTCTTCTACCCTATCCGAGGCTGACCTGGATAGAATCTGTAAATTTTACAAAATTGATAAAAATCGATTCGGCCCAATCCTTCCTTTGTCCGGTCAGACTGCTTATGATCCCCCAAGGGATTATGAGGCAGTCTATGAAGATTACTTCAAGTCTGGCTTCAATCTTCCTGTCCCTGAACCACTTGTCCGTATCATGCGGGCTTATGGACTCAGGCTTCCTCAAATTCAGCCTAATGGCCTCAAGCTCATTCTTTGCTATCTCCTTCTTCTCAGAATAGTTGAGTTCCCTTTCAATGCCACTATTTTTCGAGCCCTTTTTGCATGTCGGACCTCGCATAGCTGGTATTATTTCAGCAAGCGAGCGTCTAGTATAGATTTTCCTTTTGCCATTAATATTCCAACTTCCTACAAAAGATGGAAGGGGAAATTCTTTTACGTCAAAAAGTCTGAGCTGCCGAGCGGGAACATCTGGAAGTCTGGCAGAGCTGACAATATGAGGCCGAGCCAAGACTACTGGGATGAAGCAGACAGAATTCGGTCATTTCCCGTGGTCATAGACTGGCAGAAAGTTGACTCTGAGATTTGGATAGCTGCCGACATAGCCCATTCAGCTCTTGGTGACAATTATTTGCCTCTCTCTCCGGACCAGTTACTTATTGTCCGAGGTGGATATTGCTGTTTTTGTTTTCATCCTCTTTCCCTTTTTTCAGTATCTAACTGTTTTATTCTTAATGCAGGTGCAATGGCTGGACCTTCCTCTCGTGCTGACTTAATGGCTGAGGCAGCGGCCAGGAAGAGGGCTCGGAGGGAAAGGAGAATAGCGGCTTTGGGCTCTAGGGGAGCTTCTATTTCAACTCTGCCCCCAGCCCCAACTGTTGCTCCTGCTGAGCCTGAGCCAGCGGAGCCTGAATCAGGTAAGCTTTCCCTTCAAACGCAAAAATTTTCTAAGTGTTAACACTTGTTTGGATTTCGACTTGCTTTACTTCTTTGCAGCCCTGCCAATTGTAGTAATGGATGATGAGCCTGAGGTTGAGATCCAGCCTCAGGCTTCTGCTGATTCAGAAGTTCCAGCAGAGGCTGGTGAAGGCTCCAGCCTTCGCCCTAGAAAAAGGCAAAGAGGTGAAGGTTCCAGCAGTCGTGACCCGGGGCCATCTCAGCCCTCGGAGATGATCGCTGCTGAGCCGGCTGAGGAAAACCTGCCTCAACCGGGAGAAATTCAAGACCCAATCCTTATTAGGTTTTCTGAAGGGGATTCAGCTATGGATCCCAGCATAGCTCGAAGACTAAACAAGGTGGCAGTTTTACCCTTAGACCACCAAAAGTTTAGGGCGACTGGCTGGGACGAGCTGTCAAATTCCTTTCAGTCTAACATCGCTTTGGTAAGCAAAGCTTCCTCTGAGTGCCTTGTTTGCTTTTTATTACTTAACTTTTTCTAACTCTGTTTCTTTTGCAGGTCCGATCCCAGGAGTTAGAGATTCTAACTCGTAGTGGAGAGTTTCGTGGGGAGCTCGAGAATAAAAACAAGCAGCTTGAAGAAGCTGAGCAAAAGAAAGCTGAGCTGACCCAGGAAAATGCTAACCTGCAAGCTGAGAACTCTCAATTCCAGCGAAGGGCTGAAGAGGCTGAAGTGCAGCTGGCCACCTCCAACTCCAAGGTGGACGAGTTGGAGAACAAGGTGGCAGATCTGGAGCTGACCTCCACTCAATCTCTAAATGAGATTGAGTTCTTGAAGAAGCAACTGGCTGAGGCGAGCAAAAGAGCAAAGCTGATGAAGAGCAAATTGGCTTACTGCGCCATCAGTTGACTGAAGTAGAGATCAAGACCATTATGGACTTCAAAAAGTCCAAGTTTTTTGAAGAAAATATGATCCTTCTGCAGAGCGCAGCCATGGAGGTTGGCCGAAGAGAAGCCATCGATGTCTGCTCAACCATTTACCCAGACTTGAACAAAGAAAATCCTCGTCTAGCTGAGTTGTACAATCCTCTTGCTTCCCAAGACTTTGAAGAACAATTTCAAAAATTTGTAGACGGTGCTGATTTGAGGGAAGAAGATGACTAGACTTAGGATTTTTCTTTGTTTATCTTTAGTTGAGCAGATATCGACTTGTACCTTGAACTTAATTCTCAATCAATGAAAACTTATCTTTTCTGGCTTAGTTTTCTCTTCTGTCTTCAGCATTTGTTTTTCAAGTTTATTTTTCAAAGTTATTGTTGCTGAGTTTCCATGCCAGTCTTATCAAACTTAATCACCTTCATTGAAAATAACCTAAGTCTCCAAGTCATAAATTAAACCAGTTGTTTGGGCTGAACTGACTCATGGATAAACTTAAGATGAACTCTGCCTTGTTTATATCAGGCTCTGACTTTGGCTATAGTTGTACTTCCAAATCTTGAATGTGTAATATTGCTTTTTAACGCAACTTTATCTAGTCTGACTAGATCAAGTAAGGTATGTGTACCTTGTTCTGTTTCACTTCGCCCTCTTTATGTTAAGAGGATTTTTGAAGCTTGTTTGTACGAGTATTCCCTTTAGTGAGTCTTTACCTCAGGCTTGCTGAGGTTTTGCAAATCATCCTTTAATGGACTTTTGCCTCGGACCTGCCGAGGTCTTGTTTTTTTTCCTTTGGCAGGCTTTTGCCTCGGACCTACTGAGGTCTTGATCTATCCTTTAGCGGGCGTTTGCCTCGAACCTGCCGAGGTCTTGATCTATCCTTTAGCGGGCGTTTGCCTCGGACCTGCCGAGGTTTTGATGTACCCTTTAGCGGGAATTTGCCTTGGACCTGCCAAGGTCTTATGAGAGCATTCCATAGTGCTCGAGATCTGCTTGGACATCTGATAGAATACTTGACTCTTGATAGATGCTCCCAAAAAAGGTTGTATTGATATACAAAATAGTTGCATTTACATCATTGATGTAGAAGTCGGAGATGAGATGTGTGCCAAGTTCGAGGAAGAGTTCGACCTTCCAGAGTTTGCAATTTGTAGGCACCAGCTGAGTGTACTTCAACTATTCGGTAAGGACCCTCCCATTTAGGGTTAAACGTTCCCGCTGGAATGGCATGGCTGACTTCATTATTGCACATCACTAGGTCTCCCACTCGAAAAGATCTCGGACGTACTCGAGAGTTATAATATTGGGAGATCAGGTTTTTGTATTGTGCCATGCGGATGTGAGCTCGGTCTCTTTTTTCCTCAAGTTCATCCAAGTTTACTCGCAGTTCTTGGTCATTGTCTGAGGCAGAGTAATAATCCACTCGAGTTGATGTAGAACCGATCTCCGCAGGAATAAGGGCCTCAGTACCATACACCAAGGAAAAAAGAGTTTCTTTTGTTGAAGTAGATGGCGTAGTCCGATATGCCTATAGGACGCTAGGTAATTCCTCCTCCCAACTAGTGCCGGCCTTACCTAGACGCTTTTTAAGACCATCTTTAATGATCCTGTTGGCCAGCTCTACTTGGCCATTTGATTGAGGATGAGCTACCGAGGTGAAGCGTTGCTTGATATGCAAATCAAGACACCAACTCTTCACAGGATCCTCGGCAAATTGTCTTCCGTTGTCCGAGATCAAGATCTGGGGTAGGCCAAATCGACAGACGATATTCTTCCATAAGAATTTTTTTACTTGGGCCCCAGTTATGGTAGCTAATGGCTCAGCCTCTATCCATTTGGTAAAGTAGTCAATAGCTACCAACAGAAATCTGACCGAGCCGGGAGCTCGGGGTAAAGGCCCTACTAAGTCCATTCCCCATTGCACAAATGGCCAATGACTGGATACAATGGTCAATTCATGGCTCGGCAAATGAGAAGTCGGGGCATGAGCTTGACAAGATTGGCACTTTTTAACTAGCTCTTCTGCATCTCTTCGAATGGTAGGCCAATAATACCCAGCTAAGTAACACTTGCGGGCTAAAGAGCGTGCGCCAGAGTGACTTCCACATATTCCCAAGTGCAATTCTCGAAGAATGTAATCTCCTTCGTCTTCAGGTACGCAATGCAACCACGGCTGTGAAAAAGACTTTCTGTACAGCTGATCATTAAAGAGTGCGTACCTGGAAGCTTTCAGGCGAACGCGCCGAGCTTGAGATTTGTCCTCGGGCTGGGTTTGATGTTGCAGATAGGTGACTATCTCGTCCATCCACGTGTTCTAGTAGTCTTGTTGCAAGACTTCATTACCATCAAAAGCACGATGCTTCACCAACTCTACAACAATCTTTTTCCCTATTGTGGCCGAGGTGGATGAGGCCAGCCGAGATAGTGCGTCGGCCCGTTTGTTGGCCGACCTGGGAATATGCTCTATCATAAAGTGTTCAAACATTCTCTTCAAATGCTGAACCTTGGCAAAGTATCGCTTCATGTTGTCCTCTTTAGCTTCATAATCTCCATTGATTTGAGAGACTATGAGCTGTGAATCACTTCGGGGCTTTTATTTGCTGTGCCCCCAGTTTTCGGGCAAGACTTAGCCCAGCTATCAAAGCTTCGTACTCGGCCTCGTTGTTGGTAGCTTCAAAATCAAAACGCAAAGCATATTCCATCTCTTCTTCATTTGGATTGATTATCAGGAGCCCTGCTCCACTTCCCTCTTTTGAAGAAGATCCGTCAACATATAGGATCCAACCTTGTGTTGGAGGATGGTCTTCTTCAACAGATATCCCTTCAGCCAAGAAGTCGGCCAAAGCTTGAGCTTTAATAGAAGTGCGTGATTTATATTCGATATCATACACAGCAAGCTCCATAGCCCACTTAGCGGCTCGGCCAGACGTGTCGGGCCAGGATAAAATTTGCTTCAAGGGCTGATCCGTCACCACAATTATTGGATGAGCTTGAAGGTAGGGTCGGAATTTCCTTGCCGCCACTATCAGTGCTAAGATAATTTTTTTCGCGTTGGGTAACGCACTTCGGCTCCATGCAGAACTTTGCTAGCAAAATAAATAGGTCTCTAAACAGCATCCTGCTCCCTGAGCAGGACTGCGCTAACTGCTTCATGGCAGGTTGACAAGTATATGTACAAAGTCTCTCCAGGAAGAGGAGATGTCAGCATTGGCACCTCGGCCAAGTGTGCTTTTAAATTATCAAAGGCTTTCTGCCATTGGTCATCCCAGAGGAAAGCAGTTCGTTTCTTCAAAATTTGGAAGAAGGGTAGTGATCTCTCTGCGGAATTAGAAAGAAATCTGCTTAAGGCAGCAATTCGGCCTGTCAACCTCTGAACCTCTTTGATGTTCCGAGGTGGGTGCATACTTTCTAAGGCTTCAACCTTGGCCGGATTGGCATGCACTCCCTCCTTGGAAACCATGTATCCGAGGAACTTTCCCGTGCGCATTCCAAAGGTACATTTTTTCAAGTTCGGCCTCATACGGGAGTCTCTTAGGGTGACAAACACTTCCCGAAGATTTGAGATATACTGATCAAGAGACCTACTCTTGATCAACATATCATCAATGTATACTTCTATAACTCGGCCAATCTGATCTCGAAACAGCGAGTTGACCAAGCGCTGGTAAGTAGCCCCTGCGTTTTTGAGACCAACGGGCATACTGACATAACAATAGGTACCCGACTCGGTTATAAAGGAGGTCTTTTCTTGATCCTCCTTTGCCATCATGATCTGATGATAGCCTTTGAAAGCGTCAAGAAAATCAAAGACCTCATACCCCAAGGTGGAGTCCACCAACCTATCAATCTTTGGTAAGGGATAACAGTCTTTCGGGCATGCCTTATTCATGTCGGTATAATCAACGCACATTCTCCAGGACTTGTCGGGTTTGGAGACCACAACTGGGTTGGCCAACCATATTGGATACAAGACCTCTGCAATGAACTTTGCTGCAAAGAGCTTTTTGACCTCCTCAGCTATCACCTTATTCCTTTCAGGGGCAAAGTTTCTCTTCTTCTGCTTAATGGGTCTGACCTGAGAGTCCATATTAAGCCGATGTTCAGCTAAGGAAATTGAGATTCCTGGCATGTCCTCTGCCGTCCATGCAAAAATTACAGCAAACTTTGAAGCTGAGCCAGCGTCTCAGCAGGCATACATGTTCCAATCATGATGGTGTTTTCTGGCCGACTTGGATCTAGGATGAATTCTTGGACTGCGTCATCTGAGTGTAAACGCTCCTCAGTTGGGGGAATGAGGTCATCCAAAACAACATGTTGGACGGCCCCAACCCCTTGGGTGGCAACTGCGTAACAATTTTGAGCTATAGGAATATCTCCTTGTAAGGTAACTACTCCACCTGGTGTAGGAAACTTCATGCTTACATGCAAAGGGGATATTACTGCTTCCAGAGCTACCAAAGCGGGTCGGCCTAAGAGGATATTGTACGCCGACCTTTCTTTGACTACCACAAAATCCATCCACAAACAACGGTAAGCGGGAGGTTTGCCAAAGCTGACACTGAGAGTGATCAGGCCAGCCGGCCGAACTGGCATACCAGTGAATCCGAACAGAGGTGAGGTCACTGGTGTCATTTGGGAATCTGTCAAACCCAATTGCTTATATACATTATAATACATGATATTTACAGCACTTCCAGTATCAACATAAAGTCTTCACACTTCTACAATTTTATCCGGTGCTAAATGTATACACAAGCCTTAAACTAGACCCGTATTATGAGAGTCTAGTGGAATAATATCTTCTGGTCCGTAGACCAGTTCTCGGGCTAACCTTCTCTTTTTAGGGGGAGGCCCAGATGACGTCCCTGCCGAACTGGGACCCCCTGGCTCTTCTGAGGTGGCCCCCCCGGCGATGGTGTAAATTACAGAATTGACTTGAGGCTGCACTGCAGCTTCATGTCGGCCTCTGTCATCATCATCATCCGACCTAGGACGCCCAGGTGGAGTCTCAGGTCGGCACTTATCCTTCTGAGAACCTTTTCGGAAATCCAAACGATTGTGGAGTCGTGAGCGCAGATCATAAAACTGCTTCAGGTGCCCCTGCTCAATCAACTTTCGAATCGCTTGAGCTAATTGCCGGCAATCTTCTGTATCATGGCCGACGTCCCGATGATAACGACAGTATAGCTTAGGATCCCTTTTATCTCTCGGACCTGCCAAAGGTTTAGGGTCCGTCCTCAAACCATCTTTTTCCATCACGGCCAAAATTCTGTCTTTAGAGGCTAATAGGGGCAGACCTTCCCTGCCTTGCTTGCCTCGACCACCTAGGCGATCAAACGCACTGCGTTGATCGCGTTTATCCTCACGTCGGTCCCCCTTGGAATTGGGCCTCGTGCCGAGTACTTTGCTCGGCCTTCTTCTTCAATCGATTCGCCTCTTCACCCCGGGCAAACTGGTGAGCCTTCTCCAAGCACTCCCTCAACGTAGTGGGCCTCTCTTCAGCCAGCTGAGAGAAGAGGCGGCCCGCTCTAAGGCCATTAATGAAAGCAGCAGCCTTCACTCCTTCGTTTGGATCACTGACCTGCAGTGATTCATCTGAGAAGCGCTGCATGTACTTCAACACTGATTCCTCAGGACCCTGCCTCAAGGTCATCAAGTGTGAAGAATTTTTAATAAATGGCGCACTAGAAACAAATTGAGACTTGAATTTCTGCGCCAATTGTCTGAAGGAGTCCACCGACTGCGGTGGAAGTTCCTGAAACCATCTTCTGGCCTTTCTCCGCAAGTACATGGGTAAGGTTTTACATCGCAGCGGATCAAGGACATTCTTCAGACTCGTTGCTGTCTGAAACTGAAAAAGATGATCAGTGGGATCTGAAGTCCCATCATAAGTGTCCATCTTTGACACCTTGAAGTTGTTTGGTGCCAGATACTCTGCAATGTCCCAAGAAAATGGACTTTCTTAAATCACCCTCATGTATTCCGGCTTAGGCTCCTCAGGACGGCTCCTCGGCCTGCGAGGGTCAGCCTCCTGGCGCACACTTTTGAAGGATCGGGGCCTTACGCCAAGGCGCTGCCGAGGCAAAGGCATCGATTCCACAGTAGGGGCCTTGTCACCGCTGCGTCTGGCATCCGCCATAAAGCCTTGAGGGCCGTGAGAAGATTGCTGGTAAGTCTTCTCTCTGGGGTAGGGAGGACAGAGATCCTCCTCCATGGACTCTACCTCGAGACGTTTCCCTTTGAGCCGTTCTACCACGGCGTCAAACACTTCTAAATTTTCGGCCACATATTTCATGGCCTTATCTCGCTCATCGGCTATCACCGCTGGTGCCCTTTTTGTCTCCAGCTCAGGCCCCCTGGAAACCTGTCCAGGATGACCAGAACAGGTATCTTTACGACGGGGAGGATTAGAAGACTCCCCTAACCCTTCACGTGGTACTTTTCCCATCAGAACTGACTTAAAACCTTAAATAGTGCACTTAAGAGAGCTTATTTGATGAAAGTTCGAGACCCTCCTTCTAGCGCCAATTTGATGATGTCAGATTTATCACCAAGTATTAAATTTGATATGGGGGTTACGCCGTCAGTTCTCCGTCAGTTGTCTGTAGTAGGCTGTTGGCCGATCTGCACAAAGAAACGAGGTCAGAGGACACGGGATCTATGGCCTCGGGTAATATCCTTTGACGGTCAAGTCAGTTGAGGCCATTTTTGGAGAGGTTTATATACTGATGAAAGTTTTAAAGTAAAGGTTTTCTGGTAAACCTGAGTTTTCACCGTGAAGAAGATGAGTCACAGTTGTAATTTGTCAACTGTTTCTTTTTCTTCTCTCTCCTATTTTCTGCCTTTTATATGGCGGCTTGGGCCAATGCATGGGCAGAGACTGGAAATCGTGACAGGTAAGGATGTCATAAGGATGACTCTTGCTCTTGTATATTCGCCACGTGGCTCGGTACTGAGCTGAGTAAGCTAGTTTGAAACACCTGGCTAGGAGTTTCACCTGGTAGAATTACCCAAGGTAAACTCCTAGAACCGAGACCAAACCTTCCAGAAGTACTCAGAAGCGCCCGAGATGACTTAGAATGTGGGGTCAGCTTGCTGAGACATAGGTGGCCGACTTCAGAGAACATGGGTATGCCCATTATGATGTCCGCAGCTAACGTCACAAGTAGCCCGAGATCATCGGGTAAAATGGAACCGAGGCCAAGATACGGCCCTTTGGCCGAGTTACTCTATGGCCGAGATGGGGCTGATGACCGAAATGAGGTCTTTAGGCCGAGATGGCGCCATGGCCGTTTGGCTGAGATGTATTGTTTGTCGGTATATGACCTTACCAATCTCTGGGCCGACCCGCGGGACTTAACGTTTTTACGTCCATACCCTACCGTTGACTGTTGTTGACTAACGGGTGGTATTTCTTGGTTCATCAAATATCACTATTGTTTTCACCGTGGTTGCTTTGAATATTACGTAAAAATTACAATCCACTACAATATAACTACAACAACAATATTATCTCATTGCTTTAAAGGCTCCCGTCTACGGCGGGATATGAAGGTGAGATGTACTGTTAAAAATACGCAGAGTTTGTCTTCCGGTGACTACTAATAAAAATTACTTCAAGTTGTATCGAACAACTGCTACTTTACAATATAAGAAGATGAGGTAATTTAGTGAATCATTTTGCTTTTACCACAATATATAACTAGCATATCCTAATCGAGTTTCATTGGTACGGGCATGCGCTTTCAGAACATATTATCAAATACATTAAGAAAAATTGTTTTGATAGCCACCCACTTATAAGTAAAACAAACAAAAAAAACTAATTTTCTAATGAGTATAATATCTCCGAAGCTAAAGATTTTTCGCCCAATGATTATGTCGAAGCTATTGATGGGGATAGATCCCCTCACCGCAAGGAGATGAGATGACGCATGACCTCGCGACACGTGGCAGCAAGAGGGTGGTGAAGCTAGATGCAGGTGACCCTCATCTAGACTCACCATCCTCTCTTGCTGTCACGTGTCGTACGGTCACAAAAGGGAAGAGGAAAGTGGGGGTGAGGAAATCTCAACCCATTGATGGGAGTCATTCTATCACGCGTCACTTGTTGATTACTTTTCTTTATTTTCTTACGTTGAAAAGTAATATTAATCAGGACAACTGTGCTCAAAATCAAATTAAGCTTGTTAATGTTATGGATATACTGGAATATCAAAGATAAACATGATGTTGATATACATTGTAGAGATAGACGTTATAGTAGATGTGGATATCCAAAGTATTACGAATCTCTTTTGTATATCAGATTAGATGTAGATATTCAAAAGGGTTTGTCCAAGTTTATCTTCACTCCATTGAGTCCTATAAATAGGACCAGATATCATATATGAAAGACACACCATTGAGATACAAACTTCTCTTGTTTTTCTTTTCTCTTTATTATACTTGCTTGAGTTTATAACACGTTATCAGCACGATTCTCTAACTATCTATAGAAGATTCACCGTGGGAGCTGTATGGTAAATGATAAAAGGCAACTCGAGTTTCTGTTCCGAATTCTTGTATGGTAAAGTTTCGAATTCTTGCATTGTAAATTATAAAAGGGAACGGTACGGTAAAGTTTTTATTTGCATTCTGTTTCGAATTTTGGTTTACTGTTTCTTTAGTTTCGTTTTCTGTTTATATTTGATATGGTTGCAATTGTTCACCTGGAAATGTCCCTGCCCGTGTTCTTTCTTCCAAAAGGGTGTACAAGAACAATGGTTATCTAATCGTGTCATGCGATGGTGGACTTAACCAAATGCGGGCAGCTATATGTGATATGCCCGAAGCATGAATCATTGATATGTCCGAAGCATGAATTGTTTGACATGTCTAAAGCATGAATCGTTTTATCATGCTCGAAGCATGAATCACTAACATGTCTAAACCATTAATCTTTATCATGTCCGAAGCATGAATTGTTAACATGCCTGAAGCATTAATCGTTTTATCATGCCCATAGCATGAATTGTTATCATGTCTAAACCATTAATTTTTATCATGCTGAAGCATGAATCGTTTTATCATGCCTGAAGCATTAATTGTTATCATGCCTGAAGCATTAATAGTTTTATCATGCCCGAAGCATTAATTGTTATCAATATCACTATTTATATTTGACATACTTGAAGTATGAATATTTATCATGCCTGAAGCATGACATGATCATAATGGAGAAAAACAGCAATCACTTCCTGAAAATTTTTGCAGCTAGTCCTGGCTACCGCACCCATTGCCATAGCCAATTCTTTTGTTCTGTAGTCATAACCAATCTTTACCAATATCACCAATTTGTAAGAAAGATTCTCCTCGAATGACAGACCTGTAAATAGAGGTGCTTTATCAAAAACTTGAATATGTCATTGGTAATCCGCATTGCTTAAGGAAATCAATCCTGGGATGTAATTTCCTTTCCCTGCTAGCACTAAAGAGATTGGGATAAGCAAGGACGATCCTGAAGATTTCCTGTTCGCTTAACCCAGCAAACGACTTCAAGAATTCAACATGATCCTTCAAGGCATGACATGACTAAATAAGCGACATGCACGAAGCATGAATAGTTGTTATGCCCGAAGCATAAGTCGTTGTTATAAGTAATCGTCATGCCTGAAGTATTACATGACAAAATAGTCATCATGCCGGAAGCATGAATAGTTACCATGCCCGAAGCATAAATTGTTAACATGACTCGAGCATTAATTGTTAACCTATATATATATTTTCTTTAAATTAGGCCGAAGCCCTGTTATTTTGAAATGGGGCTGAACTGCCTGAAGCAGAACTAGACAGCCCAATTCGCCTGTTATATATATTTTCCTTAATTTGGGCTGAAGCCTTGTTGTTGTGAAACAGGGCTGGACTGCCTGAAGCATAACCAGCCAGCCCAATTCGCTAGAAGATTCCAAAAAAAAAAAGGGTTGCTCCAGAGTGCCCCCAAAAGTTCCGAACCTGGCACCTCTTGCTGCAAATATTGCCCCCCTAACCACGGGCCAGAAGACTTTTTGTTGCTCAAGGGGGAGCAGCACAAAATTTATATTAAAACGCAGGAATTCCAGAGAATCCAGCCCTACAGGAGCAAAAATCCTCTAGATTTTCACCCAAAGATTTCGAACCTGGTACCTTATGTTGGAGAAGATGCGCCCTAACCAGTAGGTCAGAAGCCTCTATAACTTAAAAGGGAGCAACTTAAATTTTAATAAAAACAGCAAGAATTTCAGAAAATTAAAAATGCTCCAGAATGGCTGGAGCAGGAATCAACCCATGACCTGATGATCGGGAACCAACATGCCGACCACTAGGGCAGAAGCCTTTTTGGTCAGTGTTGAGAATGGTAATTTATATATTTTAAACCAGATTCTCACCAGTATAAAATCCTGGTGAAAATTTATTATGCCTATTTACATAAGTATAATTTATTTAGTTTGATGTAATATATACAGTTTCTATTTATTACATTTTATTAGTCTAATTTTATCTATTTATTATTAGTATTAGGCCAGCGAATATTTAGTTCCTCTTTTTGACATAGCATTCATATACTATAAGTGTATGCTGATGAGCATATTAGTTTTTCTTCTTCTTAGTAGCAATATTAATATTTCAATCGTATCGTTGAATTGTTTGCACCTAATACTGATTCTGCGCGTGTTCATTCTGTAGTACTATGGTACTGATAAACACAATGTAGTTAGTTACTAGAAGTTACCATTAAACTGTCATCGACCTCACGTGAATATATTACACGCTTTGTACGTATTACAAACACATAACAACATATTATACAACAACTTGCATAGCAACATAATGTTATCTTATTGGTCAATCTAGTGAATTTTCAATGCATTATTACTTATGTCATATATGTATAGTGGTATTTTGTACTCGCATGCATGTATTCACCATAATTATACTAGTACAGATCATGTGCTGTAATTTTAGTATAATTTTAACACCCAACACATGTTTGCAACAATGGGCTGGAGTAGCGTAACATGTGATACACGTTTTTCTACAATTGTGTATAGTTTTGTGACTACCTATGGTTTGCACAGTTTATATTTTAAGATACATATCAAGTGTGCACTTAATGATTAACATTAGGCAGTGTTAATCATAGCTGTACTAATAAGTCGCAACAACTTGTTTGTTAATTAAGCGTACTTACACAGAGCCACTGTCTTATTATTCACAGTTATCATAGACAATAATTATTGATGTTACATTCAAGTCTGTCATAAAATGCCTGAAGCATAAATAATAGACATGCTGAAAGCATGAGCAGTTGACACGCCGGAAGCATGAATAGTCAACATACTTGAAGCATGAATAGCGGATATGTCTGAAGCACAAATCATTGTCATGCTTGAAGCATGAGTAGTGGACATGCCCGAAGCAACAATTCTAATTTGCTTGTTGTAAGTTATTTCTCAATGACAGGTGATCAAGCTTGTTAATTGTTATGTTCTTGCATATATTTAAGTTTGTCATATATACAGTTTTTTTATTACATTTTATTAGTATGATTTTATTATGATCTAATTTATTATGCCTGAAGCATCTTATGCCTGAAGCATATAACATCTAATCCAAACCTGTAGTTTTGAGTTAATATCTTGGTTTATCATATATTTTCCCTTTGTACAACTAGTGCATTTTACCTAGGTTGGTAACATTACATTGATTAATATATGTTAGTGTTTCCTGAAGAGACGCCATTGAATATTTCTGAGTAGATATTCCAAAATTAATTTTGATATTAACATATCATCCAAGGTGAATGATATGGACATATGTCCAGGTGACAGTGGAATGACACACACAACGGGCTCCAGAAGAGTCTAATTGGCAAAAGCAAATGTTATTACCCATTCGAGTACTACGACATTGATTGAGGGCTCCAGAAGAGCAACCAATATCTTGATGGGTGCTACACATATATTGGTCAATATGACATCATTTTCCACCAAGTCGAAAGGATACTATTGAGTTTAAAAGACATACGCCTTAATGACGTTCATATTATTCAAGCAGAAGCTTGTTAAAGAAAAACTCCCAATTTTCTCTATGGATTGTATTATGCGACTATACATCCAGTCGAATGTGATATAGTGATGAACCAGAAGTTCGATATTTCGAAGTTATTTATGACATAATCGACTTGGTCACCCAGATGAATAATGATACGTACAAGTGTACAACACTCACATGTATACTCTTTAAAGAACCGGAAGATTCTAGAAACTCTTTTATGAACAAAAAGATTACATTATCTCGTGATTTTGTGTGTGTTGCTTGTTCATGTGAGTTTACTATCGAAAAGACTATTAGCTTTTGTCAAGCTTCTTGCTCAGATTATATGATTATCTAATTAAATTTATTAAGTATTGATAATACATGTGAATCCCAAGCTTTCAATGATTATTGTATGTCTTGAGATTGGCGTTGAGCATTCAGTTGCAAGTGTGCACACTTAAAATGGCCCAGCAGTGTCATTTATTAAACGTTTACAACTGATTGCTACACGTTTGATTTTAAGGACCAATTTATCCACATGAGCTTGGAGACATGCAACTATACATGCATCAGCATTGATTTGGTGAGTTAGTTTTCCCGCCGTTAGGGGGAGAGAAAGTGCCGGTTCCTGAAGAACGGCGTGAAATTACATGGAACGTTCCTTCACTATCTCACTTTAACACACGAATAACTCAATGCGAGCAAGAAGTAAAATGATAACAAAATCCCACGTTTTGGCGATGAACACGCCGATTCGACTTGATGTCTCTGAAGGACATGATAATGGTATACCAAAAACAAGTCTAAAACGTGGACGCCCAGTTGGTGTAAAAGATAAAAGCTCTCGAAAGAGAGTGGTACAAATAATACTCCAGAAGAGAATACTCAACAAGAGATTATATGTTCACAACTTAAAAGTGCTATAGAAATAAGAACTGATCAGTCTAAAAATCAATAAACAAGTTGCTCCCGAAGAAGCAAGTGAACACAATTTTGAAAAGATCTCTTTGAATTATAAGAGAAAATTAGGATAGACAAATGATCATTATTGATCAAGTTTTGATTAAGGGATTGCATATGAAATTATTAATCAGGATCCTGATCCAATGTTAATTGAAAAGTGTCGACACAGAAATCATTGGCAAAAAATATAAAGATGCAATCCAAACCCCTGAAGGGAAAGTCGCAAAGCATTTGGACCCGCAGACCAAAACCCTTGAAGGGAAAGTCACATTCCAAATTATTTGACCTGCAGTCAAACCCCTGAAGGGATCAAACATATTGGATATAAATGGGCTTTTCACAAAGAACTAGGCTTGACTATGATAAAACATATTTCCCGATAATTGATGCCATAACGTTACAATGTTCAGTCAGCCTAGCAATCACTTAAACTTTGATATGCGGTTAATGAATGTAGTTACCACTCACTTATGAATTATAAGATGATGATATAAATCCCCGAAGGATTTAAATTGCGTGCAGCATGTAATCAAAGGATGAATGAACTATACTCAATCAAATTATAGAAATCATTGTATGGATTAAAACAATCTGACAGGATGTACATGTTGATGATCTAAATCTTGTTGGAACTCCTGAAGAACTTACTAAAACCTCTAGTTGTATCGTGAAAGAGTTTAAAATGAAAAACTTTGAGGAGATCAAATGTTCTCTCGACCTGCAGATCGAGCCTTGAGTAATCATAGCATGGTACGATCGTTAGATATAAAGAAAGACTCATTTCGATCACCATAAGATAATGAAGAATTATTAGGTCCTGAAGTACCATATCTTGGTGTTGTTGGTGGTTTAAAGTATCTTGTGACTTTTGATACCATACATAGAATTTTCAGTGAATTTATTGAGAAAGTATAGTTCAACACCAACACGAAGACATTGAAATGATGTCAAACACATTTTTATCTTCACCATGCATGTGTTTATACTACTCAAGGAAGGTAGCACCACAATTAGTGGGTTATGCTGATGCTGGCTATCTATCTGACTCGCATAAGGGAATACCACAAAATGGATATGTTTTGGTGCGGTCATATTATGGAGATGACTGAAACAGACATTTACAACTATGTCTTCATCATTATAAGATTTTGGCATTGCATGAAGCAAGCTGTGAATATATTTGCTTGAGGTCGACGATTCAGCATATTGAAGACACCGACAACAATGTTTGAGGATAATAGAAGATGTATTGTTCAAGTTGAAAATGGCTACATCCAAGAAGAATGAAGCATATATCACCAAAGTTCTTGTACACTTATGACCTCGAAAAGAATGGTGATATCAATATCCAGCAGATACAATCAAGCCATAATTTTGCTGACTTATTCACGAAAGCACTACCGACGACTACATTTAAAGAGATGATCTACAACATTGGATTACGTCGGCTCAAAGATCTCTAGCCAACATCAGGGGGAGTGTGATTACTACATGCACACTGTACTCTTTTTCCTTCGTCCAAGTTTTTTGTCCCACAGGGTTTTTCTTGGCAAGGTTTTAACGAGGCAGTGTATCACACTTACCAATTATTATGAATATGTACTCTTTTTCCTTCGACCAAGTTTTTATCCCACTGGGTTTTTCTTGGCAAGGTTTTAACGAGGCATATTCTATAAAGTTTGGATATCCAAGGGGGAGTGTTATGGATATACTGGAATATCAAAGATAAACATGATGTTGATATACATTGTAGAGATAGACGTTATAGTAGATGTGGATATCCAAAGTATTACGAATCTCTTTTGTATATCAGATTAGATGTAGATATTCAAAAGGGTTTGTCCAAGTTTATCTTCCCTCCATTGAGTCCTATAAATAGGACCAGATATCATATATGAAAGACACACCATTGAGATACAAACTTCTCTTGTTTTTCTTTTCTCTTTATTATACTTGCTTGAGTTTATAACAGTTAAATTGGTTTATCACTTTATTTATTTTGACTTTTACTCATAACTCATGTATTATATTAGTAGTATTACAAATGCGTGTTCACACTTTACATTTTCCGGAAAGTTATACTGTATTTGGTAACTCTTGTAAATTTGTGGCTTAAAATAGTTGGGCGTGGGGTGGTTGGGGGGGGGGGGGGTCTTAAGAATGATTCTCTTTTCTCTAATGTCCCACGTAAAATTTCATAGTGAACTATATATTTGACCCAATTCATTTTTTTAATATATATATGTGTGTGTACGTCAAATTAACTAGGAGGGAGCGCTAACTTGAAATTCTGGAACTGCTGACTTGATATTTTTCTTTAACACTTTGAATTTCGAGTTTTCTTAATTGAAATTAGACTTTAAAACTCTCTATGTTGATTAATTTTTACAAGTAAAGCAAAATCGTTATCGGTGTCGTTTGGATCCATATTTAAAACTGTAACTCTCTTTCTCATAATTTTCGTTTTACGAGAAGTAAATTTTGAATTAAATAATGACACTATTTGTAAAAACCCTTATGCTCAGTCTAAAAAAAAAATGTAAATAAGTATTGTGTTAATATTTAGTATTTAATATTATTTATATTGATAGTCTAATATATGATCTTTATTGAAGCATAAAATTCAAATCTTATGATTTTATTCACAATTATAATGTAATGTTAGAATTACTATCATAATATGGTTCCAAAATTTTGTTTTATCGTATTTTCTTTAACTTGATTAGTTTCACATGAATTATTCGTTCAGGAACTAGAACTAGAACCATTTTTCTTTTTCTTTTCCTTTTTCATTTTTCTTGGAGTAACCAGAACTATAACTTGATTAATTGATTGTAGTGTAACCAGAACTATATCTCTTTCTTTATACTCCTTATATGGCTTACATCTATGTGACAGTAGGTAGCTTCTCAAGCTGTCAATGACGATTGGTAAAATGTACCAATTCTAGATTTGGCTCTGTGAATGACTTTTTAGCCGAATAATAAATAATAATAGTTGCAAAAATGTATATCCGGAATTCAACGAGATAAGCTATACAAAATGTAAATCAGGAATTCAAAAATGTACCACAAACTAGATCAATAATTTTTTAATCCAATTGAGTCAGTCATATAACTTAAGTCAATACTAACCTAGATACCAGTGTTGTATATACGTTCTAGTTCGAATTTATAAATAATACTAAAATACACATAGTGGAATAAAAGTTTAACACGCAAAACGGAATTAGTCACTAACAACATATAAATCTCTTAAACCATTTCAAATTACAGCCAGTAGGCTTTCATGAGTTTTTTTTCCTTTCTTCTAATTTCTAATTTAGCTACATAATGTTTTCTTTTATCGTTATTAACAATTAAATCGAAGCATATGCTTTACGTTTTTTTCGTAGACTAATTAGTTAGTTTGGCAAATAATACTAACGTAAATTTGAAGGGTAACAAATTTAACAATAACTTTTATTCAAATTAGCGAGAGTTGAATCTTAACCTAATTTGTATCTCTTGAAATAGCTGTTGGATTTAATTTAACAAACCCCTGAAAAGGACCGTTTAATCAATGAAAAAAAATCAAAATGCGGAAAATATACCTTGCTCCATTGCTTTTGTTAATCTGAACACGTGCGCTGCAACTGCTCCGACTGATGATGAATCTGGCGTGATCCAAGGATTCACGACCTCCCACCAATTGCTGATACATCCCTTGAACGGAATCAACAATTCACTGCTTTACCCGATGGAGAGGCTAGACAGTGTGGGCTTTGTAGAACAAGGTTGGCACACCCTCCCACTTTTCCTCTCTATGGCCGATTTCTTGATGCTTAGTATGAGGAGGTGAAGGTCTCCTCCTTTATATAGAGGGAGAATAGGGAAATTCTGATGGGCATATTCTTTTATGGATAGAGATTCCTTTATCCCAAATACCTGGAATATACTTGATGCTAACATCAATTTTATCTTTATCCATTATCAAATATTATCTAATATTTTATAATAAATATTATTAAATATTATTTAATATTTAATTATTGTACCAAAAATTATCTACTAGCCACACGTGGGTTGTCACCCCTCGGGGACCAGATGTCGTAACTTTATGGTCGTTGCACTTTGAGCCCATCCATCGCGGCCTCTGACCATATGACTGCCTGCATATTCTGGGTTTCCATTTAGACCACACTATACATCCACGAGTATACCCGATGATCACTTAACGTGTGGATGTTTTACGTAACAATTAATATTATTACGTGACATATGTGACATATAATATTATCATACATAACGTCCGCCTTATGATTAATTCGTATAAACTTTATCAACGTGCTGCACATCACACGTATCTCGAATTAACCCCAACAATCTCCCACTTGGACTATGTATGTATCTTAAAGATTATATGTCACTTTTTTTGAGTTCATATACCGTATGTCCTTTAGTGTGTCTTTCTTTATCCGGTCCATCAGCAAATGTTAGCAAAAGACTTAAGCCGCATGCCGCCACATTGAATTAGTGACTTGTCCCTCTTAAATCATGATGCTAACATTATACTGAATGACGTGGATACTGAAATGGATATGTAATATGGAATTAATATGCTAGGTGATCGTACATATTAATTCCAACTTGGCCCTACTTTAGCGAGATCAATAGAATTCAAAATGTATGCCGTAACTGCTTAATGTACATTACTTCTGCAGAAAAACTTTAATATAACCGGAATGTACATTATACTGTTTGTCTGAAATAAACAACTTTATTGAACACAAGAAAAACCTCACAGACTCCTACTAGGATAAAATATCTTCAACTGGACTAAGACCCATATGGCTAACATGCTTGTGAAACACACCCGGTTCCACGGCCTTAGTTAAAGGGTCGGCCACCATGGAGTCTGTACTGATATGCTCAATACTGATCAGACCACTCTGAATTCTTTCTTTAACAGCCAGATACTTCATCTCTATGTATTTCGCTTTAAACAAACTCCGATTGTTATTTGAATATAGCATCGCAGCTTTACTATCACAGTAAATCCTCATTGGAGACGAGATAGTCTCCAATATCCGCAGCCCTATGACAAAATTGCGAAGCCATATCGCCTGGTTGGATGCATAGAATGATGCTACGAATTTCGCCTCCATAGTGGAAGACGCCAATAAGGTCTGTTTCGCGCTTTTCCACGAGATCGCACCTCCGGCTAAAGTAAACACATAGCCCGAGGTCGATTTCATGCTATCCTGACATCCAGCAAAATCGGAATCTGTATATCCAGTGATCTCTAACTCATCAGATCTCCGATACGTCAGTACGTGTTGCTTCGTTCCTTGTAAGTATCTCAGCACCCTCTTTGCCGCGGTCCAGTGATCCTTGCCCGGATCAGAGAGGTATCTGCCTAACATTCCCGTAATGAATGCCAAGTCAGGTCGTGTACATACTTGGGCATACATTATACTCCCTACTACCAAAGCATAGGGAGTATTCCTCATTTCTGAACGTTCAAACTCAGTCTGGGGACATTGTTTCAGACTAAACTTGTCTCCTCTTGCCACAGGGGTATTAAGTGGTTTACACTTATCCATGCTATACCGCTTCAACACCTTTTCGATGTATGCCTGTTGTGAGAGACCTAAGATACCTTGGGTACGATTCCTCCGTATCTCAAGTCCCAACACATATGAGGCTTCACCAAGGTCAGAAAGGCTTTGATGTCGCTCAATATGTTTATATCGTTTGTTGCAAGCAGTATATCATCTACGTACAAGATCATGAATATGAATTTGCTCCCACTGAACTTGTGATACATGCATTCGTCAATTTGGTTTGCCTCAAAACCGAAAGAGACAACCACTGTGGCGAATTTGAAGTACCACTGTCGAGATGCTTGCTTGAGCCCATAGATGGATTTCTTTAGTCGACAAACCATGCCTTTTGGATCTCCCACCTCGAATCGAGGCGGTTGAACTATGTAAATGGTCTCGTCGAGTTCTCCGTTTAAAAACACAGTCTTGACATCCATCTGATGTAGCTCAAGATCTAAATGTTCCACTAAAGCCATGATTATCCGGAAGGAATCCTTCGTGGATACTGGAGAGAAGGTTTCCGTATAGTTTATGCCCTCCTTTTGGATAAACTTTTTAGCAACAAGTCGAGCCTTATATCGTTCTACGTTGCCTTTTGAATCCCGTTTGGTTTTAAATATCCATTTGCAACCAACGGGTTTCGAATCTTTAGGCAACGAGACGACATCCCATACCTTGTTGTCGTGCATAGACTTTATTTCTTCTTCCATGGCCTTTATCCACTTTTCTGAATTTCGACATTGCAATGCTTGTTGGACATTTTTGGGGTCATCGTCTAACATACCAACATCGAATTCGTGTTCTTGGAGATACACCACATAGTCAATAGGTATGGGGTTTCTCCGAGCACGAGTGGATCTCCTTAGGGGCACTTGTTCTTGGGATACTGTAGGTTCCTGAACTGCATCAGCCGGCAATTCATCGGGTTCTTCAGTAACTTCCTCAGGAACATGAACTTGTTCCTGTGGAGCGTCACTACTGGGATGAGGTACCTCAGGTGCGGGTATCGCTGATGCTATATCCCCAAAAGATGGTTCGATTTGCATTTCTGTCGCATCTAAGTGTGCCTCATCTAACTCGATGATCTGCTGATGCAAATCATTCCCCCCCAGAACCAAAGTATCCTTAGAGAACTTTACCGAATTTGTCTCGAAAAACACTTTACTTGTGGGATCGTAGAATTTATACCCTCGTGACCTTTCCGAGTAACCAACGAAATAGCAACTAACTGTTTTGATGTCCAGCTTTCTTTCATTTGGTCTGGAAGGCTTTGCCTCTGCTGGACAGCCCCAAACCCTTATGTGGTTAAGGCTAGGCTTACGCTTAGTCCATAACTCATACGGAGTCTTTATCGTTGCTTTAGTTGGTACTCGGTTGAGGATATAAGCTGCGGTTTTAAGCGCTTCTCCCCAGAGGAATAATAGTAGTGTAGTTTGACTCATCATACTACGCACCATATCCATAAGTGTACGGTTTCGTCTTTCAGCTACACCATTCATGCTTGGTGACCCAGGCATGGTGTACTGAGGGACGATTCCGTTTTCCTCTAGGTATTTAGCAAATGGTCCTGGACACTGTTCTCCTGATCCATCATATCGACCGTAGTATTCACCCTCACAGTCCAATCTGACGGCTTTAATCCTTTTGTTGAGTTGTAACTCAACTTCAGCTTTAAAGAATTTGAACATGTCTATTGCTTGCGCTTTTTCTTTAATCAAGAATATGTAGCCATATCGCGAATAGTCGTCAATAAAGGTGATAAAATAAGAGTGGCCTTTTCAAGTAACCGGATGAAATGAGCCACTAATATCGGTATGAATAAACTCTAATAGACTATTTGCACGATTTGATTCATATCTTCGGACTTTAGTTTGTTTTCCTTTAGCACAAAATACACACGACTCTAAGTCGGTTAAGTCTAAAGGATTGAGAATTTCTGTTTTGACAAGACGTTCTATTCTGTTTTTGGACACGTGTCCTAATCGATGCCAAAGTGATCCTGAATTCTTATGAGTTAATTTTGCTTTAACATTTCGCGTTACAACATGCAAGATTTCCTGATTTGAAGCAACATTTATTGAATAAAGTTTATCAATTTTGGACATTATACCATGACCAATCAATCTAGAAGCATGATAAAGTTGGAAATTTTCATTTTCAAAATAACCGTAATATCCACTTTTATCCAATTGATAAAACGAAATAAGATTTGCTTCATATCGGTGTGAATCAACTCTAATGGACTATTTGCACGATTTGCTTCATATCTTCGGACTTTAGTTTGTTTTCCTTTAGCACAAAATACACACGACTTTAAGTCGGTTAAGTCTAAAGGATTGAGAATTTCTGTTTTGACAAGATGTTCTATTCTGTTTTTGGACACGTGTCCTAAACGTCGATGCCAAAGTGATCCTGAATTCTCATGAGTTAATTTTGCTTTAACGTTTCGTGTTACAACATGCAAGGTTTCCTGATTTGAAGCAACATTTATTGAATGAAGTTTATCAATTTCAGACATTATACCGTGACCAATCAATCTAGAAGCATGATAAAGTTGGAAATTTCCATTTCCAAAATAACCGTAATATCCACTTTATGGTTCTAAATGATCCGCAGTTTATTGACTGACCCTTTTGCACGTACTGTGCATACTTAACCCCAACATCCGTTTTGTTTTACTTAAACCAATTCGAACCAGCTTGATTCTCTTTACGGCTCAAATAAGAACCACCTTGAACCAAACTCGGTTCTCCTTACTGTTTAAGAAAACAATATCTTTATCAATCAATTTAACAGGTGATATAACCTTATGATGGGTCTCATTGAGTGTGAAGTGAACCGATTCAGTAATACCCACTTGCCATAAGGGTGTATTACCATTCCACATAATTTCCAGGCCACCAGTGGAGTCACAATGGTCTCGCTTAAGTACCGGCTTTCTTAGACAAAACTATATGTACAGTGTTTTTATCACAACTCAATGAGTCATCTATCACGAGTATAAACCGCATTGATTGATAAGTGTTGGTTAATTCAGTCAACTTAACCCATCGAATTAACTTGGTTGAACTCGGTCAAACCGGGCCAAGCAAGATTCGGATCCTTATTGGGTTAAGTTTCATAACTTTATTTTATTTATTTATTAACATGCATAAACATAAGGCATAAATAAATAAATAAACAAATAACTGCATGCATATAAACATAATAATGCAATAACCATAAATTAAACTTAACACTTGATTATTATTATTTTGGATTTCTTTAAAATAATAATAATAATAATAACAATTTATTATTATTATTATTACTATTAATGGCATTATTATCATTATTATTTACTTTATCTTTCTTTAAAAGAACTTTAAAATAATAATAATAATTACTTATTATTATTACTATTTTTCTTTAATAATAATAACAATAATAATTAAATTATCATTATTATTATTATTTTCTTTAAAAGAAACTTTAAATAATAATAATAAGAATTATTATTATTTACATGATCCAAAATAATAATAATAACAAAAGTAAATAAATATAAAAAACTAAAAATAAAGGGGCTGCGGCGCGGGTCGGGTCAGACCCACCCGGCCAGTTTCTGAATTTCCTTTCCTTTTTTTTCTTTATTTTAAATACTGTAGTGGGCCGAAACCCTTTAATGAACCGGGTTGTGGCCCAATCTGAAACCGAAATTTCCCTTTTTTTTCTTTTTTTTTTGTTTTTTTGAAAGTTTGGGCCGAAGCCCTATTGTTCTGAAATAACCCCGATCCAATACCCCAAATATGGAATATGCAAGCCTTTTTTTATTAAACCTTTTGGGCCGAAGCCCTATTCTGAAACAGGGCCAGACCGCATTGAGACGGGATCCGGCCCTAACCTGATAGCTGCCAGCCTGGAGCCCAAAATGAAAAATCAATTTCGGCCAGCGCAGGGGGGATTCGAACCGCTGACCTCCAGCTTGATGTCCCAGGCGTTGGCCACTGGGCTAGCAGCAATTTTGTATAAAATCGAGGCAGTTTATTAAAAGAACCATAATTCCAGAAAAACCAAAGCAACCGAAATTTTTGCAAGGATGTTTTGAACACGAGACCTCCTCAAGGAAAGCTGCCGCCTTTACCACCAGACCAGGACGACGTTTGGTAAAGGAGGCCTCTTTCTCTTTATATTAATGCAACCAGAATTCCAGAAAAGCAAAATAACTGGAACCGAAAATTAAGGAGCAGGGAGTAGAACCAGAGACCTCTCCCTACACCAACTGTAGGGATAGGATCCCCTCACCGCAAATGGGATACGGTGACGCGTGACCGCACGACACGTGGCAGTAAGGAAGGGTGGTGAGGCTAGATGAGGGTCACTTGCATCTAGCCTCACCATCCCTCTTTGCTGCCACATGTCGCGTGGTCACAAAGGGGGTGAGGAAAGTGGGATTAGGAGATCCCAACCCCCAACTGTAACACTGACCATCAGGCCAGAAATCCTTTTGGTCAGTTTAAGGGGCGGCGGTTTATTTATCTTCAAAACCGGAATTCCACCAGAATAAGAAAAAACTGGTGGAATTTTAGAAAACGATTTTTCAACCCAAAATTCCATTTTTCCAGCATGAACAGATTAACATAATGATTTGATTAGGCTTGCTCTGATACAACTTGTTGGATTTAATTTAACAGACCACTGAATAGGACCGTTTAATCGAATCAATGGACAAAGTAACAAAATGCGAAAAATATACCTTGCTCCATTGCTTTTGTTAATCTGAACACGTGCGCTGCAACTGCTCCGGCTGATGATGAATCTGACGTGATCCAAGGATTCACGACCTCCCAACAATTGATGATACACCCTTTGAACGGAATCAACAATTCACTGCTTTACTCGATGGAGAGGCCAGGCAGTGTGGACTTTGTAGAACAAGGTTGGCACACCCTCCCACTTTTCCTCTCTATGACCGATTTCTTGATGCTTAGTATGAGGAGGTGAAGGCCTCCTCATTTATATAGAAGGAGAATAGGAGAATCCTGATGGGCATATTCCTGTATGAATAGAGATTCCTTTATCCCAAATACCTGGAATATACTTGATGCTAACATCAAGTTTATCTTTATCCATTATCAAATATTATCTAATATTTAATTATTGTACCAACAATTATCTACTAGTCACACGTGGGTTGTCGTCCCTCGGGGACCAGATGTCGTAACTTTATGGTCGTTGCACTTTGAGCCCATCCATCGCGGTCTCTGACCATATGAATGTCTACATATTCGGAGTTTCCATTTAGACCACACTATATATCCACGAGTATACCCGATGATCATTTAACGTGTGGATGTTTTACGTAACAATTAATATTATTACGTGACATATGTGATATATAATATTATCATACATAACGTCCACCATATGATTAATTCGTATAAACTTTATCAACGTGCTGCGCATCACACATGATTAATTCGTATAAACTTTATCAACGTGATGTGCATCACACGTATCTCGAATTAATCCCAACAATAGCATCTAAATAAGACAATGTTATAAAAGAGTGTGCATTAAGATACATTTTTAAATATATATTTTCTACAGAAATTCCATGGATGGAGCTGAGAGGAGCTTTTCGGCTGCCTTTGGGTTTGGGCATTATGTTATCAACCTTCTTAAAAAGCAACCTTGTTAATATGTATGTATGTGTGTGTGTGTCTATATATATATATATATATATATATATATATATATATATATGTATATATGTATGTATGTATGTATGTATGCATGTATGTATGTATGTATGTATGTATGTATGTATATGTATGTATATGTATGTATATGTATGCATGTATGTATGCATGTATGTATATGTATGTATGTATATGTATGTATGACTATATATATATGTGCGAAGTATCAAACGTCAACATGGAATTGAGTATTTCAATGGTTGAGGATAAAAGTTCCCCATTCCCCTGCACATGACATGATCATGGAATCCCATTTTCTGTCTGTCGCTTTGTTCTTCAGTTAAATGTTGGGATTCTAATCTTTTCGCCTACTGTTAAAAAGCTCAGGGAAGAGCTCACAAGGGCTTTGTTAGAGACACAAAATTTCAAGGATATTGAAAATGGAGAATCACAGTATCCCACTTTACTCCCAGAGTCATTCCATGATCTTGTGATGGATGTGACATCTAATAGACAAGATTTCAAGGCCTTCGCTTTCAAGACAAAAGCTATGGTAAGATTTACTTTTACTACTGTTTACCCACTTGAATTTTCTTCCTTCACTATTCTGCCGAGATAGTAACATTTACTATTACAATTCCACTTTCTAACTTGACCTGACGTGTTCGAGCCGCATAAACAGTCTCTTAATGTAAAATTACGTACACTAGATCGTGAAACGATCCGGTCTTTTCTCGGACCCTCGGGAGCCTAGTCTCCTACTCTTCTGCCGACTCTCAATTCATGTTTTTCTTGACTTATGCTCTACTTGCCTTTTTCTAGTCTGGGTTTTGGTCCTTTCTCAGCTCAGTGGATTCCTGTCTTTTCTCATTTCCAGTAGCTCTTCGGGCCCATCTGTAGCGTCCCGCTCCCGAACCCTAGCATCGGGAACAGTGCGTCCGCCGTATCTCACTGAGGAGAATACAAAGCGTCAAATCAATTTCCAACATGTCCGAAAAGACGTAGAAATTTTTCGCGCGGAAACGAAATAAAAAACATAAAGTTTTCTTGACAAAGAAAATTCCTCAATACAATAATGCACCTAATCCATACGATAACGTAAGTTTGAAAATCTAAACAAGGTGATGTCCGGTGAGATCCCAATAAAGTAACGACAAACAGTCGCAGGGTCTTCTTATATCCTAGGCGCGACCATCAGTGTGCCCACTCCACCGTATCAGCTCTGTCCTCAGCAAAGATATAGTCGTGCTCACCTGGTGGGGGGGAGTAGGGGTGAGTGACGGAAAATCACCCAGTAGGCACCTGCCTCCAACTAGTACAAGACTAGCATACTAAAATGATATAACACATAACACATAGAACATGATATCACATAAGCATATGAAAGAATGCGGAAAGTAATTCACTCCAGATAAAGAATACGCAACATCGTGATGCATGTCCTACTATGCATGTCACACGCAACAAAGTCATGTCACACAGAATGCTGATATCTCCACCATGCAATGCATGAACCCGGGTCCTACTGAGTGGCTGCAGGTCGTACACCCCACAGTCACCATTCTGAGTGTGCATGGCCGCGCCACTGCACACCATCCTGAGTGTTGTGGCCCCGCCAGCGTACACCATTCTGAGCGCCTGTGACCCGTACGTCACGACCCGCCATCAATGCAATGCACGTGCCATGAATGCAAAAACACAATCGCCTGAGGCCCCTGGCCCATCCTCACCATCCTCCGACACTCAAATCTAGGTTCAATATTGCTCGAATGCTAAACTCAACATTTTTCGGCATCAAATCCACTTTTCTACGGCTTGTATACGTTTATCGTGCATTTCCTATATTTTCCCTCATTTTTTCCTTATTTATTTCTATTTATTACCTAATTATCCGAATTAAATAATTTATCACAATTACTAAAATTTAGTGAAAATAATTTAATTTCAGCATTTTATAATTTCTGGAATTTATTTAGAATTTTCTGATATTTATTTATATTTTTCCTATAATTATTCTTATTATTAACTAATTAAACAACATTTATTAAATTCCAAAAATTCAGAAAATAATTATCTTTTATATAATGGGCTGACCCCTTTTCTTTCTGTGCAGTCCAGCCCGCGTGCTGCTTGGTCCGACCCGCCAGGGTCCGGCCTGCTATCCGCTATTTCTTTTTTTTTTTGGTTATTCGCTTAATCCGCTCCGTTGGCCATTCGGCCCGGTCCGTTAAGCCTGCCCCTTTTTTTCGTTGATAATGTTGGGTGCAGCAATTGTCCCGTGGCGCGTAGGCCGTGTGGGCCAAGTCACAGTCGAATGCCGTGGGCGCTTGTGTGTGTTGAATGCACTATAAGGCTAGAGTATGCGCATCTCCTATCACCAATTGGTTTTGGGAGAGTTAGTAGCGCCTGAGGTCCTACAAGTGGTATCAGAACCAAGGTCACGGGTTCGATTCCCAGCAGGAGCAATTGCTGAGGGGGAGATTGTTGGGTCCAGCAATTGTCGCGTGGCGCGTAGGCTGTGTGGGCCAAGTCACAGTCGAATGCCGTGGGCGCTTGTGTGTGTTGAATGCACTATAAGGCTAGAGTATGCGCATCTCCTATCACCAATTGGTTTTTGGAGAGTTGGTAGCGCCTGAGGTCCTACAGATAATGGGCCAAGCCTGGTACCAGGTGCAGCTGGCCCGTTAAGGGCTGGCCTGCCGCCGGTTCGGGCTTCGGCCCTTGTTTAATTAATTTTTTTAACCTGTAATCCTTAGCGCCGCCACCCCTGAGCGCGTGTACGCCCATGCGTGCGCGTGAAGCCACGCGCGGCTCCTTCCGGCAGAGCGTGAGGCGCTCCGGATGCCTCTGGCGTCTGTTTTTCGACCCTGATCTATATTTTCGCCTATTTCCAGTCTATGGGAACCTATTCTAAGGCCAAAACAAGATGAAAGACCTGTAATCTTGCTAACAGTTTCACTATTTTGATTATCAAATTTTTCCCTAAAATCAAATCCTTACTATTTTGATTATCAAATTTTTCTCTAAAATCAAATCACAGGCACACAAATACACGCAACATAACGCAAATTCATATACGCATCACGTGACATCCAGAGTCTTCAAAAACTTCATGCTTTTCACAGATCAAACAACATGCACTGAAATTCCACAATTAAAAACAACAAAACACGTAATATATCACCAAAGCATGCTTGAATTTGTACCAATCGGAGGGGGAAAAGGGAACATACCTCAAGCCAGACGATTATACGACCAAGTTGTGATTTGTTTTACGCGCTTCTCCCTTCCTCCTTCCTCCTTCTTCTCTCTTCTCTCCTCTTCCTTCTCTCTTTTTCTTCACTGCCGCCCCTGCACTTCCCTGCTTGCTCTCTTCTCTTTTTTAAATTATTGTTTACTCGGCTCCACTCCAGCCCTCATGATATTTGACGTTCCCACTTAGCAAATTTGGGGGGAGGGCGGTTATTCCTCCCCCCAATCACGTCGCTTATTAACTTTTTTTTATTTTATTTTTCTTTTTTTCCATCATTATCTCAAATCTCCTTTATTCCTCCTTTATCCATTTATCATTATTTTATTGTTATTGTTATTGTTATTGTTATTGTTATTGTTATTGTTAATGTTAATGTTAATGTTAATGTTAATGTTAATGTTAATGTTAATGTTAATGTTAATGTTAATGTTAATGTTAATGTTAATGTTATTGTTATTGTTATTGTTATTGTTATTGTTATTGTTATTGTTATTGTTATTGTTATTGTTATTGTTATTGTTATTGTTATTGTTATTGTTATTGTTATTGTCTCTCATATATTCCTGTCCTACGGAACCTCTTTTTTTCCTTTTATCTTATATTATTCACTTTTATATTTCCTTTTTCTCTATACGCATATAACAATTTTTTTTGTATAATTATAACACTACTTGAACATAATCGTTACGCTACAATTAATTTAATTTCGAAAGGTTGTCATGCCCAACGGCTGTTTAATTTCTAAGTTAGCACACAACGACTAATCCGAAAATTCCCGGGTGTAACATCCTACCCACCTTACAAGAAGTTTCGTCCTCGAAACTTGACGTACCTTATTTAAAAAGACCGGGGTAGCTTTCCCGCATCTTATCTTCTAGCTCTCCTGTCGCTCATTTTCCTTATGATTGCTCCACTACGCATTGACACACGGAATGATTCTTCTTCTCAGCTTTTGATCTTTATTGTCTATGATCTGAACATGAGTCTCCTGTTATGACGCATCTGGTCTACTCTTCAAGGTGGTGCGTCCAATACCTGACTCTGATCCGGAACATACCTTCTCAGTTGAGATACATGAAATACATTATGTACTTGAGCTAGTGACGGAGGTACCGCCAAGCGGTATGCTAATAAACCAATTCTTTCGAGTACCTCATAAGGCCTAATGTACCGCGGTCTCAGCCTATCTTCCAAACCAAAACGTGCCACACCCTTCATAGGTGACACTCTCAGATAAACCTTTTCTCCGACAGTAAACTCTAGGACGCCTCCTCAATTCTGCCCAACACTTGCTTCTGTCTTAGACAACCTTAAGTCTTTCCCAACATCAACTTTACCCTCTCCGTGGTTTGCTTAACCAGCTCCTGGCCAGTACTAGTACGTTCTCAAACTTTGCCCTAATAGACTGGAGATTTGCACTTACACCCGTAGAGCGCCTTCAATGTCGTCTAGCCGATGGCGTTATGATAACTGTTGTTGTAGGCAAACTTGATCAACTTGATCATAATATCCCAGTTTCTTCTGAAGTCTAGTGCGCAAGCCCTGAGCATGTCCTCAATAGTCTGCATCGTCCTCTCCGACTACTCATTGGGTTGGGGATGAATTGCAACGCTCTACGTGGCTTCATCTACTATATATCAACATGCACGAGTTTTAACGTGTGTTGTCGTGTTAATGGTTAAGTTGTTTGAGCATGTTTGGTACAGACATATAGTATGTTGTGTATCCGCATGTATGACTAATGTATCATATGTAGTTCATGAACTCCCAATCATTATCTGCGATCTGTCACATGTTTTATGTTTATATTGCTTGTTAGTTGAGTTTTAAGCGGTACACACGCTATGTGCATTCATCGTAGCCTTTGTTTATCGTACTCCCTCTTTTGTTACATGTACTCTATATTTTCCGTACTAGCGTATCTTATTGTTGTATGCATATCGTTATATATAAGGCATAGATTTTTTTTTCTGTAATGTAGATATATAGATAATTTATTTGGGTGTTCAAGTATGATGATTATATTTTTTTTCCTCTATCTTTTTTTTAAATTATTTACACTTTAATCTATTACTAGGTTGTCAGGCATTACTATGTCGTACCTAACTCGTAATTATCATGCTTTACTTCAATTGTGTATATTAGTGATTTGTTTTAAAACCGGTAAATGTACACCTATTTCATAACCCCTGTCTTGTATGAGATATGTTTGTGTTATTGTATTGTGTTGTTTGTTGTCGTTACATGTTATGATATTTATTACCGTTTTGTTGTATTAGCTATACGGCGGTGTCATTGAAATAGTTGTGCGTATACTAGTGCATATTCACTTAGCATCGTGTAGTTACTTTTGTTTTGTTATGTTTTCTTAAATCGACTCATTTACGCTATATCATTAATGTTGTAACAAATTTTGTTTGTCTATATGCCCCTATGTTGTTGCAAGAGACTCAGTGTGGTTTTGTTTTGTTTTGTTTTTTTTTGTCGTGCATGAGCATGGTGTGTGTTATGTGGTGTTTGTGCACCTGAATTTTTTTTATTTGGTATTTATACATAATTTTTTGAGTTATGTTGATGTACATTCATAGTTCATTATGATATCTGTTGTATCTCTTTTTTTTTGTACTGAGTTATATCTCTTTGTAATTGTGTTGGATTCTGTATAGTTAATGTTATCGTACGTGTTTGATATGTGAAAATATGCCATTAAAGTATGTTGTATTGATCAGTGCATGTATATATAGTCAATTAGCAAAAATTGTGTATCACGGTCTTGTGTTTAGGTGTTTTTTTTCACCACGAAGCCTTGTTGGTATCTTGGTTGATATCAACTGTCCACTCGAGCTTTGTCTTCTTATGCTTTCGTCCGCTCATGGACACCAGTATTGACGAAAATCCTTAAACGATTTCCATATAGCAGCTGGCCAAACTGAGAGAATTCCTTAGTTCAGTCACCTTGGTCGGTCAGTGTTACTCAGCGATATCCTTAATCTTCTTTGGCTCCACTGAGGTTCACTCTTCTGAACTTACGTGACTTAAGAAAGCCACGCTTCCGGTGCGCAACAATGATCATTTATCTCTGACTAACATCCTATGTACTGATGATGAGTCATTGATACCTGGTCGGCGGCGGCTGAACTCTGATATGACGTCGCCATCCTCCCTGATGTTCGCATCAGTCATCACGGGGATCTGGGCACTGACCTTGCTTTCTTTGTATACTGTTCCTAATTCTGTTCTGATAGTGGTGCCAGCCTCTGCTCAGTGTCCTTTCTCGTACAACGTCCTGGTTGTCGCACTCATCCTTGCATAATTCCCCCATACTGACCCAAATATGGCGTCAACAATGAGCACATGGTGGCAGCGGTAGCCATGCACTCCTCTACGGCTATACTTCCATCGCAAGCGGTCTTGTGATTATTAGCGGCCATGTCCCATGTTTATGCCTCCTCGTTGAAGGGTCCTTCTAACATCAGATTCCGGACGTCCTGCATTTCCTTGTAATAGAACTTCAGACCCAGTGGCGCCGACGTCGGAAGACGCTAGTTCAATTGCTACTGACACCGCGCAGTCTATAGTTGTTGTTGCGCCAAGTGGTGGCCATGGTGTCGGTCAATGCTTGGAGGCTGACCCCCTGATCCTGGTGGTCGTTACCATCACTACCATTGCTTCCTTTGCCAGATATATATATATATATATATATATTTTACGACGCGACGGCATTTTCTTGGATTTCGCGCGAGTCTTGACGAGAATTTGGATTGAACGTGAGTAATCGATGGATTTGAACATTTATGGGGCTCATGCGAAGGTTCAGGGGTTCAACGGTAATTTAATAGAGAAAGCTCACCAACGGCACACATCTCCCTTAACCCGATCATAACTTAGGTCTACTTCATTTATTAGGGTATAATCGTTATTCATAGATAAGGATCATAGCTTATGTCTAAGTGATCTAATTAATCCTGCGTTCCCGAGGCGGATCTGAAGCCTTGGCTCTAATACCACCTGTAGCGCCCTGCTCTCGAACCCTAGCATCGGGAACAATGCGCCCGCCGTATCTCACTGAGGAGAATACAAAGCGTCGAATCAATTTCCAACATGTCCAAAAAGACGTAGAAATTTTTCGCGCGGAAACGAAATACAAAAACATAAAGTTTTCTTGACAAAGAAAATTCCTCAATACAATAATGCACCTAATCCTGACAATAACGTAAGTTTGAAAATCTAAACAAGGTGATGTCCGGTGAGATCCCAATAAAGTAAAGACAAACAGTCGCAGGGTCTTCTTATATCCTAGGCGCGACCATCAGTCTGCCCACTCCACCGTATCAGCTCCGTCCTCAGTAAAGATATAGTCGTGCTCACCTGGTGGGGGGGGGAGTAGTAGGGGTGAGTGACGTGAAATCACCCAGTAGGCACCTGCCTCCAACTAGTACAAGACTAGCATACTAAAATGATATAGCACATAACACATAGAACATGATATCACATAAGCATATGAAAGAATGCGGAAAGTAATTCACTCCAGATAAAGAATACGCAACATCGTGATGCATGTCCTACTATGCATGTCACACGCAACAAAGTCATGTCACACAGAATGCCGATATCTCCACCATGCAATGCATGAACCCGGGTCCTACTGAGTGGCTGCAGGTCGTACACCCCACAGTCACCATCCTGAGTGTGTGTGGCCGCGCCACTGCACACCATCCTGAGTGTCGTGGCCCCGCCACCATACACCATTCTGAGCGCCTGTGACCCGTACGTCACGACCTGCCATCAATGCAATGCACGTGCCATGAATGCAAAAACACAATCGCCTGAGGCCCCTGGCCCATCCTCACCATCCTCCGGCACTCAAATCTAGGTTCAATATTGCTCGAATTCTAAACTCAAAATTTTTCGGCATCAAATCCACTTTTCCACGGCTTGTATACGTTTATCGTGCATTTCCTATATTTTTCCTCATTTTTTCCTTATTTATTTCTATTTATTACCTAATTATCCGAATTAAATAATTTATCACAATTACTAAAATTTAGTGAAAATAATTTAATTTCAGCATTTTATAATTTCTGGAATTTATTTAGAATTTTCTGATATTTATTTATATTTTTCCTATAATTATTCTTATTATTAACTAATTAAACAACATTTATTAAATTCTAGAAATTCAGAAAATAATTATCTTTTATATAATGGGCTGGCCCCTTTTCTTTCTCTGCAGTCCAGCCCGCGTGCTGCTTGGTCCGACCCGCCAGGGTCCGGCCTGCTATCCGCTATTTCTTTTTTTTTTTTTGGTTATTCGCTTAATTGGGCCGGCCAACAGCTGGCCCGGTCCGTTGGCCATTCGGCCCGGTCCGCTAAGCCTGTCATTTTTTTCGTTGATAATGGGCCAAGCCTGGTACTAGGTGCAGCCGACCCGTTAAGGGCTGGCCTGCCGCCGGTTCGGGCTTCGGCCCTTGTTTAATTAATTTTTTTAACCTGTAATCCCTAGCGCCGCCACCCCTGAGCGCGTGGAGCCACGCGCGGCTCCTTCCGGAGGCGCGTGAGGCGCTCCGGACGCCTCCAGCGTCCGTTTTTCGACCCCGATCTATATTTTCGCCTATTTCCAGTCTATGTGAACCTATTCTAAGGCCAAAACAAGATGAAAGACCTGTAATCTTGCTAACAGTTTCACTATTTTGATTATCAAATTTTTCCCTAAAATCAAATCCTTACTATTTTGATTATCAAATTTTTCCCTAAAATCAAATCACAGGAACACAGATACACGCAACATAACGCAAATTTATATACGCATCACGCGACATCCAGAGTCTTCAAAAACTTCATGCTTTTCACATATCAAACAACATGCATTGAAATTCAACAATAAAAACAACAAAACACGTAATATATCACCAAAGCATGCTTGAAATTGTACCAATCGGAGGGGAAAAAAGGAACCTACCTCAAGCCAGACGATTATACGATCAAGTTGGGATTTGTTTTACGCGCTTCTCCCTTCCTCCTTCTTCTCTCTTCTCTCCTCTTCCTTCTCTCTTTTTCTTCACTGCCGCCCCTGCACTTCACTGCTTGCTCTCTTCTCTTTTTTTAATTATTGTTTACTCCCCTCCACTCCAGCCCTCATGATATTTGACGTTCCCACTTAGCAAATTTGGGGGGAGGGCGGTTATTCCTCCCTCCAATCACGTCGCTTATTAACTTTTTTTTATTTTATTTTTCTTTTTTTCCCATCATTATCTCAAATCTCCTTTATTCCTCCTTTATCCATTTATCATTATTATTATTATTTATTATTATTATTATTATTATTATTATTATTATTATTATTATTATTATTATTATTATTGTTGTTGTTGTTGTTGTTGTTGTTGTTGTTATTATTATTATTATTATTTTCTCTCCTATATTCCTATCCTACGGAACCTCTTTTTTTTCCTTTTATCTTATATTATTCACTTTTATATTTCCTTTTTCTCTATACGCATATAACAATTTTTTTTTTGTATAATTATAACACTACTTGAACATAATCGTTACGCTACAATTAATTTAATTTCGAAAGGTTGTCATGCCCAACGGCTGTTTAATTTCTAAGTTAGCACACAACGACTAATCCGAAAATTCCCGGGGTGTAACACCATCACACTCAAGCACTCATTTTTTTCCTATGAAAAGCCGATATTTAAGCCAAATACTTGGGCAGTTTTCCAATTCTCAATTGGTTTTGTTATTGGTCATATAGGTCATCAGGAAACAAACACTGTGTGTCTCTAACACATGAGTATAGTTGCGTACATCCGACCTCCCATACATCGTCATAGGCGGGATACTCTAAGACAATGGGGTAATGTTGTTGTTGTTGTTGTATTGGTCAATTACTTAAAAAATTTTTTTATGAACCTTGGAATAACAATGATATGACCTTTTTGAATTGATTCTATACTGTGTCTCACAATCACATAACTTTTTCATTGCTCAATTTTTTCAGTGCCATTCTTGAAATAATAAACTTCAAGGAAATCAAATACATACACCAATTACATACAGCAATAGTAATAAACTTCATGGTGCTAGTTCTTTACCTCTGTTTATCCTCAGCTAATCACTATATCATGAGATCAAATACCAACCTCCTTGCCGCGCTCATGATGTATAATCTTGTATGATAATGAAACATCCATTTCATGTCGTCAAAGGAGCTGCCACAGGCCACAAGGCCGGAGAGATTTTTCTAGAGTTGACACAATTGGAAGTGGTATATATGTCACCTTTTTCTTACTCTCTGTATGTAACTATCATACTGGCTTGGGTTTTAGATCCTTGGACTTTGAGTCTTCACAGTTTGGAAGGGCTAACCTCTGATGAACGCCATCAATTACAAAATAGCATTAAACATTTCGTTGATGTATATAATTATTCTTAGTGCAATGAATGTGAATTAGCTTTAGAGTTTAAAACCATAGGTAATTAGTAAGATGATTAATAGCTTCACATCCTAAAAAGAGGATTAAATTCTTCATGGCCTTCCATGTTCATTCTTTCTTCCACGTCTGAGCCTTTTCACTTGGAAGAAAGCTTCATTGTGTAATGAATATCATCCATAGTATCATTACACAATTTCTATGAACACAAGTTGAGGTCCCATTTAAGAATTTCTATGAACAAAAGTTGAGGTCCACCAAGTGGTATGCCAACCATGCATGTTTTGAAAGGTCTGCCTTTTTTGTTATGACAAGGCTAATAAACTAAATTGTGTGCAAGTTTGTTTTTGACTATAATCTAATCTTGTTTAAGCTTGTTTTGGTTTTTTACTCTTGGCTAGTTTACATATGTTGTATATATTACTGAACAGCATTAAGCTGTCTGAATTCCATGCCATTTTCCAAATGGATCACTATAGTTAGAATATCCCATAACATCACATACTGAACCTATTTACACATGTTAATTGGATTAATCTTCTTTAGATTTCAATAAGAGTTGGTCATTCAGATTACTGTTTATGGTTGTTTTAAGCGTAAGTATTTTTTTTTTGTCAACAGTGAATTGAATCTATCTTCTCTTGATAAATCTTTTTGGCCAAAGAAATTGAATCCAAGTGCTCTGCTATCCAATGGTATCTGGCTGATTCTAGAAAATGATGTACTCGTTTTTCCAAGTGTGGTATCAAAACCTTCCAAGTAGGAGCTGGTTCAGTGTTAAATGGGCTACCTTCTTGGACAAAATGTCTTCATCAGATTTGATGTCTAAATTCTATCCTCTACATATTTCTATTGTCTTCCGACTTCTTAGTTCAAGAGGTTTACTCTTTCTACTAATTGGGTCACAAACAACAGCATAAAGTCGACTGTCTTTTGGATTACAATTATTAGCCAGTATGAAATTGAACAAAGAGCGGATATCAGGCAGACAAACTTTTGGAAACAAAGAAAAGATTTTATTGTCTTCTGTCTTCTTAGTGCAAGAGATTTACTCTTTCTACTAGCTGGGTAGATTCACAATCCACAGCATAAAGTAGACTGTCTTTTGGATTACAATTTTTAGTCAGTATGAAATTGAACGAAGAGCGGATATCAGGCAGACAAACTTTTGGAAACAGAGAAAAAGATTGAATGCGTTAAACTGCTTTTAGCTAGTGGTCGGCACTTATTGTGTCAGCTTATTCTGTTTGCTTTGTGAAGCTGTATGGTTAATATTTTATATTAGTTTCCATAACATGATTTTGTGATTTGAAACTGGAGCTTGATATTTAGTATAGTCCTAAGCGTGCTTCTTATCTACTAAAGGAAGTGCCCTTCATTAATTTGTTGGTTATTAAAATTACAGGGAAAGCTGTCATATGTTTGTTGGACAGTCCGTTTTTCTCCCTGAAATTTGTGCTCTTAATATTCTGCTACTGTTACTTTTCTCCAGATGGCGAAAATGGAACAAAGAGTACAATCAGCTAGGCGGCAAGAGTACATGAACTGGCATTTGGCTTCTCATGGTGTGCCTAAAAGCTTACAGTGCCTTTCTCTCTCGTTGGCCGAAGAATATGCTATAAATGCTGTGGCACGCTCCCGTTTACCTCCTGCTGAATTGGTGTTTCGCCTCTCTGACGCTTCATTCCATCATGTCGTTCTCCTCACTGATAATGTAGTTGCTGCATCTGTGGTCATATCCTCTGCTGTCAAAAGCTCACGAGATAGTGAGAAATTGGTGTTTCATGTAATTACAGATAGGAAAACATATACTGCAATGCACGCGTGGTCTGCAGTAAACAACATCAATTCAGCCGTGGTGGAAATCAAAGGACTGCATCAGTATGACTGGTCTCATGACATCAACGTTGGGGGTGAAGAAATGGTACAGATTCATCGCCTGATTAAGAACCATGAAATGGAGAGCTTGAAAGAGAAAGACTTCGAAAATCAGCAAGAATATGAGAAGAATTTAGAGTTCTTAAGCCCCAGCTTTGTCTCCCTTCTAAATCACCTGAGAATATATCTCCCTGAGGTAGTTTCTAAACTTAACGTTGTTTGACTGGTCTGGCAAAGATCCTTTGGCCTAGATTGATTTTCACTCTGATTTTGATGGCACTACAGCTGTTTCCACATCTCCACAGAATTGTGTTTTTGGACGATGATGTTATTGTGCAACATGATTTGTCACCCCTATGGGAGTTGGATCTCCACGGGAAAGTTGTGGGTGCAGTTGTAGATTCCTGCTGTGTAGATGGCTATTGCCCAGGAAGAAAATATGAAAACATTTTCAATTTCACAAACGAGATCATATCATCCAAGTTTGATAAAGATCAGTGTGAATGGCTGTATGGGGTGAACCTCTTTGATCTTCAAGCATGGAGGAAAACCAACATTACCAGAGCTTATCATCAATGGTTAAAGACTGTAAGTGCATCTTGTCCAGGGCTCACGATTCTCTTAGCTTATGCCTCATTTTCGCTACATTGCATGATCGTATGCACTAGAACATTATCCTCGGTACATCATACTCCTTCCCTCCAAAAAATATTGTCACGGCTCACTTTTCAACGTAGTGTAGACTACACTTTGTTGAAAAGTCGACCATGACAATATTTTTGGGACGGAAGGAGTGTCAATGTAATTGTGATTTAAATGTCTTAGGCATCTTGAATGATGTATTTCAGAACCTGCAGTCCAGTTTTACACTATGGCACCCCAGAGCGCTCCCAGCAGCCTTGTTGGCATTCGATGGTCATGTTTACCCTATCAACTCATCCTGGCATGTTGCGGGTTTGGGCCATCGATCTCCAGAAGTAGATAGAAGTATGTTGGAAACCGCGGCAGTTATACACTTCAGTGGGCCTGCAAAGCCTTGGCTTGAGATCAGTGATCCTGAGGTACGAAGTCTGTGGTATAGCCATGTAAATTTATCAAATGGTTTCATCAGTCAATGCGGAATCATGGGGTAAATTATAAATATTTCTTGCCTAATGCCCTGTGTTCGTGTCGGCACTCGGCCAGGTAAGTAGTTTGAGTTGAGGGAAGAAGCTTTTTGCCTTCAGTCTCTGCTCAAACCCTGCTCTGTATAGTGTTGAGGTTTTGTGATCCTAATGTCCACAGATAGAAAACGACGGAGATAGCACCCCAATGTATACAAAGTAGATATGTAACACTCAAGTTCTTAGGATAAAGTTGTAATAACCTTGAATTACTGTAAAGTTACAAGTATTATCCATTAAGAAGGATATGCTGCCAAGTACTTATGTATCATATGAGAACAGGGCTTGGAACAACTAGTAAGAAGACATTGATGTCACCAGTTCGAGCTGCGGAAACAACCTTTGTAGGATAAGACTGCGTACATCAAATCGTGAAGCAATCCAGCCTCTCTCTGGACCTTGCGCAAGCGTGGGAGCCCAGTGCACCGTAAACGCCCTTCTTTACTTCTGTATCATCTGTTATCTTGCCTATTTAATGCAACATTTAGTCCTCTACAGCACGCTTCCAATCTTCACGATCATATTTAATTTCTCCTTTTTTTGCATTAGGAAGCTGGTAGAAATTCTATTAGTCTTGGTTTGATCTGTTTCAGAAGAGGTTCATTTTCTCCAAGATCGAAGATCCTCTTATTACAACATCATTATCCCATTGTCTCAGAGGCTCCCGCCACGCAATCTTATACATGTGTTAGAAACATACAGAGGTTGTTTTCCGATGACGCATAATATAAATTGCGGCAATATGTGTCGATCAACTGTTACTTCACAATACAAGAAGCACAGTTAATTTAATGAGTCATTTTGCTTTATTCTATCATATTTTAAAGTCAAGAAAGAGTGTGTTCTTGACTCAATTGGAAATGGAAACAGAAAATCCTATTATTGAATTGATTATGTTAATTTTCTTGGCTGGTTGTGTATTCTTAATTGTGATTTTGCACCTTTTTGCTACAATCCACGCCCAATACCAGAGCCAAATCAGAGGCAAAGAAGATTCTCCATATCCTTATATTCTTCTGATATTTTAGCGCTAAATTGGTGAAAGGATATGTTACAAAATCAAAGGTATAAAATGGGCTAAATATTCTGGCTCTATTCCCTCCACTTCTTATTCTTCTTCTTTTCCTGTTCTCTTACATCCTATGAATTTCCGGGACCAATCGACTAGCTAGTGAGTCTTCACTTGGTTTGGAGAAGCTCTCTGATTTGCAAATTTAAGTAATTTCCTTGATGAATTATCCATTGAAATAAAGTGGAGTATAGGGGAAAAGATTTTGTAACATATTCAAACAAAATATAAAATATAGGAGTATATGACTACGTATAGATGTCAGAATTTGAATATATGATTTTGCAAATTGAATCAACAAGGTCTTTGTACAGAGCTCCTCTACAAGATTCACGCTACAAATCCTACGTCAATTACAAGAATTTGCCTAACTCATGGTATGTTTCCCAAGCTACATAAAATCTGCTATGATGGTAAAATATGGACAGCAAATCAATCTGTGTGATAATAATTTAAGACATACATGCAATGTAAAAAGACGTTTCCGGTGCACTAGACTTTCGTTTTTGCACATGGTCCAGTGAGGGCCGGATCGCGAAGTACGCAGTCTTACCCCTACACTTTGTGTAAGAGGTTGTTTCCGTGGCTCGAATCTGTGACCTCAAAGTCACAAAGCAGCAACCTTACCAGTTGGTGCAAGGCCAGCAAAATCAGAGTAACACAAGCAAAGTAAGCAGCAAGAAAATCTGAGCTGCAATGAGTCTTAGTTTAAAACTACGAGCACAGATTAATTGTAAATCCTATGAGAGTCTTCCAAATAGTAACATTTTTTCCTCAACAAGTAAAGAAGATACTTAATTCTTATACATAGCTTGCTGAATGCACTTACATAACAGTCAACAAGCACTCTAAAAACAGATCAATCAAGAGATGCTGCAAATGATAAATCAGGAGAATCTTGGCCCCTCATTTAGCTCCATGGGTCTTATCAAGATGCCAGAAAAGCACCGGATAAATCAGCCGTTAAAAAGAGCTTTTCTCCAGGTTACCTACGACAACAAGGAGATATCAAGTAAATAAATAAACTTTTTTTTTTTGGGATAAGAGACAAGTGAAATAAAAACTGTAAATCTTCGATAGCAATGACATCACAACTTGTACTAGCGGTAAATAATTAACCATGCCTAGTATGTATTTAATGATTACTATAAAGTTTGTCGTGTATCCAAGATGTCATACGTATTAATTTGAAAGTCGAAGGAAACAGTTTCTCTAAAATTTGAAACTATAATTTATTTGACGAGAAATTTTATGGTGATCAATGATTAACTATTAAACGTTGGAAAAGTTATTAAGTTATTTAGTGATCAATGTAACAAACATACAAATAAGGACAGATCGACATGCTAGTGGCCAATGGGCTTCTCCCCAGGTTAGCTGCGGTAAGAAGGAGATATATATCAAGTAAAGAAATCAATTTTTTTTTCCTGGATAAGAGACGACAAGTTAAATAAAAGTTGTAAATCTTCTATTGCAATAATATCGCAACTTATCATATCATTCTGGTGAGGGCTATCGAGCCCTTTCTCCAGATCAGCTAACCATCCTTCGAGGTGGTCACTATAGACTTTGAATTTTCAATGTTCTTGATTTGTTGTTAACATCTAACTGTTTTAACTCTGAATGCAGGTGCCATGTCTGGATCCCTGAGCCGTGCTGAGATAATGTCCGAGAATCAGGCCAGGAAAAGGCTTCGAAGGGAAAGGAGGTTAGCAGCTTTGAGTTCTGGAGGGGCTTCTACTTCGGCGGTGCCCCCAACCCCTAGGGTTGCTGTTGCTGAGCCTGAAATGGCGGAGCCTGAGCCAGGTAAAACCTCTTCCTTGAATATAGGAATTTTCTTAAGTGTTTTAACACTTGTTTGGGTTTTAACTTGTTTTCTCTTCGTTGCAGCTCTGCCAATCACAATTGCTGACGATGAGCCTGTGGCTGTGGCTCAGCCCTTGGCTCCAGTTAATTCTGAAATGTCAGAAGATGCTGGTGAAGGCTCCAGCCTCCGCCCCCGGAAGAGACAGCGGGGTGAAGGCTCCAGTAGTCGTGATCCGGGACCATCTCAGCCCCCGGAGATGATCGTTGCTGACCCGGTTGAGGATATCTTGCCTCAGCCGGGTAATATTCAAGACCCAATCTTGATTGGGTTTTCTGAGGTAGATTCTGCTGAGAACCCTGCCGTGGCCGAAAGGCTTAATAGGGCAGCAATTCTACCTCGGGATCTTCAGAGGTTCAGGGCAACGGACTTCGCGGCCCTGACCAATGCTTATATGTCCAACCTTGCTCTGGTAAGTAAATTTTCTGTTGAGCACTCTACTTATTTTGTTGGTGGACTTCCTTTTACCGTTATCTTTTCGTATAGATCCGAGGCCAGGGGATGGAAGTGGTGACCCGCTGTAGGAATTTTCTTGGGGAACTTGAGACCACTCGGAAGCAACTGGAAGAATCTGAAAAGAAGAGGGCTGAGCTAACCCAAAAGGTCACTGACCTAGAAGCGGGGAATACCAAACTTCAACAGAAGGCTGAGGATGCTGAGACGAGGTTGGCCACCTCCAACTCTAAGGTTGATGAGTTGGAGAATAAGGTGGCTGACCTGGAGCTGACCTCCACTCAGTCTGTTACGGAAGTTGAATTTTTGAAGAAGAATATGGCTGAGATGGCGCAGAAGCTTGAGTCAGAGCAAAAGATGAACAACCTGCTGCGCCAAAACTTGATCGATGCTGAGATCAAAGCAATTCAAGACTTCAGAAAATCCAGCTTTTTTGAAGAAAACTTGCTTCTGATTCAAGGCTCGGCCATGGAGGTCGGCCAAAGGAATGCCATTGAAGCCTGTGTCCAAGTTCACCCAGATTTGAACAGAGAGGACCGCCGTATAGCCGAACTCTACAATCCTCAAGCAGCTCAAGACTTTGAAGAGTTGTTCCAGAAGTTTGTTGATGGAGCTGACTTGAGAGATGAAGATAAGGACGAATAGGCTTTAGGGTTCTTCTTTGTTTTAACCTTTTTAGGCCAGGCATGAATGTATATTCCAGCGCTCATATTAATGAAAAAATCTTCAACTTTCGGGCTCAGTTATCTTCTTTATCTTTAATGTCTTTACCAAATTTATTCTTCGACGCCATCGATGCTAACTCTTTAGGTTAGTCTTGACAAATTTGGTAAACTTTATTATGAAATAAACTGAGCCTTCAAGTTAAAATGAACCTGTTGTCTGAGCTGAGCCAAACTCTTGACTGGTTTGACATAAACTTTGCTTCGTTAAGATCAGGCTCTGCCTTGCTTAACTTCACTTTAGCTTTTGTAAGAGACAACTTAAAGTTTGCTTGCATGTCTCTTCTTCAGCAAACTCTTTCCTCAGACTTGCTAACTCTTGATGAGTTATTTCTTTAACCTTTGTCTTGGGCACCCCAAAATCTTATACTCGTTTTTAACAAGTTTCTGCCTCGGTCTTGCCGAGGTCTTGATCTGCCGTTTAATGGCCTTTCGTCTCGGATTTGCCGAGGTTTTAGTACTCTTTTTTATCGGACATTTGCCTCAAACCTGCGAGGTCTTTTGCCTCGGACTTGCCGAGGTCTTAATGTACCCTTTAGCGGGCATTTGCCTCGAACCTGCGAGGTTTTTCGCCTCGGACCTGCCGAGGTCTTAATGTACCCTTTAGCGGGCATTCGCCTCGAACCTGCGAGGTCTTTCGCCTCGGACCTGCCGAGGTCTTAATGTACCCTTTAGCGGGCATTTGCCTCGAACCTGCGAGGTCTTTCGCCTCGGACCTGCCGAGGTCTTAATGTACCCTTTAGCGGGCATTTGCCTCGAACCTGCGAGGTCTTTTGCCTCGGACCTGCCGAGGTCTTAGAAGATTTTTCGCTTTACTCAAGTCGTGCTCTGACTGACTTTTGAAAGTGGCATCACAAAAAACTTGTGTTTATATACAAAGCAGCTGCAGTTTACATCACTGATGCAGAAGTCTGAGATGGGAAACATGCCAGGTCCGTGGAAGAGTTTTCCCTTCCAGAGTTTGTAACTTGTAAGCTCCTGTTGGGAATACTTCAACAATGCGATAAGGGCCTTCCCATTTGGAATTAAAGGTCCCAAATGACTCAGCATGACTGACTTCATTGTCTCGCATCACTAAGTCTCCCACTCGAAAAGATCTCGGTCGCACTCGGGAATTGTAATGCTGAGAGATCAGATTCTTGTACTGGGCCATGCGAATGTGAGCTCGGTCCCTCCTCTGCTCTAGTTCATCTAGATTTATCCGTAATTCTTGACTGTTATTCACAGCAGAATGACAATCGACTCGTGTTGAGGTGGAGCCTATCTCTGCGGGAATGACAGCTTCTGAGCCGTACACTAGTGAAAAAGGTGTTTCTTTCGTTGAAGTTGAGGGAGTTGTCCGGTATGCCCATAGGACGCTGGGCAATTCTTCAACCCAACTTGTGCCCACTTTGTCTAATCGCTTCTTAAGCCCATCCTTGATAATTCTGTTTGCAAGTTCAACTTGGCCATTTGACTGTGGATGCGCCACTGAGGTAAAGCGTTGCTTAATGTGCAGATCAAGACACCAACTCTTAACCGGATCTTCAGCAAATTGGCGTCCGTTGTCTGAGATCAAGACCTGAGGTAAGCCAAACCGGCAGATGATATTTTTCCATAAGAACTTTTTGACTTGAGCCCCAGTTATGGTGGCCAAGGGTTCAGCCTCTATCCATTTAGTAAAGTAGTCAATTGCTACCAACAGGAATCTGACCGAGCCAGGAGCTCGTGGTAGAGGTCCCACCAAGTCCATACCCCATTGCACAAACGGCCAAGGACTAGATATACTGATCATTTCATGGCTCGGCAAATTAAAAGATGGAGCATGAGCCTGACATGATGAGCACTTTTTGACTAACTCTTCCGCATCCTTGCGGATTGTGGGCCAGTAATACCCCGCCAAGTAGCACTTACGGGCCAATGAGCGTGCTCCAGAATGACTCCCACATATGCCCAAGTGCATTTCTCGGAGAATGTAATCTCCTTCGTCCTCAGGTACGCAGCGCAACCATGGTTGGGAGAATGATTTCCTATATAAGTGATCATTAAAGAGTGCATACCTGGATGCCTTCAGTCGAAGTCGCCGAGCTCGCGACTTATCCTCAGGTTGAATCTGATGTTGTAGGTAAGTGATTATCTCATCCATCCAGGTGTTATGATAGTCTTGTTGTAAGACTTCATTTCCATCAAAAGCGCGATGTCTCACCAATTCTACAACAATCCTTTTTCCAATGGTGGCCGGGGTGGATGAAGCTAGTCGAGATAGTGCATCAGCACGCTTGTTCGCCGACCTAGGGATATGCTCAACACTAAAATGCTCGAACATTCCTCTTAGATGCTGAACTTTGGCCAGATACCGCTTCATATTGTCTTCCTTTGCCTCATAGTCTCCGTTAATCTGTGAGACTATGAGCTGCGAATCACTTCGGGCGGTTATTTGCTGTGCCCCCAGTTTCCGAGCTAAGCTCAGCCCAGCAATCAGTGCTTCATACTCAGCCTCATTGTTAGTAGCCTCGAAATCAAAACGTAAGGCATATTCGGTCTCTTCCTCGTGAGGATTCACTATTAAGAGACCAGCTCCACTTCCTTCCCTTGAGGAAGATCCGTCTACATACAAAGTCCATCTCTGTGCTGAGGGAGGATCTTCCTCAACTGAAATGCCCTCAGCCAAAAAATCAGCCAAGGCCTGAGCTTTAATAGAAGTACGTGATTTGTAACTGATGTCATACTCGGCAAGCTCCATTGCCCACTTGGCAGCTCGACCTGATGTGTCCGGCCGAGATAGAATCTGCCTTAGGGGCTGATCCGTCACCACGATTATAGGATGAGCTTGAAGGTAGGGACGGAACTTCCTAGCCGCCACCACCAATGCCAGGATGACTTTCTCAGTATTTGGGTATCGCACCTCGGCCCCATGCAAGACTTTACTTGCAAAATAGATAGGCTTCTGAACTGCATCCTGCTCTCTGAGCAAAACTGCACTCACCGCTTCATGACAGGTGGACAAATAGATGTACAATGTCTCCCCTGGAACAGGAGAGGTCAACATGGGCACCTCAGCCAAATGTGCCTTTAAGCCATTAAATGCCTCTTGGCACTGTTCATCCCAGAGAAAAGCTGTTCTTTTCTTCAAAATTTGGAAGAAAGGCAATGATCTCTCAGCTGACTTGGAGAGAAATCTGCTCAAGGCCGCAATTCGCCCCGTCAACCTCTGAACCTCTTTAATGTTCCGAGGTGGATGCATATTTTCCAAAGCTTCAATCTTAGCTGGGTTGGCCTGCACTCCTTCTTTGGAAACCATATACCCCAAAAACTTTCCTGTTCGCACCCCAAAGGTACACTTCTTTGGGTTCAGCCTCATGCAAGACTCTCTTAGGATGACAAATACTTCGCGCAAATTCGAGATATACTGATCAAGGACCTTGCTTTTAATCAGCATATCGTCGATGTAGACCTCCATAATTCGGCCTATTTGACGTTTGAACAACAAGTTAACCAGACGTTGATAAGTTGCCCCAGCATTCTTTAAACCAAAAGGCATACTGATGTAGCAGTAAGTGCCGACTTCAGTTATAAAGGAGGTCTTTTCTCGGTCCTCTTTTGCCATCATGATCTGATGGTAACCCTTAAAAGCATCCAAGAAATCAAAGACCTCATACCCCAAAGTAGAATCTACCAATCTATCAATCTTCGGTAGGGGGTAGCAATCTTTTGGGCAGGCTTTGTTCAAGTCTGTATAATCAACGCACATTCTCCAGCTTTTGTCCGGCTTAGGGACCACAACCGGGTTAGCCAACCAGATTGGATACAAGACTTCTTCGATGAACTTTGCCACCAAGAGTTTCTCAACCTCCCCTGCAATCACTTTGTTCCTCTCTGGTGCAAAGTTTCTTTTTTTCTGCTTAATGGGCCTGACCTGAGGATCCACATTAAGGTGATGTTCTGCTAAAGTAGTCGGGATTCCAGGCATATCTTCTGCTGTCCAAGCAAAAATTTCTGCGAATTCCCTTAACAGATTCTGAAGCTGAGCCAAAGTCTCTGATGGCATCCAAGTCCCAATTTTGATTGTATTCTCTGGCCGACCTGAATCTAAGATGAACTCCTGAACCGCGTCATCGGTTTGTAAACATTCGTCTGTTGGGGGAATGAGATCATCCAGAACAACTTGCTGGACGATCCCACTCCCTTGGGTGGCCACTGCGTAACAATTCTGAGCAATAGGGATATCCCCCTGCAAAGTTACTACTCCGCCTGGGGTAGGAAACTTCATGCTAACATGTAAGGGTGATATTATAGCTTCCAATGCCACCAACGCGGGTCGGCCTAACAGAATATTGTAAGCCGACCTCTCCTTAACCACCACGAAGTCCATCCACAAGCATCGGTAAACAGGGGGTTTGCCAAAACTGACGCTGAGAGTAATCAGGCCAGCTGGCCGAACAGGCATGCCGGTGAATCCATACAAAGGAGAGGCTACTGGGGTCATTTGTGAGTCCGCCAGACCCAATTGCTTATATACATGATAATACATTATGTTCACGGCACTCCCAGTATCCACATATACCCTACGTACCTCTACAATTCTATCCGGCGCCATATGAATGCATAATCCAATGACTAATCCCGTGTTATTAGAATCAAGCGGGACTAAATCCTCTGGTCCATATATCAACTCTCGAGTCAACCTCCGTTTTTTCGGGGAAGGCTCAGTGGACGTACCTGACGAGCTGGGACCGCCGGGATTTGGCTGTGACGGACCACCCGAGATGGTGTAGATTATGGAATTGATTTGTGGCTGAACTGCAGCCTCTTGCTGATCTCGATCCCCATCATCATCCGACCTGGGATGTGTTGGGGGTGCCTCAGGTCGGCACTTATCTTTCTGCTCATTCTTTCGGAAGTTTAGACGGTTATGAAGCCGAGAACGCGGATCATAGAATTGTTTTAAATGTCCCAATTCAATTAACTTCCGAATTGCTTGAGCTAATTGCCGACAATCTTCAGTGTCATGGCCAACATCTCGGTGATATCGGCAATACAATTTCGGATCCCTCTTGTCCCTGGGTCCTGCCAAGGGCTTCGGGTCCGTTCTTAGGCCATCTCTTTCCATGACGGCCAAAATTCTATCTTTTGAAGCCAGAAGGGGTAATCCTTCTCGACCTCGCTTGCCTCGAGCACCAAGGCGATCAAACGCACTGCGCCGTTCGCGTTGGTCTTCAGGTCGAATTGCTCGGGAGCTGGGCCGAGCCTCCCGCCGAGTACTCTGCTCGGCTTCCTTTTTCAATCGATTTGCCTCCTCTCCTCGGGCAAACTGATGCGCCTTTTCCAGGCACTCTCTCAAAGTAGTAGGCCCCTCCTCGGCAAGCTGTGAAAAGAGGCGGCCTGCTCTGAGACCGTTGATAAATGCTGCGGCTTTCACTCCTTCATTTCGATCACTGACCTGCAGTGATTCGTCAGAAAAACGCCGCATATACTTCAGTATTGACTCCTCCGCACCTTGCTTCAGGGTCATAAGGTGCGAAGAGTTCTTTATAAATGGCGCACTTGACACAAATTGAGACTTAAATTTTTGTGCCAGCTGCCTGAAGGAATCCACCGACTGGGGTGGAAGCTCTTGAAACCACCTTCTTGCCTTCCCCCGCAAGTACATGGGGAAAGTCTTACAACAGAGTGGGTCCGGTGCATTTTTTAAGTTCATTGCCGTCTGGAACTGAAAGAGATGATCTGTTGGATCAGATGTGCCATCATATGTGTCCATCTTTGGCATCTTAAAACTATCCGGTGCTGAATACTCTGCGATATCCCAGGAAAATGGACTCTCCTGGACTACCCTCAAGTACTCCGGGTTAAGTTCTTCAGGTCGGCTCCTCGGCCTGCGAGGATCCGCTTCCTGTCGAACACTTTTAAATGATTTGGGCTTTATACCCAGGCGCTGCCTAGGCATGGGCACCGACTCTAGCGTAGTGGCTCTGTCTCCACTGCGCCTAGCGTCTGCCATAAACCCCTGGGGACGGTGAGAAGATTGCAACTGGGTCTTCTCCTTCGGATGAAAAGACGTAGAATCTTCCCCCATATCCCCCGTCTCGGGTCTCTTCCCTTTAAGCCGTTCCACCACAGCTTCGAATACATCCAAGTTTTCAGCCACATACTTCATGGCCTTATTTCTCTCATCCGCGGTTATTCCCGGGACCTTGTTCCTTTCTGGCTCGGTCCTCCTGGAATCCTGTCCAGGATGAACTGAGCGGGCCTCTTTTCGTCGTTGATGATTAGAGGACTCTCCTAATCCCTCACGGGCGTCTTTACCCATTTGGGCTGACTTGTTTAAGTAAAACGATACAGTTGATCAAAATTAAGTGACGGAGGTTCGGAGCCCTCCTTCTAGCGCCAATATGATGATGTCTGAATTGATCACCAAGTAATCGTTTGATGTGGTGCCGTTAGAACTCCGTCAATTGTCTGTAGCAAGGGAACTGCTGACCTACACAAAGAGAAAGGGTCAGAGGACCCGGGATTTATGGCCCCGGGTAATACCCTCCGACGCTCAAGTCAGTCTGGGCCATTTTTGTAAGAGAGGTTTATATATGAATGAAGGTTTTTAGGAACTGAGATGTTCTCGTAAAACCTGTGTTTTCACCGTGAGGAAGATGAGTAATTTCTGTGGATTTGTTGTTACTTGTCCTCTCTCTCCTGCTGTTCAGCCTTTTTTATATGGTGGCTTGGGCCAATGCATGGGCAGAGCTTTGATATTGTGACAGGCAAGGAGGTTAGTCGGATGACACTTGCTCCTGCATGTTCGCCACGTGACTCGGTGCTGAGCTGAATAAGCTGGTTTGGGATACCTGGCTGGGAGTTTTGCCCGGTAGAATTACCTGGGGTAAACTCCTAGAACCGAGATGAAGCCTTCTAGAAGCGCTTTAGAGTGCCCGAGACGGCTGATTGTGTGGGACCAACATGCCGAGATGAAAGTGACCGACTCTAAAGAGCAATGAGAGGCCTTTCGTGATGCTCGTGACTGATGTCAGTAAGGGTGATTTGAGACCAATGAATAGATCAGATCTTTGGCCGAGTTCAACTCTTTGGCCGAGATAGGACTGCGGGCCGAGATGAGACCTTGGAACCAAAAATGATTTAGGCCTTTTAACCGAGGTGAATTCCTTAACCCCTTGAGGGTACCGAGAGCGTATGGCCGAGATAACCATAAAGTCAAGTGGGTGTGATGATGATGGGGCCCTACAACCGGGATGAGTTGAAGTAGGGTCAGCTTGCCGAGATAAGAGTATGATGACTTTGAAGGGCTAGTGAGCCTGCTCGGGACACTCGTGGTTGACATTATTAGGCTGACCCGAGAACAACGAATAGTGGCGTTGAGGCTTAGCATTGCTCTGTGACCGAGATGAAATTGCGGGCCGAGGTGTGACCCTTGAAGACAATATTAGGACCTAGGTGCTGTTCACGTGGCCGAGATGAAAACATCTGACTTTGACTGTGGGGCCCCGGAATTATGCTATCGTAATGATCCTCAAGAGTCCGGGACAAACCTCAATACCACATGTGGCCGGGTCGGTTACTGGGCCGAGCCATCATACTTGGCCATCTTGATACACTTGCTTTAGCGTTGACTGTTGTTGACTAACGGGGAATATTTTCTGGTTCATCACATTCACCATTAAGATTCCTACCATTTATTCATTAAGCATTATAAAATTTGTCATTGTCATATATATAAGATGTCACATGTAATAATTTAAAAATCTAATGAACAGTTTCTCTAAAATTTGAAATTATAATACATTTGACGCAAACGGCGGTCAATAATTATCTTTTAGGTTTATTTAATGGCCAATAAGATATATATAAACAAAAAAATTGACATGGTAGTGGTGATGAGTGTGACCAAATACACCCTGTTGTTTTAATTTTTATTATTCAATGAATAACTACTAAAATATGTAATAATAACTATTAATATAATATGTCTAGTAATAAGCTGCAAGAGACAACATATTGACATTTTCATCCTGGGGAGAGACAAGTAGTGAGATTATATCATATTGTATTATTTTGCTTTCCATTTTTAGGTCTTTCCATTTTCCAAAAAGTTTCCAATCAACAAAGGCAGCTCATTATATACTACCTTACTGCACTACTGTGCTAGCCTCTTAGGATTGTGAATGATTGGACCTTGAAGAACTCTTAGTCTCTTTTAGTGCAAAGGAAATGACTTCAGTTTCAGAATGATTCTTAATGATGGTGCCTTGTATTTCTTCCGTCCAAAACTAGGGATTGGATCTCCTCACCCTTCTTCTCTTCATCTCACTGTTCACCGTTCAGCATGTGTCAGTAGGAGAGGGTGGTGAGGCTCGGACGGTGAACAGTAGGGTAAGGGGAAGAGGGATGAGAAGATCCCATCTCCCAAAACTACCGTAATAGTTTAAATTAAAGGACGTTCGCAGTGCACTAGACATCTTTGTTTGCGTAAGGTTTACCGAAGAGCCGGATCGCTTTACGATCTGATGTATTCAGTCTTATCCTACACTTTGTGTAAGAAACTATTTCTGCTGCTCTAACCCATAACATCGAAGTCACAAAACCGCAACCTTACAAGTTTCTCTTTTGTTTTTTATGAACCTCCTGTGCCAAAGGCCCGACTAGCTAAGCAATCAAGTGTGGTGAAACAGAAGATCAGAAAAAAGCATGAAAGGGAACCATACACAAGCTGAAGGGCAGTAGGGTCCTGGCGAGAATAATGGTGATTAGGTTCAAGTAGGTTGACTGGGATGAAGCATCTAGCATCTTCATACGATGATTGCGAAGCCATGGATTGATATCCATAACCTGCCATCAAGTTCATCTCATGCTGTGCTCTCTCATTGCCCGCTATCTGCACCATTTCAAATATGTGCGTTTCAATCAGAGCGCAATGATCATCCCTTTCTGTCTCTGTCTTCATTACTTTCGTCAGTGTTAGATGGTTACGTGTTCTATGAAACACTCTGGCTCATGAAACTATTTTGGTCCCTATTCTTATTCTATTTTTACTTGGTTAATTTATATAATTAGAGAAATCTTGTAAGTAAAAGCGAGTCTTGGAGCAACGGTTAAGGTGGCTGCTTTGTAACCTTGAGGTCATGTGTTTGAGCCGCGGAAACAGTCTCTTACGCAAAGTGTAGAGTAAGCATGCATACATCAGATCGCGAATCGATCCGGTCCCTCTCCCGACATACATTAGATCGCAAACCAATCCAGCTCCTCCCCAGACCCTGCGCAAAAACAGGAGGATAGTGCACCGGGAACGCCCTTGGGAGAAATCCTGTAAATCTTAATTCAAAGGATACTATATATTCCTATTTTAGAAAATGAATGATATTTTTTGGACAACTGAAATAGAAACTAATATTTTTAAGTCGGAGGAAATATATATGTATTTTTATAGAGAAACACCTTAAGCTATTAGTTTATGTATCATATGCTTAGAAATAACATTCTTCCATAAATGGATGTGAAACATAAAGGGACTAATGCGGGTTTTTCTACTCTTGTTAATGAGGCATTCATGAGGAGGAGGATATATAAAAAAATATATAAATAAGTGAAGCTCATGTAACAAGAAGAATGATATATACAAAGTATTTTTAGGCGAGAAAGAAGCAACATAAATTGTACCTTTGCTCGCAGAAACATGTTAGCATTCTGCAGTTCCAACTCCTGCACAATTTTAATTTTATCAATCCAATATAACGAAACAATTTTACAAAAGGCATCAACCAAAAAAAATCTTCATTTTAATAAAAAAAATCAGAACCTTTGGTATTGAAATATAATGTGTCATATTGAAATATCTTTTTTTGTATAAAACGTAAAAGGTTTCACTAATTAGACATATCCATATTGCATTACCTGTACAACAAATTTATCTCCCGGTCGTAAAAAAAGATGAATTCTAGATACTTTTAGGTAAAATATGCAATGCTTAAAATTTAATACATCAGTATACTGAGCTAAGTTATAATTGTAAACTCCTCTATTTCTCCAAAAGGAAAATATAAAAAAAGAAAGAAAACAAAAACACACAAATCCAAAGAACTTTTGCTACTTAGAAATCAATTATCAGTTGGGGGAGAAAGACAACAAAACAACTTACCCTCTTTTGCATAAGCTCTTGTTGGAGAAATTAAAATGGGTGAATGAGAAATTAATTCTCAAAGTGGATGGAAAACGTGGTTGCACGGTTACGTTTAAACAAAACGCGGTTAAGTTTGATAAGGCGTTCGGTTATGGTTTAAATCGAACGGTTTTTTAAATCTGATTCAAACGGTATCCTTCGATATAAGATAAGATCAATCTGGTTTGATCTAACGGTGGCAGGGAAGGCAGCTTTAATCTAACGGCCGAGATTTAAACTGTCCTAACCACCCCAACCGAATGTGGTTTCCATCTAACGCTCCAGGTTTAAACCTGCTAATCTATATTCAATCCAAAGGCTGAGATTAAACCTTCCTAATCTAGATAGGAGGTTTTCATCTAACGGCCTAAATCAAACTTCGGTTTTGATCCAACGGTCACGGTACCTTGTTCTCCAACCGACTCTCCTATATAAAGAGGGCTAAGGGTGCATTTATTCACACACCTTGCTCTAGCATTTCATAGCATTCTGCATTCATAGCATTCGAGGCTTGCATCACATCCGGGAGAAGTCAGGACATTCGAAGGTTCGAAGTAGTTCAAGTTCAGCAGTGCCACTCAACTGAACAGGTACCCGTTGTATCCTGGGAGACGATTGCTCACACCGGTTGGGCACAGTATACCGGAGCAATACGTCTTAAGGACAGAGTCCTCGACTCGCTCCGGGTTTGATTATTTTTGTATTGTTCATATGCACACATTGAACGACTGCGTCTTGGTACAGGATTGATTGTATCCAACAATCTTAAGACGTATTTTTATTCAATTACTTCTGTACCGTTTTTTTATTTCCCGCAAAGGTAGTGTTCATACTGATTTGCAGTCTACTTCTACTCCTTTCTTAAATCTGATTCTGTTCTGATCTATACGTTTTGATCAACTGAACAGAAATCTGATGGAGAACGCTAGCTCTGGCTCCGTTCATGGCGCAGACATTCAGAGCTCTGCTCTAATGGCACCAACTGCTGGGGTGCCAAGACATGCTCCTCCTGCACAGGGTCCTGCAGTGGCCCAAGTAGAGAAACCGGAGAAGTTCATGTTAGGTGCAGCAATTGTCCCGTGGCGTAGGCCGATGGGCGTAGGCCGTGTGGGCCAAGTCACAGTCGAATGCCGTGGGCGCTTGTGTGTTGAATGCACTATAAGGCTAGGGTATGCGCATCTCCGGTCACCAATTGGTTTTGGGAGAGATGGTAGCGCCTGAGGTCCTACAAGTGGTATCAGAGCGAGGTCACGGGTTCGATTCCCAGTAGGAGCAATTGCTGAGGGGGAGATTGTTAGGTGCAGCAATTGTCCCGTGGCGTAGGCCGGTGGGCGTAGGCCGTGTGGGCCAAGTCACAGTCGAATGCCGTGGGCGCTTGTGTGTTGAATGCACTATAAGGCTAGGGTATGCGTATCTCCTGTCACCAATTGGTTTTGGGAGAGATGGTAGCGCCTGAGGTCCTACATTAACAGTCTAGTATTTATAGATAGAAAAAGACCTCTCAACAACACTCCATTACTTTGGTTGTATGTTTTACATTTACATACACTAATGTCTGTATGTATTGTTTCCATTTTCAATGGACGCACTTTTCTTTGACGTTGGAATATGATGTAATAAAACAAAATGACTCACTAAATTGTCTGCGCTTCTTATATTGTGAAGTAGCAGTTGATCGACACACTTTGACGCAATTTTCGTTATGTGTCATCCAGAATCAAACTTTGTGTGCTTCTAAAACATATGTATGGTTGCATACATCCGATCGCTTTCATACCCCACCATAGACGAGAGCTTGTAATACAATGAGGTAATGTTGTTGTCGTCTTTGTAATGTCTGTATGTATTGACATATATAACGTTTTGCTTTGTGTATGTAACAATATTGAGCAGAGGGGAGTGAGCAAATAGTGGGTATTGATGTCTGCTTTCTGGCTCCATTAGGGATCCATTTTCTTTAGTATGGGAAAAAGGGGAGAGAAATAATGAGATGTTTTCTTTTGAAAAGTGAATATTTATGGGGTGAGAATGTGACCTATGGAGAGAAGTTGCACTCAAGGTATGACATGAAATGGAGGTAATGGAAAAACATAAAAATAAAAACGAAGATGAACTTTTTCTAATGCATTTCTAAGTGGAAATTGACCTAAATTTGATGTTGAATCAAGGTTTTGTATTGGTTTCCTTTTACCCTTGTGGTTGAAAATTTTTCACTATTTCCTTTTCCAATGTCCGACCAATACGATTCACCCTCCCAACTCCCAAACCATGGATAAAAATATATAGCAAAATCAATCAACCAATCATACACAATATATCTCAATGGCATCCAAATCTATCGCTAGGATCCGGAGAGGGTGAAGGACAGACAAACAATATATCTATCTTAAGATATAGGGAATTTGCTTCCAATGAGACCCCAGCTATGTATGTAACTGTATAAATGATGCAATAATGGAGATATGATGTGTTAGTATATTAGTGATGAAATTCAGAAAATACAAATATGAAGCTACCAATATTAAAATGCCTATAAATGTGTGTAAAAATCTATAGCAAAATTTTCAGAAAATATGTATCTACGTTGCTAGGTTCAAGTTTAATGGTTACATCTTTGACTCCGAAAGAGTTCAACAAATGTATGCTCCTACGGAGAAACTCTTTGTTTTTTTATATGCGAGCATTATAAAGTGATTGACGTTTTCTTTTTGTAGGTAAGCGTCCCAAAAAAAAGTTACAAATTGAACAACATTAAAATTTTTTTTGGTTAAAATGTAAATTGCATTAACCAAACAAAGCATCATGGGGGGATACAAACCCATACAATCCAACAACATGCCAAAATAAGATTAGAAGCAATGTGAATTGCTCCGACATTCTAGCAATCGTGAAACTATTCTAGCATTCAAGATCCTATATACATGCGTTTGAAGTCTATGTATCTGTTATAATCCTTTTTTTAATAAGGGCAAAAAGGTCAATTGGGCCTAATTAGAAAACCTAATTGGATTTGATAATTTTCCCTAAACTCTAATCAAATTCTTTTTAAACAAGCGCTTAGGCCCTCTCCCCTCACAAAAAAAACAGTACGCCGCAGGAATAAAGGTAGCGACGCATTCTTGCTTCCAAATCGAGTGCCGCTTTTGAGGAGGAGGAAACACACTCGATCACGCTCTTCAAACACGTGTAAAATACTACGTAGGTGCCTCCTTAACATCCGTTGAATGTAAAAACAATAACCTTTAATTTCATTATGGAAACGAGATCGTGCATTAGTATTGATGATTGCATAGATGTTTGATTATTAGATTATATGTATATGTGATGAACTTGTATGTCCGTATATATGATCTTATATGTTTATATATGTATGATGCTATTTTCGTATGAAAACTCGAAAAAGATTTGATTTTTGATGTTCGTGTGAATACCGGAATCGTAGAAAGAAGTGTTTGTGCCGGCGGCGCGTGGCCTGTGGTGGTGGGCTATGACCACGTGCTGCCGGATGGAGGAACAAGGGTGATGGGGGGCGGCTAAGAGGCTGGTCAGGGGGTGGTGCGGATTGGGGTAGGGGGCTGGGCAAGGGCGGCTGAAGGGATGGGGATGAATGGGGGAAGCGGCTAGAGAGGTGGGGGGGGTCGGCTGGGGTTTGGGGGCGGCGAACTGGCTGGGGTGGCAGACTAGGGATGGGGGGCGGACTGGGAGGGGGTGGTGAGGGGCTGAGGGAGTAGCGGGGGCTGAGGTGCGGGAATTGGAAGAATTTTTGAGGGACAGATGTTGGGGGAATGAATCGACGAGCAGAAGGAAGAAAAAGGAAAAAGAAAAAGAAAAGAAAAAAAAAGAAAAAGAAAAAGAAATGGGAAAAATGGGTTCTGAAGCGGGAAAAAAGAATAAGAAAAAGAAAGGGAAGGAAAAGAAGAAGGAAAGTAAAGGAAGATTCCGAATGTGATTTCTGTGCATTCATGCATCACGACATTGCATATATGATATGTTCTGTTCCGTTCCGTTCTGTTCTGTTAAGTTATGCGAGACGTAAGTCGCATATCTGATCTGTTCCGTTCCGTTCCGTTCTGTTAGGACCCGGGGTCATGCATTGCACGATTAGATGAATGTTTCTGAGAATGTAGGATTATCATGCATCACGTATGTGGCATTGCATTTCACGCTCATTCCGCATGGTTATGTGTTTTGGTTGTTTTAAGAAGTTATGGTCGTTATACGTATTTGTAACGGTTCTGACCCTAGGGTTCGGGATAGGACGCTACAGGTGGTATCAGAGCTTAGGCTCTAGATCTACTGCGGAAAACATAGAATTAAGAAATGATCTTAGACGTAAGAGATGACTCTAGCTCTAAGTTCTGATCATAGATGTAAGTTTGATCTTAGACTAAGTTTGATTCTAGACGTAAGCTATGATCTGAGACTAAGTTTGACCTAGAATAAGTTTGATGTAGACTAAGTGATGATCGGTCTAGGGCACGGTTGGGTTTTATTTCCGATTTATTTGTCTGTATTTGACTGTTTATAATTCTTAAGTTTATTTATATATTTCTTGAAATGCCCTTGACTAAAACTGAAAATTTCCTTGTAGTAGTAAAATGCCGCCAAGAAGAGAAAATGGTGGAAAAAGAAGAGGAAATCACTCAGATGACGGGCCTCCACCGCAGGTCGTGCTCCCTCAGGCCCTGACCGATGCACTACTGGTCATGGCCCAAGCTGTGGCCCAGCAGAATCAGCATCCATAGGCTCCACCTCCACCGCCACCACCACAACATGGGATCCGATTTTACTATGGCGAGATGAAGAAGGTCCATGCCGCGACATTTGCAGGTAATCTGAACATTGGTTAGCAGAGATGGAGAAGTGTTTCAGGCTGACTCAGGTGCCTGAAGAGATCCGTGTTGATGTGGCCACACGACTGCTTAGTGACAAGGCCAGTGAGTGGTGGGACGGCATCGTTTCCCGAATGCAGCCGCCCATCACCTGGGCTCAGTTCCTGGAGGCTTTCCGGAAGTATTATGTGCCCGAGACTGCTGTGTTAGAAAAGATGAGGGCCTTCAGTAGATTGCAAAGGGGAAGATGACAGTAAAGGAGTATGCCGACACATTTCATGCTTTGGGGAAGTTTGTGCCTTCGATTATGTCTGATAACCGAATGAAGATGCTCAAGTTTGAGGAAGGTCTAGACTCTCGTATTCAGTCTGCGATTGTGAATGCGGGCACGAGGACATTTGAGGAGATACTCGACGCATGCTACAGGGTTGAGAGCGACTTTAGGAGAGTCGCAGCGCAGAACAGAAACAAGAGACCTCGAGAGGAGGTCAGTGGGAGTAGTACGGGCAGATGGGTGAAGATTGCCCGGAGACCTTCTTTTGGACAGCCAGTTAGACCACCACTGCCACCGAGGGATGATCAGCAGTACGTACGCCTTCCACAGGCTACCCCGATGTACCAAGAATGCAATAAGACCCACCATGGGGAATGTCATAAGAAGACTAGAGCCTGCTTCAGATGCGGGAAAGTGGGCCATGTTATCAGAGATTGCCCAGATATGAAGCTAACACCACAGCCTGAGGCGAGACTGCCACCGCCCAACAGGCCTCAGACGAATGCTCGAGTTCACTCCATGACTGATGCAGATGTGCAGGGTTCAAATGAAGTAGTGACAGGTATATTTAAGATTCACGCATTTCAGTTGTACCTTCCTTTTTATATGTGATTATACTTGCATATGTTATACTGTGTACTCTGTGAACCTTAGGTGTAATTCTTGTAAACAAAGTCCCATCAAACGTCTTATTTGATAGCAGCTCAGGCTTATAAGGCTCTACGAAAGGGTAGAGAAGGTTTTCTTGTTTATTTCGTGGATCCCAGTGTCGGAGTACCTTCTATCGACGAGATACCAGTGGTCAAAGAGTTCAAAGACGTCATCCCTGTACCTGGTTTACCGACCAATCATGAGATAGAGTTTGAGATTAAGCTGGTACCAGGGGCGGAACCCATATCTAAAGCTCCTTATCGTATGGCCCCCGCCGAATTGAAGGAACTCAAGGAACAACTGCAAGAGCTACTAGACCGGAAGTTCATCCGACCCAGTGCTTCGCCATGGGGTGCACCTGTTCTATTTGTGAAAAAGAAGGACGGTAGTATGTGCATGTGCATCGACTACCGGGAATCAAACAAGATTACCATAAAGAACAAGTATCCCCTTCCGAGAATTGAGGATCTTTTCGACCAGCTAAAGGTTCGATTTATTTCAAAAGAATTTGAATTACCTTTATTGTGAACTGAGAATTTCTTGTACTCATTCAGGGTGCGAGGATATTCTCAAAGATCGATCTCAGGTCAGGATATCATCAACTGAGGATCAAGGCCGACGATATTGCGAAGACGGCTTTCCGAACGAGATATGGACATTATGAGTTTCTGGTGATGCCATTTGGACTCACTAATGCCCCCGCAGCATTTATGGATATGATGAATACCACGTTTAGGGATCAACTAGATAAGTTTGTGGTGGTATTCATTGATGATGTCTTGGTATATTTGCCAGATGAAGAGACACATGAGATGCACCTGAGGACCGTTCTGAGCATATTGAGACAGAAGAAGCTCTTCGCAAAGTTTAGCAAATGCGAGTTCTGACTACGAAGCGTGTCTTTCTTAGGTCATGTGGTTTCTGAGGAAGGTATATCAGTGGATCCCAAGAAGATTGAAGCGATCACCGAGTGGCCGAGGCCAACAAATTTGACTGAGATGCGGAGTTTTCTTGGGTTGGCCGGCTATTATAGAAAGTTTGTGGAGGGTTTCTCAACTATTGCCCTCTGAGCCGTTTGACTCAGAAGAAAACAAAATTTGAGTGGACCTCTGATTGCGAGAAGAGTTTTACAGAGTTAAAGAAGAGGTTGACGACTGCGTCCGTATTAGCACAGCCTTCCGGGGAAGGAGAATTTGTGGTGTACAGTGATGCTTCCAAAAATGGTTTGGGCCGTGTGTTGATGCAAGGAGGAAAAGTTATAGCCTATGCATCAAGACAGTTGAAGCCATATGAACAGAATTATCCGACCCATGATTTAGAGTTGGCTGCAGTAGTATTTGCTTTGAAGATTTGGCGACACTATCTTTATGGAGAGAAATGTCAGGTATTCACGGACCATAAAAGTTTGAAGTACTTGTTCACTCAGAAGGAACTCAATATGAGACAGCGTCATTGGTTAGAGTTGATCAAGGACTACGATCTCACGATCAGTTATCATCTGGGCAAGGCTAACCGAGTGGCTGACGCACTGAGCAGGAAATCGAGTCACGCCCGACAGACCCTGTTGGAGAGAGAGATCGCAGAGTTTGACTTGGACATTGTTGACTCCACAGCAAATGTTCTGGCCACCCTAACCATTACACCTACATTGGTTGAGAAAATTAAAGAAGTGCAGGTTGATGATGAGTCTTTACGAGATATCAAGCAGAGGTTGTCTACTGGTCAGGTTGAAGGATTTCAGGTGTTGGGAGATGGGAATCTTTGGTTCTAAGGAAAATTATGTGTGCCTGATAATTTGGATCTTAGAAGGGAGGTGCTAAAAGAGGCTCATAATACTAGATTGTCTATCCATCCGGGAGCCACCAAGATGTATAATGACTTGAGAAGAAACTATTGGTGGAGTGGTATGAAAAGACACATCGCAGAGTTCATAGAGAGGTGTTTGGTGTGTCAACATGTTAAGGCAGAACATCAGCGACCCAGAGGTCTAATGCTACCGTTAGAGATTCCTACATGGAAGTGGGAGTATATCGCCATGGATTTCGTAGTTGGACTTCCCAGGACAAGAAATAACAATGATGCTATTTGGGTTATTGTTGACCGTTTGACTAAGTCTGCACACTTTCTTCCGATATCGATGGAGGTGCCCTTGGAGACGTTGGTGACCTTGTATGTGGATAGTGTTGTGAGCTTACATGGCGTTCCAGTGAGTATAGTATTTGATCGAGACTCGAGATTTATGTCGCAATTCTAGAGAGCTTGTCAGAAGGCTATGGGTACCGAGTTGAGACTGAGTACATCATTCCATCCTCAGATCGATGGTCAGTCCGAGAGGACTATTCAGACACTTGAGGATACGTTACGAGCATGTGCATTGGAGTTTGAGGGAAACTGGGATGGCATGTGAAGCTAATTGAGTTTTCGTATAATAACAGTCATCACATTGCTATTGTGATGGCACCTTTTGAGGCTCTATATGGACAGAAGTGTAGGTCACCGCTGTATTGGGATGAGGTTGGTGAGAGAGCCATTACTGGGCCAGAATTGGTTGAGCAGACATTAGAAAAGATCAAGGTGATTCGTCAACGATTGAAAACAGCCCAAGACCGGAGTAAGAGTTGGGTTGATTTGAGGAGACGACCGTTGGAGTTTGAGGAAGGAGAGAAAGTGTATCTCAAAGTTTCACCTACGAAAGGGGTGATGAGATTCGGGGAGAAGGGTAGGTTGAGCCCTCGATATGTGGGTCTTTTTGAGGTGCTCGAGAAGATTGGAACTCTGGCTTATCGACTTGCTTTGCCTCCAGCGTTGTCGCAAGTGCACAACGTATTCCATGTGTCGCAGCTCAGAAGATATGTCCCTGATCCTAGCCATGTTTAGAGGCGCGACCCTTGAAAGTAAGGAGTGATATGACGTATGAAGAGGTTCCTATAAGGATCGTTGATCGCAAGGAGCAAGTTCTAAGGCACCGAGTTATCCTATATGTGAAGGTCCAATGGAGTAATCCCACCGAGAAAGAAGCCACGTGGGAGCTTGAAAGTCAGATAAGGGAGATGTTGCCTCGACTCTTCGACTAAGGTACGCCAGTTTCGAGGACGAAACTTTTTGTAAGGGGGGAGAATGTTATAATCCTTTTTTTAATAAGGGCAAAAAGGTCAATTGGACCTAATTAGAAAACCTAATTGGATTTGATAATTTTCCCTAAACCCTAATCAAATTCTTTTTAAACAAACGCTTAGACCCTCTCCCCTCACCAAAAAAAACCGTACGCCGCAGGAACAAAGGTAGCGACGCATTCTTTCTTCCAAACCGAGCGCCGCTTTTGAGGAGGAGGAAGCACACTCGATCACGCTCTTCAAACACGTGTAAAATACCAGGTAGGTGTCCCCTTAACATCCGTTGAATGTAAAAACGATAATCTTTAATTTCATTATGGAAACGAGATCGTGCATTAGTGTTGGTGATTGTATAGATGTTTGATTATTAGATTATATGTATATGTGATGAACTTGTATGTCCGTATATATGATCTTATATGTTTATATATGTATGATGCTATTTTCATATGAAAACTCGAAAAAGATTTGATTTTTGATGTGCGTGTGAATACCGGAATCGTAGAAAGAAGTGTTTGTACCAGCCGCGCGTGGCCGGTGGTGGTGGGCTATGACCACGTGCTACCGGATGGAGGAACAAGGGTGATGGGAGGCGGCTGAGAGGCTGGTCAGGGGGTGGTGCGGACTAGGGTAGGGGGCTGGGCAGGGGCGGCTGAAGGGATGGGGATGTATAGGGGAAGCGGCTAGAGAGGTGGGGGGTGGCGGTTGGGGTTTGGGGGGCGAACTGGCTGGGGTGGCGGAATAGGGATGGGGGACAGACTGGGAGGGGTGGTGAGGGGCTGAGGTGCGGGAATTGGAAGAATTTTTGAGGGACAGATGTTGGGGGAAGGAATCGACGAGCAGAAGGAAGAAAAAGGAAAAAGAAAAAGAAAAGAACAAAAAAACAAAAAGAAAAAGTAAAAGAAAAAGAAATGGGAAAAATGGGTTTTGAAGCGGGAAAAAGAATAAGAAAAAGAAAGGGAAGGAAAAGAAGAAGGAAAGTAAAGGAAGATTCCGAATGTGATTTCTGTGCATTCATGCATCATGACATTGCATATATGCTATGTTCTGTTCCATTCCGTTCTGTTCTGTTAAGTTATGCGAGACGTAAGTCGCATATCTGATTTGTTCCGTTCCGTTCCGTTCCGTTCTGTTAGGACCCGGGGTCATGCATTGCACGATTAGATGAATGTTTCTGAGAATGTAGGATTATCATGCATCACGTATGTGGCATTGCATTTCACGCTCATTCCGCATGGTCATGTGTTTTGGTTGTTTTAAGAAGTTATGGTCGTTATACGTATTTGTAAAAACGTGGATAGTCTATTTTCGTATTACCATACGTATATGTATTTCACTACTGTCCTAGCATGTATGATCTCACAGGGCCGATGCAGGCAGGGTACCTACTGAGTGACGTTTTTGTCGCTCACACCGTTCGTTTTGTTTTGTCTTGCAGACGATTCAGGGTATTATTACATATGAGTTGGAGAAGATTCAGAGTGGGCTCAGTGGGACTCGTAGAGACTATTTGGAGATTGAGGATCAAGAATTGAGGAAGTTTTATTTTATATATTATTCCATATGAGGACATAGTTTAGGGATTTTTTATTTAGTTACTTTACGATGTCGTTTAAGGGATTGTGACTTGATTTTGACTGTATATGATTTTGGGGATTTTACTTTCGATTTAGGATTTTGAATTGATTTATTTCGCTTTCGCAATAGAATATTCTGTCGTTTTGATAAGTGCAGGAATTCAGACAGACACCTTGTATATCCCTCAGTGGAATACGACGAACGTACCGGTTCTGACCCTAGGGTTTGGGACGGGGCGCTACAATATCACATCCCCTATGTTAAAAGTTTTGCCTTCACAAAGCGTCTTGTTTCTGCACTGCCAAACAAGATACCTATATTCAATAATTCAATCAACCAGCACATCTTCTTGTAAAATGATCCCAAAATCATTCCATCTGTGAGACAATTACTCATTTTCATACTTTTTAAGATTTGTACATGTATCCAAAAGAAAAGACATTGATATTTAATGCTTAGGCCATTTTAAACGTTCCAGATCTCTTACTCCTTTATACTGTGCCAATATCGTAGTTCGATACAAAATGTTTTTTTTAATAAAAAAATAGTGTTTTAACACGATAATTTGTATTAATTAAGATTGTGGCACACTGTAAAAAGGTTAGAAGATCCGAGGCGCTTTTTAAGCCCTTAGCATCATAAGGCAAGGGCTCCTTTATTTCTAAGTTTTTGTGTGGTTAATTTTTTTGATGATAGTGGTACTTCTTTACTATTATAAAAGTGAATAATATCTGCATTTACAGGGAGTGAACCTATGACCTAGTCTGATGACAGTAGTAAAGTATATGGGATTCCTTAAAATGCAAAATTCTTAAATTGAATAATAAACTTGACAAGTAAAACACAATATGTAATGGTGCATAAGTCTAGACAAGTAAAACATAACATATGAGGTATTATGTAGGTCCAAGGTCTTCTTTAGGTAGGTCTAAGTTTAGGACTTGTTTGTTCTTCATATGCAAGCATTTCCAATCGAAATTTTTCTGCTCGATGGACGGGAGCCTCTAAGGCAATGGGGTAATTTTATTGGTATTGTATATGTTCTGAATCATTATGAAATTTTTGCCCTTGTAACTATGATAATAAATAGAAAACGATAAAGAAACAAAAGGGTCTCTATTGAATCTGAAGTTCAATTGATGTGGTACTTGAGGGTGACTTGCATGTGAAGTTCAATTCTCCATCTTCCAACACTCACTTCATTTATGGTAGAGCTTTAGCCTTTGAGGAAACTTCATCACATTCTTCAAACAATTTATTTCCTCTACCATTGAAGCCCAAGCCAACTTACATTTTCTTGCGGCAGAAGTGCAATTGATATCTCCACAATTTCTTTGCTGCACTTACACATTTGAACTATGTTAAGATATAAAATGTTTTGATGATGAGAAGATGTTTTAAATGAGTTAAATTTACACTGGAGATTTGATGCAAAATGAGAAAAATACACCATGTCAAAAATGGTTAAGATTGAAACTTTACTGTTCAACATCGATCTCTCAGACTGAGGACATCGATCAATCAATGTCACTTCAGTCTCTCCAAGAGAGACTTCAATCGATCGATGTCAGACCAGAAAGTTTCTGTCCAACATCGATCTCTCAGTCCAGGGGACATCGATCGATCGATGTCACTTCAGTCTCTCCAAGAGAGACTTTGATCAATTGATGTCAGGCCAGAAAGTTTTTGTCCAACATTGATCTCTCAGTCCAGGAGACATCGATCGATCAATGTCACATCAACCTCTCTAGGAGAGACTTTGATCGATCGATGTCAAGAAGGTTCAAAACTAGAAAGTTTCTGGATGACATCAATCTCTCAGCCAGGCACTTCAATCGATCGATGTCCCCTAGAATTCAAATTTTTATGAACGTTGGAATAAAATCCAAGGAGATTCATTGTGTTTTCTCTTTCCAATCTTGCTCAAATTTCTTGTGGACTTTACTCTAACATTACACATGCTTCCTTGACTATTATATCCATGTCTAAGTTATTCTAGGTTGGCTATTGAGGATCAAATCACTCCATAGGGTGGCTAAAGACTAAATGGATATTATCTTGACATTTCATGGATTTGAAGAGATGGAGGTTCAAAAACGTGGTGAACACCTTCTATAAATTGATGAAGCTCAGATGAGGCAAATACACACTTTCACCATCATCGAGCTTCATTCTTCATTGTTGTATATTTCTCTCATATGTGTATAAGTGCTTAAAGCCTATTAAGCTTTTCTTTGTTCTTCATTATTGTATATTGAGAGATAGTGAGTCTAACACAAGAGGAAACATAAATAGTTGATCTCTTGCTTGTGTTTAGACTAGTGACAAAGTGTGATCTCTACCACTTCCTTCAACCTAATGTGAGAAAGTTTTGAGAGAACTTTGTTGAAGTTGTGAGATAGCAAGAAGTTGTTTTTGCTTAGAGCTGTAGCTGGAATAGCCTCTAAAATATCCTGCACGAGAAAGCACAGGTCAGAGGTCCCGGGGGGTTGGCCCCGGGAAAAACCCTCTGACGCTTAAGTCAGTTTGGGCCATATCTCACTGAGATTATAATTTAGATGGTGAGTTAAGAGTGTCTCACAGTATGGGCCGAAGAGCAATGTGTATGAACTTGTTTTAGGATCTGAGTATTTGAATTTCGGATCCCCTTCTTTGTCTTGGTTGGCTTGCTTTTATAGACCTTTTCCCGCCTTTAGCTTTTGATAGTGGATAAGAAGTTTGCTTGGGGCAGAAAGCCTAGAATGCTGTAGGTCTGCTGATGTGACCAGTAGCCTGACTGATGTGACTAATAGGCCGGCCTGGCTAATGTGACCAATAGGCCGGCTGTTGTGACCTTGGCGTGTTCAGAAAGAATTACCAACTGTAGTTATCATATTCGAATTGCACCTCTGTCTGAGGGTCCCACGAGGTAATGTCGTGCTTGGTTCCTTTGCCGAAGTCCCCAACTGAGCTCCGTTGAAGTGCAAGATCAAGTCTTGACGAAGTGTATGACTAGGCCTTGCCCAGCTGAAGTTGTCTGAAGTGCGGCACTAGGTCATAAACTGAAGTTGGTGCCAAGGTGCAAACCTTGACATATTCTTCGATGTTATAAAGGCGTCATGATGCCCCGCTGAGGTGTAGCCAAGGCTGAACAGCCATGCTTGGGCGCTGTACTGCTGAACTGCAGTACTTGAGTGCTGAGTTACTGGGGTTGAACCGCTAACTGTTGTTGACTAACAGACGATTTAATTATGGTTTATCATTCCAGATTTTGTGTGGCTGAGCTGAACTGCGAGGGCCGACAAATCTTATTATAATAAGCTCGTGACGTGTCGGATCTTCATTAACTGTGCGGTTATCCTTTTGTTTGCACAGTAATACCTGCTTTTAATGTAAGCGCCAATTCCAACACCTTATCATTATCTTTTCGGCGGTTTCAGCTCCTGAGGGGGAAACACTTTAATTTCTGCCTCTTCGAATTTTGAAATGAAAAGTTGTGACCTTTCGTTTTCTCACTTATAAATAGGGACAATTTCCCTAAGCCTTTCTTTTCTTCTTCTTCTTCTATTCTGCATTTTTTGTTCATCTTCTCCGTCTCTGAAGCCTTTCTTCATCTTACTCCGGTGCTCTTCCTTTCAGTTCAACCCTTCACTCTTCTGTAAGCATTCCTTCAATTTACTCATGGCTTTCGTTATTACAACCCCTTCTTCTTCGGATTCCCAGAATATGTATACTCCCTCTTACCCAGATGATCTGGAGAGTGACCGTGAGGTTCAATCCCTTCACGAAAAACCTGATTCTGATGAGGACAACCGGTCTTGCTGGCGGACCTTCTTCGGTTGCTGCTACATCCTCTGCCTTAGTACCCTTGCCATCTCTTGACAGGGGTTCTCCTTCTCCTATAGTGCAGGTTTCACCCTGCACTTTAAAGATGGCTGATATCTCTCATTTTTGCAATGAATTTAATATTGATATAGACATTTTTCCCCAATTTTGCCTCTTTCTCATCAATCTGCCTATGATCCACCCGTTGGGTATGAGACAATTTATGATTAATACTTCAGGACTGGGTTCGACCTCCCGTTCCTGGCCCTCTCCTCCAGATTCTTGACTTTTACCACCTTAGGCTTCCACAAATTATGCCCAATGTTTTAAAATTCATCGCTAGCTATCTGCTCTACCTGAGAGCAGCTGAGGCTGATTTTGATTTAAATGTCTTTAGGGGGATGTTTGTGTGCAAGCACAAAGAAAGCTGGTATTACTTTAGTAGGAGACATCCTAATAAAGCTATTAACCACGCCATAAACATCCCCTCTTCTGTCAAGAACTGGAAGGGGAGGTTTTTCTTTAGCAAGGCCATAGTGTTACCGGGGAGAACCCTATGGAAATCTGGCCCTGCAGATAACATGAGGCCAAGCAAGAGGTTTTGCGATGAAGCCTCAAGGTTACTACGTCTTCCCCGGCCATTGACTGGAAGATGGTGGACAAGTCAGTTGTAAAGGCGGCTGACCTGTACCACATGGGGCCCTCTCAATTTGAAACTCTGGGCTCTTCTGCCTTGGCTTTAATCTTGGGTATGTTTACATGCTTTAGACGTGTATTGACTGTTCTTGATGTTGTGCATATCTTTTGACTGGTTTATTGTTGCGTTTTGCAGGAACCATGGTGTCTGAACGTCTTACAAATTTGAAGAAAATGGTTCCCAAGAAGAGAAAGAGGGAGGATGAACCAACCTCTTCCTCTACTCAGCCTTCTTCCAAGGCCCTGCCTGCTCCCCTAGTTACTCCTCCCATGAAACAAGGTAAAGGAGAAACATCTTGTTGTTGATATTGCTGTCATTTAATTTATTTGATTTCAGCGCTTCTAACATGAGTTTTTCATTGCAGCCAAAACTTCTATTGGCACTTCCTCTTCCTCCAAGAAGTCTCTTCAGGCTGCAGCTTAATCCCTGAAGAAGAAAGCTTCTGGGCCCCAGCCTTGCCTCCCAAATCCGTGGCAAAGGCTGGGGGAAGTGTCAAGAAGACTGCCCCTCCTCCAAAGGTCATCCTCAAGGCTCCACAAGCCAAGGTGACTCCACCAGCTGCGCCAACCAATGATGTCCAAGCTCCTGAGGCGACTGTTTCTGATCCAGTCCTGGCCACCCCAGCTGATGATGCAATTTCTGCTGTGCCAGTCTCCGTTCAAGCCCCGGCAACCCCGATTTCTCCTCTAGGAGGGGAAATCATCAGGGATCTAAAAGATGCCCCACTGGAGGGGTTATGATCACTTCAGGAGAGGCTTCCCCCAGACATCCTTGTGGGAAAGCTCCATTTGAGGGGGAGCCCTCAAATCAAAACTGTTGTGAATGGAGAAACATGGTATACGGGATTACAGATTCTGCAGCTCATCCAGGTGTGGCAAGAAAGTTGGCAGACTTGCCAGTGCTGGCCGTGGATGGAGATCTTTTTGCACGCCCAGGACTGGGAAACTACCATTGATACATACTTCAGAAACATGTCCTTGGTGAGTTTTTTTGAACCCTACAATCCTTTTACTTAGATTGTTTAAATGATGACTTGACCATGTTGGTTGTTGCAGTACCATGCTCAGGAGTGTGACATGCTGAGGAGGACTGAGGAGATGCGCAGTTTGGCGGTGAAGCTCTCTGTGGAAAATGCTGAGCTGAAGAGGGCCAATGATGAGTTGGCTGAGATGGCAAGGCCTGATGATTCCAGAATGGATGAGATGGATGCTGAGCTTAACACGTTGAGGTCAGAACTGGACTCAATGAAATCAGAGTTGGACTCCCTCGAGTCTGAAAACTCCAATCTGATAGAAGGAAAAGAGGAGTCCGACACTCAGCTGGCGGTGGTTAATTCACAAGTGGATGAACTGAAGAGAGTGATCTCTGACTTAGAGCTGGAATCTGCCAAGACCCAGGCTAAGTTGGAGTCCTCTCAGAAGGGACTCCATAGTGCTGAACAAGAAATGTCCCAGCTGAAGAGCCAATCTGAAGCAGATCAGAAGATAAAAGATGAATTGGCTCAGCAGCTTGAAGCAGAGAAAAAGATCAAAGATGACCTGGCTCAGCAGCTTGAAGCAGAGAAGAAGAGCAAAGCTGAGCTCATTTCTCAATTTGAGTCTCAAGCTGAAGAGATCAAGACGTCTGCAATTGCTGAGTTCAGGAAATCTCAATACTTTGAAGAAAATTTGATGAAGATACAAGCTGCTGTTTTAGCAATGGGACAAACTTGTGCAATTGACGCCTGCCGAGAAATCTATCCAGATCTGGATAAGGAGCACCCTGAACTTGCCGATCTCCATAATTCTGAGGCCGAAGCTGTCTTTGACAAGCTCCTTGAACAATTCAAGGTAGGCATTGACCTCAGAGAAGCTGACCAGGAGGAGGGGCAATAGTTTAGGATTTTTCCTTTTCTTGTAATTTTTGCAGATGTAATAGACTATTTACTTAATGAAAATCAATTTTTTCCAACTCCTGCTTTTTATCTTGTTTCAGTTTCTTTAACTGTCTTTGTCTTCTGCATGTGAAGTTTTATTTGCTCTATTTCCATAGTTTGCAAGTGTTTGTCTTCAGCTTGCTCTGCTTCTATAGTTTGCAAACATATCTCTTCTGCACTGTGAAGTTTTGTTTGCTCTATTTCAATAGTTATGCAAGTATTTGTCTTCAACTTGCTCTATGTTAATAGTTTGCACTATTTCAAGACTCTTGCAAGTATTTGTCTTCGACTTGCTCTATGTTAACAGTTTGCACTATTTCAAGACTCTTGCAAGCATTTGTCTTCGACTTGCTCTATGTTAATAGTTTGCACTATTTCAAGAGTCTTGCAAGTATTTGTCTTCGACTTGCTCTATGTTAATAGTTTGCACTATTTCAAGAGTCTTGCAAGTATTTGTCTTCGACTTGTTCTATGTTAATAGTTTGTACTTTTCAAGATTATTGCAAGTATTTGTCTTCGACTTGCTCTATGTTAATAGTTTGCACTATTTCAAGACTCTTGCAAGTATTTGTCTTCGACTTGCTCTATGTTAATAGTTTGCACTATTTCAAGACTCTTGCAAGTATCTGTCTTCGACTCTTGGCTCCGCCAAAATATTTCGCCGTTTGACCGAGATACAGCTCAGCCATGCTTTAACTTGCCGATGACAATAATTTTTAGATAAAGTAAAACTTGTTACTTAATCCATTCAGGCAAAACGAACGAACCACAAGTCGACTTTGTCATGAACATTGTTTCATTCAATCTTCAATACCGATGGTAATAAATAATTTACACTTTTCCAGCACTGATAGAAAAGGAAAACCATGAAAGACTTCTTTGGGAAAAACACTCAGCCCTGTTGAGGTGAAATTCTTTATTGATGTAGAAGCCTTAAATGAGTAGAATGTCAAGTCCTTGGTAAAGTTTTGCCTTCCAAGATTTGTAATTTGTAAGCCCCATTTGAGCGCACCACCTCTATTCGATAAGGTCCTTCCCACTTAGGATTGAGAGCCCCAGTTGGTGCTGCATGGCTTGCTTCGTTGTTTCGCAATACCAAGTCCCCCACTTGATAGGACCTTGGCCGTACTTGAGAATTGTAATATTGCGTAATTAGATTCTTGTATTGAGCCATGCGGACATGAGCCCGCTCCCTTTTCTCTTCAGTTAATCCAAATTCAACCGTAACTCCTGGTCATTGATTCCAGCAGAGTAATAATATGTTCGGGTACAGCTAGAACCAATTTTGGCTGGGATGACTGCCTCAGTGCCATACACTAAGGAAAATGGTGTTTCCTTAGTAGAGGTAGAGGGAGTAGTTCGGTACGCCCATAATACACTTGAAAGCTCCTCTACCCAACTTGCTTCAATTTGGTATAAACGTTTTCGTAGACCATCTTTGATTGTTCTGTTGGCTAGTTCAACTTGTCCGTTAGCCTGAGGGTGTGCTACCGAAGTGAATCACTGTTCAATTTTGAGCTCGGCGCACCAACTCTTAACAGGGTCATCAGCAAATTGCTTCCCGTTATCTGATATAAGGACTTGTGGAAGGCCAAAACGACATATGATGTTCTTCCACAAGAATTTCTTAATCTGATTCTCCGTTATTGTAGCTAAGGGTTTCGCTTCCACCCATTTGGTAAAATAATCAATAGCCACAACCAAGAATTTGACTGATCCTGGAGCTTGTGGTAGAGGTCCGACAAGATCTATCCCCCATTGTACGAATGGCCAGGGACTTGAAATAGAGGTGAGCTCCTGACTTGGCAAATGTGTCATAGGAGCATTAACTTGGCATGCGGGACATTTCCTGACCAATTCTTCTGCATCCCGCCGCAGAGTGGGCCAGTAGTATTGGACCGTGCACCTGCAATAGACACTACTAGAGGGGGGTGAATAGTGGTTAGCGGAAATTACACTACAACCCTTTGTTAAAATCACCTTTGAAAACAGAATCTGAGACCACCTCAGATTCAGAACCCGTTCTTAAAAAAATTCACAAATAAATGTACACAACTCAAAAAATCATGAAACGTTCCATAATTGAACGTCAATGTGTTAGAAAGACTCTGTCCAAAAATCAGATACAAATAAGATCGTTTGCCCTTCAAACAAATAAAAAGATTCATATGGTCAAACAGGACAGAATTGGACAGAATGTTGCTGATTTTGTAAAACGTGTTTCTCTTTGAATACTTGGCCAAAAAGATTGATCTTTATATTAAAACACTCCTTAGAAAGTCTAGTTGATGTTTCCAAAAAGTCTTGACCTCAAACAATTCTGGATAAATACAGAATTCAAGTTTTCTCAAAACTGGTCAGAATGCAGCCAGATTGGAGCAGTTATCTTGCAAAGACTAAAAGACTAACTTTCTCTTGCTCAAATCAAGTGATTCTTGTTGCAAATGAAAGATAACAGTCTGAAGTATAACTCCACCAAAAAGCACGAATTTTGAAAATGTTTAGATATTTTTTTTCAAATTGTGAGAAGTTGTATGAAAACTGTAGTCAGAAACGGGCAAAAACAGAAATAAAGAAACAAGAGAAGAACACCGAGGATTTATCCTGGTTCGGTCAATGTGACCTACTCCAGTCCCAAGAGACACCTTTCCTTGGATTTCACTAACAAATGAACACCTTACAACAAGAGCCAAGCTTGATCCTTGGGTTATACACCAACCCTATTCAAGACTTGGATAATCACCTCTATGCAACTCTTGGTTACAACACCTCTACCACCAATTGATGTAGCCTTATAAATTTGGCTAATCAATCATACAAATCCAACCCAAGAAGGTGTGTATAATGTAGTTGGACAACAAAAAAAATTGGAACACCTTAGCTACACAAAGTATGAACGAAAATATGAGAAGAGAATAGAAAGACAACAATCTTCAATTTTGCTTTCAAGTGTGTGTCTTCTCTTTTTCACCTTGCCTCCTATTTATAGTGTGAATAGATGTCATATTCTCTCCAACTTTTAGACCATGTGATGGCTGAAAAATTTGAATTAAAGCACATCCAAAATCTGCTCCAACAACCTTGTCTCCATTAACTTCAAATTTGAAATTTCAAGTTGACAACTTTTGCCAACTAGCTTGTTTTTGAATTTGTCCACTTGCTCAAAAGTTATAAGATGAGTATACCAACTTCTCCACCTGTTTATGGACGTTTTTGATGTTGTATGTATGTATACCAACTCAAATTTTGTGAATAATAAATAATGAATAAGTGTTGACAAGATTATGTCAACATATAACACCAAAATTCCTACTTTCTTCTCCTTTACATATTGTGATGAATCTTGCACCAAGGATACCTTGTAATCTCTAAAAGATGATGATTAATATCCTCTTATAACATATATAAGAGGGTCTTCAAGAAAAAATAGAATGTGACACCTCAAATCGTCACATATCCGCTATAGTCAATAATATCATCGGTTGAGAAAATAAGATATAAGATCACCATATAATCTTCAAAATAATAATAACACAGCTCCAGAATGAAGATAATAATATGCTCAAGAGATTCCTTGAGTGAAAATACCAAAAATACCCTTGGGGGTAAAATGACCAAAATACCCCTTGTGTGAGAAAACTCCAGAAATACCTCCGATGGTCAGAGATAATCGCAATACCACCTTTGTTATGATAAATAAGATAATAATATGCACTTGACATATTTTCACCATATGATGTTCCTGCAAAACTCAAAATACCAATTTTGCCCTTTTTGGTAAGTTGTAGAAACTTCTAATGCACGTTAGTCACAAGACAATAATAATCACCAAAAAACACATAATAAGCACATAATGAACATGTATAATTCATATAAAAATGAAAAAAAAATCATTTTAACACATTTTAGCAAATTATTTCTAAAAACCCTAGACATCGATCGATCAAAGTGCCTCAGCTTCATAGATCGATGTCTCACATAAAGGTTCAGGTTTTGTCTCTGACCTACATCGATCGATCGAAGTGAGAGTTCGATGTACATCGATCGATCGATGTGTCTCAGGTTTAGAGATCGATGTCTCACAAAAAGGTCTTAAACTTTTCTGCCTTACATAGATCGATCGATGTGAGAGATCTATGTACATAGATCGATCGATGTGCAACAACCTGAGAGATCGATGTCAACTTGTTCAAATTTTTCAACTTTTAATCACATATGACACCATGTGTGACATTTTTAAGTATTCATCACTTAAAATCATGACTTTGAAAATTATCCAAACATATTTCTCAACATTCTCCCCCTTTTGAATGATTTTCAAAATAACCTAACATGATTTTAATGTGACAACTTATAACCAAAAGTTTAACCAAATGTTTAACCAAAAGTTTAACCAAATGTTTTCAACTTTTAAATAGTATGCCGCTCCCCCTCAACTCATACTCTCCCCCTTAACCTATGCTCCAAAATTTATACCAATAAAAACTTAGCATATGATTCATCATGACTTACCAACTAAAACATGACTTACCAACTAAAATCATGTTCTTATTCTATCTCCCCCTTTATTTTGCAAATCATGCAAAGGATAGAACTATACAATGGTATCGTAAGTCATCATTCCTAATTTGGCTCGTAAGTTTTCAAAAGTGGCTTGATTAAGGGGTTTGGTGAAGAAGTCAGCGATTTGGTGATCAGTTCTTATATGGTTTATCACTATGTCCTCATTTTGAACATGATAGCGAAGAAAGTGGTATCATACCTCAATGTGTTTGGCCTTAGAATGAAGCACCGGATTCCAGAAAAGATTGATTGCACTTGTGCTATCGCAGAAAATTGGAATCTTATTCATTTTAATGCCAAAATCACTAAGTTTCTGTTTAAGCCAAACAATTTTGGGTAGTACATAAACTTAAAGCGATATACTCGGCTTCAGTGGTAGAAAGACATACACTAGCTTGCTTTTTAGAAAACCAAGAGATCAAATTGGTTCCTATGAATTGACATGTACCGCTAGTGGATTTTCTATCTAACTTGCAACCACCATAATCAGCATCACTATATGCGTGTAATTCCAACTTAACATTTCTATCATACCACAGTCCTAAGTGAGGTGTATGCTTAAGATATCTAAAGATCTTTTTCAGTGCATTGTAATGTGATACCTTAGGACAAGATTGAAACTTAGCACACATACACACACTAAACATAATATCAGGTCTTGATGCAGTTAAGTATAACAATGAGCCAATCATAGACCTATAAAGTGTGTCATCAAAAGGTTTACCATTTTCATCCTTTTCAAGTTTGGTACTAACACTCATAGGGGTAGTTGTAGGTTTCAACTCTTCAAAGCCAAACTTCTTAATCATATCATTGACATACTTAAGTTGGCTAATGTGAATTCCTTGAGGGGTTTGTTTGATTTGAAGTCCTAAGAAATAATTCAACTCTCCTACCATTGACATTTCAAACTCTGACTTCATACATTCTTCAAAGTCTTTTACTAAAGTAGGGTTGGTTGAACCAAAGATTATATCATCTACGTATATTTGAACTATTAACAAATCAATACCTTTTCTTCTTAGGAATAATGTGTTGTCGATGGTCCCCCTTTGATAATTATTTGCAATAAGAAAGTTTGCAAATCTATCAGACCAAGCTCTTGGAGCTTGTTTTAAACCATATAGAGCTTTCTTAAGCTTATAAACATGGTTAGGATTCTTTGGATCTTCAAATCCAGGGGTTTGTTTGACAAACACCTCTTCTTGGATGTATCCATTCAAGAACGCACTCTTGACATCCATTTGGAAGAGCTTAATTTTGCTTAGACTTGCAATCGCAAGTAACAATCTAATTGCTTCTAGTCGTGCAACGGGTGCAAAGGTTTCTTCATAATCTATTCCTTCTTGTTGATTATAACCTTGTGCGACTAGTCTAGCCTTATTTCTTGTAATGTTTCCTTGTTCGTCCATCTTATTCCTAAACACCTATTTTGTTCCTATTATTCACTTGTTTTCAGGTTTAGGTACTAAGTCCCACACACTGTTCCTTGTGAATCGATTTAATTCCTCATGCATAGCATCTATCCATGAGATGTCACCTAAGGCTTCCCTTACGTTCTTAGGTTCTAATTGTGAGAGTAAGCTATGTCCTTCAAGTTGACTTATATTTCTACGTGTTCTAACCCCAACACTTGGATCCCCAATGATTAGTTCAATAGGGTACCACCAATTCCTAGATTGACTAGGTTCACCCTCATCTTGTTCAAATGTTTCATTAGTGTGAATGTTATCAAATGTAATTGGATCATTAGTTGTATCTTTCAATTGCAGAGTCTCTTGATTTATTTCATCTAAGGGTTCATGTATGTCTTGTTCAGGGGGAGTTGGTTCTAGATGATCAAGTACAGACTCAAGTAATACATCATCATCAAACATATTTTCAACATTTGTTTCTTGTTTATGTTGATGTTTATCACTAACTTCAAAGCATGCATTTTCATTGAATTTCACATGTATGGATTCAATTACTTTTCTAGATACAGGATTATAACACCTATATGCTCTTGAGTTAGTTGAATACCCAACAAATATGCATTCAATAGACTTTTGTTCAAATTTATCTGGATTATCCTTAGTGTTCAGCACAAAACATTTACATCCAAATACTTTAAGATTATCTATCTTAGGTTGTCTATTGTTTAGCAATTCATAAGGCGTTTTATTTAATTTCTTTCTAATAGTGAGCCTATTTATAATATAGCATGCACAACTAACAGCTTCAGCCCTTAAATATTTAGGTAATTTATTTTCACACAGCATTGTCATAGCAACTTCTTGAATCGTTCTATTTTTACGTTCAACAACTCCATTGAGTTGTGGTGTTCTAGGTGGTGAGAATTCATGTTTGATTCTATATAGTTCGCAAAATTTGATTACGTCTTTGTTTTTAAATTCTCCACCTCTATCGCTTCTAATTCTTTTAAGATTTTCTTCATAAATGTTTTCAAGTTGCTTAATAAGAGTTTCGATTGCTAATGGAGCATCGTCTTTGTGTGTTATGAACAATGTCCATGTGTAGCGTGAGTAATCATCTACTATTACACACACATAGTAGTGTCCACCTAGACTTCTTGTTCTACTTGGACCAAATAAGTCTAAGTGAAGCAATTCTAGTACATGACTAGTACTCACTTCATGTTTCGGTTTTAAGGTTTCTTTAATGTGTTTTCCCTTAATACATGTTTCACACATTTGAAAATTATCTAAGTCTAACTTAGACATTCCTCTAATTAAATCCTTCTTAGACAATTTCTTAATAGTTGAAATTCCTATATGGCCTAATCTTCTATGCCATAAATTTACATCTAAGTCATGTGATATATAGACACTTAACCTTAGCATCTAACATGTTATCTAAGGTAAGAGTATAAATATTACCACCTCTATTTCCTTTTAAAACTGTTTTTCCTTTTTCATTTATTATATCACAAGAATTGGGATGAAAGGAGACATTATAAACACAATCTATAAGTTGAGAAATACTAAGTAAATTATAAGATAGATTGCTTACTAATAACACATTTCGTATTTGAAATGTGTTAGGGTCCCCAATTGTTCATTTTCCAATAACTTGTCCTTTGTTGTTGTCACCGAATGTTACTTTTCCTCCATTCTTGATATGTTCCAATTTGATGAATAGTTTGGGGTTCCCCGTCATATGCCTCGAACATCCACTATCTGAAAACCATTTGGTTTTTAGATTCTTTGACTTTGCCTCCTTCTTCCGTTCCTTGCGTTTATCCTACAATGGAGACAAAGTTTTAGGTACCCTTTATTTGGGTCCTTGAATGTTAGGGGCACTATTCGTGTTTAGATATCCTTTAGGTATCCAAACTTGAATATATCTTCTAGGCACATTTTTAGCATTGTTATAATTTGGAAAATAAGAAGAATTAGCATATACATGATTATTCCACATAAGTGAAGATGCATTGTTATACATGTTGTGCCATGGTTGATAATCATTATAGGATGGCCAAATTTTATAATGTGCATAAGGCATGCGATTTTGTTTCTTATATGGTGCTATATAAGTGTGTTTGTAGGCATTTCTATAAGACTTATAAGAGTGTTGCCTATATTTAGGTTCATAATAAGTTGTATGCATTTTATTTGGCTAGTTGCATTTGTATACATGTAGGCATAATTTCTAGGTTGTCTAGATGCAAAGTTTGACCTAGATGTATAGTTATGCGTGTGTGTTTTTATGGGTGCATGCTGCATCTTTATCTTTGAATAAGAAGAAGAAGGAGTAGAAGAAGATTTAGCAGACAAGCTTGTTTTTATAACTTTATAAGGTTGTTTCGTAGTTGATGATACAAACTTAGTCTTTTTATCTAATTTGTCATCTTCTTCTTTATATCCCAATCCTGTTTTATCATTTCCATACTTTTGTGATGATATAAGTGTATCTAACATATTTGCACCAGATTTAAATTTTCCTATCATTTTTTCTAAAGTAAATTTAGAAGACTTAAGTTGCACTATTTCATTTTCACAACTTTCTAACTTAGATTTTAACATTTTATTTTCCATTTGTAACTTTTGTTCATCTTTCCTATATGATTCAATTTTATTCTCTAAAAAATCAAGAGTATTAGTAGACTCTTGTTTAAGAGATTCCAGTTGATCGGAAAATTCCAAGTTGGACGTCTTCAACTTGTCATTTTCTTCAACTAGTTTCTTCTTTTCTTTAGAGAGCCTCTTACAGTGAGCATGCATTCTTAAGAATTCTTCATACATTTCATCAAATGTCATGTAACTATCGGAATCACTATCAGAAGAAGAACATATCTCGTTGGATACGAAGCAGACTTGAGCTTCCTCAGTTTCGGATTCTGAGTCGGATGAGTCACTCCATGTGCTCACCTTCATTGCTCGTTTCTCTTTTCTTGCCTTAGACTCTTTTGCCTTTGTCGTTTGAGCCTCCTTGTCCTTGGCTTGTTTATTATTGTTTTTATTATTATTATTTTTCTTCGTGGGACAATCGTATGAAATATGTCCTTTTTGACCGCATTCATAACACTTTAATTCTTTATTATACCATTTGTTTGTGTTATTCTTCCTAGGTTGAGAAGAAGAAGAAGAAGAAGAATTACGTTGTCTATTCCTATTTGGATGTTTGAAAAACTTTCTAAGTTTTCTAGCTATCAATATCAAGTCATCGTCTAATTCAGTATCACTATTACTATCATCGTTACCAGCATGTGTTTCGATTGTTTTGAAAGCTATTGACTTACCGGATGACTTAGACGATTCAGACTTTCGTTGGTTCAGTTTTACCTCATAGACTTTAAGAGACCCGATCGATTCATCCATTTTAGTGATTGACTTTGTCTCCTCGATTGCAGTCACCTTTGGATCCCATCAGCAGGGAGGCTTCGTAGCACCTTTTGAACCTTTTCACTGTTCGAAAATGACTTCCCTAAAGCTTCAAGGGCATTGAAAATATTAGTAATCCTCAAATCCATAGATGTTATGGATTCGTTCGGTAACATTTTGAAAGTCTCTAATTCAGTCATAAGCATGTTTATTTTTGACTCTTTAACACCACTAGTACCTTCATGCTTTAATACAAGTTGATTTCCACATGTCGTGTGCGCTTGTGCAATTTGACACATATCCTGCTTCAGAAGTTGTAAGTCCATTCAAAAGTAATTGCATAGCTTTAGCATTCATGGACATTTTCTTTTTATCATCTGATGACCATTCACTTTTATATTTTTTAACCTCTTGAGTTACTCCACTAACTTGTGTAACTTTCATTAGAATGCATGACCCATCTTCAACTATAGACCATAAATCGATGTCTATAGCCATTAAGAATAGCCTCATTCTTAGTTTCCAATGAACAAAATTATTGCCATAAAAAAGAGAAGGGCGTTGTGTAGACATACCTTCCAACTCACCTTTGTGAGAAACACTAGCCATAGTATGTACCTTGGATTTGAGACAAGCAGTATATAATGAATCGTTGTTTCTTGGCCTTGTATTGTTCGTATGATGTTGAATCTTGCCTCTTTTGAGTGGTGTTGGTCTGGCTCTGATACAAAATGTTGGACCGTGCACCTGCAATAAACACCACTAGAGGGGGGTGAATAGTGGTTAGCGGAAATTACACTACAACCCTTTGTTAAAATCACCTTTGAAAACAGAATCTGAGACCATCTCAGATTCAGAACCCGTTCTTAAAAAAATTCACAAATAAATGTATACAACTCCAAAAATCGTGAAACTTTCCAGAATCGAACTTCAATGTGTTAGAAAGACTCTGTCCAAAAATCAGATACAAATAAGTGCGTTTGGCCCTTAAAACAAATAAAAAGATTCAGATGGTCAAACAGGACAGAATTCGACAGAATGTTGCTGATTTTGCAAAACGTGTTTCTCTTTGAATACTTGACCAAATAGATTGATCTTTATATCAAAACACTCCTTAGAAACTCTAGTTGATGTTTCCAAAAAGCCCTGACCTCAAACAATTCTGGATAAATACAGAATTCAATTTTTCTCAAAACTGGTCAGATTGCAGCCAGATTGGAGCAGTTATCTTTCAAAGACTGAAAGACTAACTTTCTCTTGCTCAAATCAAGTGATTCTTATTGAAAATGAAAGATAACAGTCTGAAGTATAACCCCACCAAAAATCATGAATTTTGAAAATGTTTAGCTATTTTTTTCAAATTGTGAGAAGTTGTGTGAAAACTGCAGTTAGAAACGGGCAAAAACAGAAATAAAGAAACAAGAGAAGAACACCGAGGATTTATCCTGGTTCGGTCAATGTGACCTACTCCAGTCCCAAGGAACACCTTTCCTTGGATTTCACTATCAAATGAACACCTTAAAACAAGAGCCAAGCTTGATCCTTGGGTTATATACCAACCCTATTCAAGACTTGGATAATCACCTCTATGCAACTCTTGGTTACAACACCTCTACCACCAATTGATGTAGCCTTATATATTTGGCTAATCAATCATACAAATCCAACCCAAGAAGGTGTGTATAATGTAGCTGGACAAAAAAAAATTGGAACACCTTAGCTACACAAAGTATGAACGAAAATATGAGAAGAGAATAGAAAGACAACAATCTTCAATTTCGCTTTCAAGTGTGTGTCTTCTATTCTTCACCTTGCCTCCTATTTATAGTGTGAATAGATGGCATATTCTATCCAACTTTTAGATCATGTGATGGCTGAGAAATTTGAATTAAAGCACATCCAAAATCTGCTCCAACAACCTTGTCTCCATTAACTTCAAATTTGAAATTTCAAGTTGACGACTTTTGCCAACTAGCTTGTTTTTGAATTTGTCCACTTGCCCAAAAGATATAAAATGAGTATACCAACTTCTCCACCTGTTTATGGATGTTTTTGATGTTGTATGTATGTATACCAACTCAAATTTTGTGAATAAAAAATAATGAATAAGTGTTGACAAGATTATGTCAACATATAACACCAAAATTCCTACTTTCTTCTCCTTTACATATTGTGATGAATCTTGCACCAAGGACACCTTGTAATCTCTAAAAGATGATGATTAATATCCTCTTATAACATATATAAGAGGGTCTTCAAGAAAAAATAGAATGTGACATCTCAAATCGTCACATATCCAGCTATAGTCAATAATATCTTCGATTGAGAGAATAAGATATAAGATCACCATATAATCTTCAAAATAATAATAACACAGCTTCAGAATGAAGATAATAATATGCTCAAGAGATTCCTTGAGTGAAAATACCAAAAATACCCTTGGGGGTAAAATGACCAAAATACCCCTTGTGTGAGAAAACTCCAGAAATACCCCTGATGGTCAGAGATAATCGCAATACCACCTTTGTTATGATAAATAAGATAATAATATGCACTTGACATATTTTCACCATATGATGTTCCTGCAAAACTCAAAATACCAATTTTGCCCTTTTTGGTAAGTTGTAGAAACTTCTAATGCACGTTAGTCACAAGACAATAATAATCACCAAAAAACACATAATAATCACATAATGAACATGTATAATTCATATACAAATGAAAAAAAATCATTTTAACACATTTTAGCAAATTATTTCTAAAAACCCTAGACATCGATCGATCGAAGTGCCTCAGCTTCATAGATCGATGTCTCACATAAAGGTTCAGGTTTTGTCTCTGACCTACATCGATCGATCGAAGTGAGAGTTTGATGTACATCGATCGATCGATGTGTCTCAGGTTTAGAGATCGATGTCTCACAAAAAGGTCTTAAACTTTTCTGCCTTACATAGATCGATCGATGTGAGAGATCTATGTACATAGATCGATCGATGTGCAACAACCTGAGAGATCGATGTCAACTTGTTCAAATTTTTCAACTTTTAATCACATATAACACCATGTGTGACATTTTTAAGTATTCATCACTTAAAATCATGACTTTGAAAATTATCCAAACATATTTCTCAACAAGTAGTATCCAGCAAGATAGCATTTCCTTGCCAACGACCGAGCACCAGAATGATTTCTGCAGATTCCTTGGTGCATCTCTCGAAGGATGTAATCTCCTTCCTCTTCAGTCACGTATTTCAACCAAGGTTGCGAAAATGATTTTTTATAAAGGTGGTCATTGAAAAGGGCATACCTTACTGACTTCAAACGAAGGCACCGAGCTGCACGCTTGTCCTCGGGCTGAACTCCATGATGCAAGAAATTAACGAGTTCGTCCAACCAAGTGTTGTGATAGTCCACCTGCAGCACTTCATTGGCATCGTAAGCACAATGCTTTACCAGTTCCACCACTATCCTTTTCCCCAAAGTTGTTGAGGTGGATAATGCTAGCCGAGATAACGCGTTAGCTCTCTTATTGGCAGATCTGGGAATATGTTCGATGCTGAAGTGCTCGAATGCCTGTCCGAGCTGCAGTACTTTAGCCAAATATTTTTTCATGTTTTCCTCTTTCGCTTCGTAATCCCCATTGACCTGAGAAACGATCAGCTGTGAATCACTTCGGGAGATGATTGATTCTGCCCCCAACTTTCTCGCGAGGCCTAGTCCTGCTATTAGGGCCTCGTATTCTGCCTCGTTATTGGTTGATTCGAAGTCAAATCGCAAAGCATACTCAAATTCTTCTTTGTTGGGGTTGATGATTACGAGTCCTGCTCCACAGCCATCTTTGGAGGAAGACCCATCAACATATAATGTCCATTCAACCACTTGCTTGACATCTTCCTCCACGGATATTCCTTCAGCTAAGAAATCTGCTAATGCCTGGGCTTTAATTGAAGTTCTTAATTTGTATTGAATATCATACTCTGCAAGCTCCACAGCCCATTTCGCAGCTCGGCCAGATGTGTCCGGCCTCGACAAGATTTGTTTTAAGGGCTGGTCAGTGACCACTATGATGGGATGAGCTTGCAAATAAGGCCTGAACTTCCTCGCTGCCACTACGAGTGCTAAGACTATCTTCTCAGCATTGGGATATCTTACTTCAGGCCCATGTATAATTTTACTGGCGAAATAGATGGGCCTTTGTACGTTATCCTGCTCCCTGAGCAGAACTGCACTAATTGCCTCTTTGCACGTTGAAAGGTATATATATAGATCTTCTCCAGGCAGAGGTGAAGTAAGCATTGGCACCTCGGCCAAATGGGACTTCAGCTCGTCGAAAGCCTTTTGACATTGTTCGTCCTACTGGAAAGCTGTCTTCTTCTTCAAGACCTGGAAGAAAGGAAGGGACCTCTCAGCAGATTTGGATAGAAATCTGCTTAGTGCGGCAATTCGGCCCGTTAACCTTTGCACTTCCTTTACATTCCTTGGGGGATGCATGTTTTGTATAGCCTCAATTTTAGTAGGGTTTGCCTGTATCCCATCTTTGGAAACCATGTACCCCAAGAATTTTCCCGTACGTACCCCAAACGTGTACTTTTTTGGGTTTAGCCTCATGCGTGAGTCTCTTAGGACAGTGAAGACTTCCCTTAAATTTTTGATATATTGATCAAGAGTTCTAGTCTTAATTAACATATCGTCGATGTAGACTTCCATTATCTGACCAATTTGTTCACTGAACAATGAATTGACCAGACGTTGATAAGTGGCCCCCGCGTTCTTCAATCCGAATGGCATAGTTACATAACAATAAGTACCTGACTCTGTTATGAAAGCAGTCTTTTCCTGATCTTCTAATGCCACGAGGATCTGATGATAGCCTTTGAAGGCATCCAAGAAATCAAAGATCTCATGCCCAAGTGTTGAATCCACTAGCCTATCGATTTTTGGGAGTGAGTAACAATCTTTTGGACATGCTCTGTTGAGATCAGTGTAATCTATACACATTCTCCAGGACTCATCTTGTTTGGGTACCACCACTGGGTTAGCCAACCAGATTGGAAAGAGCACTTCAACAATGAATTTTATAGCCAATAATTTCTTGACTTCCTCTTCAATGACCTTATTCCTCTCTGGAGCAAAGTTCTGTTTTTTCTGCTTGACTGGCTTTGCTAAAGGATCAACATTTAGTTTATGTTCAGCCAGATGTGGAGGTATCCCAGGCATATCCTCCGCAATCCATGCGAAGACAATCGCGAACTCTCTCAGCAGATCCTGCGGCTGAGCTAGCAATTCAGATGGCATCCAGGTCCCGATCTTTATAACATTTTCAGGTCTACTCGGATCAAGGACAAAGTCCTGCACTGCATCATCCGACTATAAATGTTCCTCGCCTGAAGGTATTAGTTCATCAAGACTGACTTGGTGAACTGGTTCATTTCCTTTGGTGGCAATAACGTAACAACTCTGTGCCACTTGTGTATCTCCTTGAATGGTTGCCACCCCCTGGAGTGGGAAACTTCATACTGACATGCAAAGGTGATACGATGGCCTCTAATGCCACCAAGGCAGGACGACCTAATATGACGTTGTACGGGGATACATCCTTGACAACCAAAAAGTCTATCCATATGCATCGATAGGCAGGGGGTTTGCCAAAACTGCAGCTGAGCGTGACCAGACCTGCTGGCCGCACTGCAGCCCTAGTGAATCTATACAAGGACGAGGTTACTGGTTTCATCAAGGAATCGGGTAAACCAAGCTGCTGATATACCCGATAGAACATGATATTTACAGCACTGCCAGTATCCACATAAATGCGTCGGACTTGCACAACTTTATCAGGAGGGAGATGTACACACAGCTCTATCACTAAGCCTGTGTTGTTGGAGTCTAAAGGAATGGGATCTTCTAGCCCATAAGTCAGCTCGCTTGCCATCTTGGCTCTTTTAGCTTGTAGATCTGATAAGGTTCTTGAGGAACTAGGTGCTCCTTGGCCTGAGTGAGGTGGTCCTCCAAAAATTGTGTATATAATAGCATTGACTTGGGGCTGACCTACAATCCCACGCCTTCCGTGTTCCCCATCATCCTCATCCCTGCGGTGCCGCAGTAGAGACTCTGGACGGCATTTGTCTTTCTGAGGGTCCTTGTGGAAATCCAGACGGTTGTTCAGGCGTGATCGAGGGTCATAAAACTGTTTTAAATGACCTTGTTCAATAAGTCGTTTAATAGCCTGAGCCAGCTGCCTGCATCTTCAGTATCATGCCCGATATCTCTATGGTAGCGGCAATAGTATTTAGGATTCCTTTTCAACTAGGCCTGTACAGAGGCTCTGGATCTGTCCTCAGACCATCTTTTTCCATGACGGTCAGGATGTACTCTTGTGAGGCCAACAGTGGTAAGCCCTCCCTACCACCTTTGTCCTTACCGCCTATACGATCAAGCGCACTGCGCCGATCACGGTTTTTCCCTTCATGGCGCCGATCTTCCCTTTTCGAGCTGGGTCGGCTTTCTTACCGGGCTGCATGCTCGGTTTCTCTCTTTAATCTGTTTTCCTCCTCTCCTCGGGCAAACTGGTGAGCGTTCTCCAAGCATTCTCTTAGAGTTGTAGGTCCCTCCTCAGCCAATTGGGAGAAGAGGCGACCAGCTCGAAGTCCATTAATGAAAGCTGTGGCTTTAACGCCTTCATTTCTGTCACTGGCCTACAGTGACTCGTCTGAGAAACGTTGCATGTATTGCAACATAGATTCGTCTGGACCTTGTCTCAAGGTCATTAGATGGGATGAGTTCTTCACAAACGGAGTGCTGGACACAAATTGTGACTTGAACTTCTGTGCCAGCTGTTTAAAATACTTCACAGATTTTGATGGAAGCTCTTGGAACCATCTCCTAGCCTTTCCCCTTAAATATAAAAGGAAAGTCTTGCAACGCAGAGGGTCTGGGATGTTTTTCAAACTCATAGCCGTTTGAAACTGGAAGAGATGGTCCGTTGGGTCTGTGGTCCCATCATAAGTGTCCATCTTTGGCACCTTGAAGCTGTCCGGTGCCAAATATTTGGCTATATCCCAGGAAAATGGACTTTCCTGGACTGCTTGCACAAACTCTTGCATGTGCTCTTCATAGTAAGCTCTCGACTTGCGAAGAACTTCTTCGTCCCTAGGGACGCTTTTTAGAGACTTTGACCTCACAATCAAGTGAGGTCTGGACATATGCTCTGACTCCACGGTTGGAGCTTTGAAACTATGTCTTCTAGCATCCGCCATAAATCCTTTATGCGGTCTAGAAGAGTGGCTTTGTGATACTTCTCTCTGAGGAGGAGGTGGATCTACCTCCATATTCTGCACCTCTGGCTGCTTGCCTTTGAGATGTCATACCATGGCTCGAACATTTCCATGTTCTCAGCAACGTATTTCATCGCCTTTTTCCTTACTTCCCTTGAAGCTTCTGGGACAGGATCAGAATTAGGCATCGGAGATTCAGGTACCCGAGAAACCTGTTCTGGGCAGCTGAACGCGTAACCATGCGTCGTGGCGGGTTGGATGACTCATCCAAACCTTCTCGACCTCCCTTTGTCATAAGTAATCGCTGGCTGTTTAGAGTTTGAACTTTTTACTGGATCAAGGGTCTAAGGGACCCTCCTTCTAGCGCCAAATGATGAAGCCGGATCTTCACTAAGGGTCAAGACGACCTCAAATTAGCTCCGTCAGCTAACTTGAAAAGTGATTAATTGGACTAAAGGCTGTAGCTGGAATAGCCTCTAAAACATCCTGCACGAGAAAGCACAGGTCAGAGGTCCCGGGGGATTGGCCCCGGGAAAACCCTCCAACGCTCAAGTGAGTTTGGGCCATATCTCACTGAGATTATAATTTAGATGGTGAGTTAAGAGTGTCTCACAGTATGGGCCGAAGAGCAATGTGTATGAACTTGTTTTAGGATCTGAGTGTTTGAATTCCAGATCCCCTTCATTGTCTTTGTTGGCTTGCTTTTATAGACCTTTTGCCGCCTTTAGCTTTTGATAGTGGATAAGACGTTTGCTTGGAGCAGAAAGCCTAGGATGCTGTAGGTCTGCTGATGTGACCAGTAGCCTGACTGATATGACTAATAGGCCGGCCTGGCTGATGTGACCAATAGGCCGGCTGTTGTGACCTTGGCGTGTTCAGAAAGAATTACCAACTGTAGTTATCATATTCGAATTGCACCTCTGTCTGAGGGTCCCACGAGGTAATGTCGTGCTTGGTTCCTTTGTCGTAGTCCCCAACTGAGCTCCGCCGAAGTGCAAGATCAAGTCTTACCGAAGTGTATGACTAGGCCTTGCCCAGCTGAAGTGGTCTGAAGTGCGACACTGGGTCATAAACTGAAGTTGGTGCCGAGGTGCAAACCTTGGCATATTTTTCGATGTTATAAAAGCGTCATGATGCCCGCTGAGGTGCAGCCAAGGCTGAACAGCCATGCTTGGGCGCTGTACTGCTGAACTGCAGTACTTGAGTGCTGAGTTACTGGGGTTGAACCGCTGATTGTTGTTGACTAACAGACGATTTAATTATGGTTTATCACACTGTACATTCAATTCATAACACACATTATTGTTATCTCTCACTGCTAGATACCAAATCACAGGCTTCAAAATAATGTTAGGAAACACCCCCTCCCCCCTCCCCCCCACAACAACCTTCAGGGGCATAGCATTTTTATCAGGAATGACTAATAAATACTCATCAGTTGAGACTACAACTTGAATCTAATTCGTAGCTTTAAGGTTGTAGATAGCCACCATGATGTATTTAGTCACATCTTTAACCATTTCTGTGTATTTCTAAAACATGTGCATGATTGCGTACATCTGACTCCTCATACCCCGTATAGACGGGAGCTTTTAAGACAATGAGGTAATATTGTTGTTGTTTAAAGCACTCTTTATCTGGATCAACAAAAAGATAAAAAGAATACGTAAAAGATATTTTTCACACATTCTCTCATCTTTTTATTGCTTTTATAAAGAGTGTTCCAGCATAAAGTGTTAATTACCTACAGTCTAAAATCTTTTTGTCCTATAAGAAAGGGCTTGACAACTTCTCAATCAGAATACATATTAACAGTGAAATGACCCCCAAGAATTCAGAAAAACTTAGGGCTATTCCAAGTTATTTTAAATATACACTTTTATGTGCAAAAAATGAGGCCTCATCTTATTAGACTAAACAGCCGTCGCTATTGAAGTCTTAGTCCACAGTGAAAACTGAGAACACACAACATAGTCTTCAGTAACCCCAGACAAGCTGTAACCTTAATTTTGTCGAGCCACTGATTGGCTGCCCTCTGCCTGGCTGGAACAAGATCCCACACTATGATTGGCTTGAGAATCCATGTTCCCTTATCCTGCCACGTGGGATGAACCCTTTCCCCGGCCCAAGGTCATTACCCTCAAGAACATAAATTTAACCCCACCTCGATTCCTTCAAAATCCCGAAATTGCTTCTCTAGTTGCTGTTTGTTGCAGTTAATTTTTGCCCTATTTCACAATTTAAGCTCATCATATACGGGAACTCCCCTCCTTCCCCCCTCCCAAACCCCCATTCCGCCCCCTCCCCCTTTTCATGTTCCAATTTGTCCAGCCTTCCGCTTTTGGTTCTTCAGAGTTGTTTTCTCTGTCATTGATTGGAGCTCTCTGCTTACAGAGAGGAAAGAACAAGAATGGAAAATCTTTTAAAGTAAAGAAATCATTCTTTTTCTACCGGTTTGCTCTACCCTTTTCATCAATTCTTTGATTTATGTTTTTTGCAAGAGAACAAGATTGAAAGAAAAGAGAGATGGGTGAGAATCAGTAAATCAAGAGGGCTTTGCTTTGCTGCTCTCAGCATGTAGATTTGTGCTTTGGAACAAAGTCAAAGTGTAAGGAAAGAGAGAAAAACTGAAAAAGTGAATTACAAGTAGAAAAATCTAATTCAAGTTATGTAGGAAGGATTAAATATTCCACATTTTTAGGCAAAATATTTGACTGATATGAGATGATGATGGAAAATATAGTCGATGAGGGCAAGGGAATATGACACCAACATTCATCACTTCTCCTTAAGGGCAAAACTGGAAAATGATGCCTGGCAAGACAAAAGATTCTAAGTCTTACAAGAAATTGAATATCACAATTATAAACGGAGCTCTCAAAATTGTACCTTTAAGTTCATGACATATCCCAAATATATATATATATATATATATATATATATATATATATATATATATATAGTTTTTTTAAAGAAAAGTTGAAGTTAATGCATCAAACCCTAAAAAATGTAGCTTTAGAGAAGTTGTTAGAAAAAAGAAAGACAAAAAGGATGAAAGCCCATCTGGTAACATAATAAAATAAAGGTTCGGCAACCTTAAAATGGGATTTTGAATAGGTTAAAGTCGTTCACCCAAATTTTTTGAAAACCCTAAATCTGAAAACTTTATGGGGTTATTGCAACTGTCATTTCTTATGCTTTATTGAACTGACAAGTTACCAAGGATGTGTCACAACATAAGTGGGAATGGGCAAATGAGAACAAGACAGCTTAGTACCAGACTTTCTAAGCTGACAGATGACATGTGGGCAGGGGTGAGAGAGAAATAGAGAGAGAGAGAGTTCTAGTTTCCGAAGACATGGAAGAGAAGAGAGATTAAACACAGAGAAATAAATAAATAAAGAAAGCAAAAGTTAACCACACAGAGGAAAATTTCAAAAATTGCAACAATGAAGAAAGAAATAGGCCATCTATAATTCCTTTACTGAAATTAAACCCATTGTTGCCTCACAAGAGGGCTGCTTTTTCTGTGTATTTTTGTAGCAGATCTGTGTGAAAAATCAGACAAATAGCTGTGGAGAAGCACATAAAAGAAAGGGGTGATGTTACAAAGCTCAATTAGGAAAGGAAACAGAAGACCAACAAGAAAGACAAGTGAATCTTTGTTAATGAAGAACTCATTCTCAAATTTTATACAAACACACCCCCTTTGAAGCCCCTGACAGAACCATCAAACATTTATCTCTAAATCATCAATTAAAACATTTCTACAACACACAAATATTTCATATGGATGATAATCTTTTTCAACAAACTATCAAAATTAAATGAGATAATATTTTATACAAACACTATCCCTTTAAAGCCCCTGACATAAGCATCAAACATGGATATCTAAATCATCAATTAAACCATTTCCAAAACCACAAAAACATTTCAAAGAAAAAACAACATGTGCTTGATTAGATCAAAGTTTCAAACTTTCAACAATAACAAGAACTTAACCTGTTGCTGGCATATTCGTAGAGGCGGCCGCGGGTGGAGAAGACAATAAGCGCAACCTCAGCATCACAAAGAACAGACAATTCATAAGCCTTCTTGAGGAGGCCATTTCTGCGCTTGCAGAAGGTGACTTGTCGATTGGTGGTGTTCTCTATCCTCTTGATCTCAATCTTTCCTCTCTCTGATTTCCTGGAACATGACGACTCCAATTCTTGACTAGGATAATCCATCTCCAAAGAGCTGAAATAAGCAAAACCAATTGAGTGATCCTGTTAGTTAAGTGGACACTGATTATATCCCCTATTGGGCAATTGTACAAGCAAAAAATTACTTAGAGGCATCCAAATTAAGCAAAACAAAACAAGAACTGTTTTTAGTCACTGTTTTGGTTGCTTTGTTGGATAGCATACTACAAGAACTAATGGGATAGAAGGTAAAGAAAAGTATCATAAAGAATTCGCAAATAAAAAGAATTTTTTCTTCTTGATTTCTTGAAATTCTTCCCTACTTTGATGCTATGGAGCTGCGAGAGATGAGTGGGAGAAAATAGAAGTAGGAAGCTTTAACAGTCTAGTATTTATAGATAGAAAAAGACCTCTCAACAACACTCCATTACTTTGGTTGTATGTTTTACATTTACATACACTAATGTCTGTATGTATTGTTTCCATTTTCAATGGACGCACTTTTCTTTGACGTTGGAATATGATGTAATAAAATAAAATGACTCACTAAATTGTCTGCGCTTCTTATATTGTGAAGTAGCAGTTGATCGACACACTTTGACGCAATTTTCGTTATGTGTCATCCAGAATCAAACTTTGTGTGCTTCTAACACATATGTATGGTCGCATACATCCGATCGCTTTCATACCCCACCATAGACGAGAGCTTGTAATACAAAGAGGTAATGTTGTTGTCGTCTTTGTAATGTCTGTATGTATTGACATATATAACGTTTTGCTTTGTGTATGTAACAATATTGAGCAGAGGGGAGTGAGCAAATAGTGGGTATTGATGTCTGCTTTCTGGCTCCATTAGGGATCCATTTTCTTTAGTATGGGAAAAAGGGGAGAGAAATAATGAGATGTTTTCTTTTGAAAAGTGAATATTTATGGGGTGAGAATGTGACCTATGGAGAGAAGTTGCACTCAAGGTATGACATGAAATGGAGGTAATGGAAAAACATAAAAATAAAAACGAAGATGAACTATTTCTAATGCATTTCTAAGTTGAAATTGACCTAAATTTGATGTTGAATCAAGGTTTTGTATTGGTTTCCTTTTACCCTTGTGGTTGAAAATTTTTCACTATTTCCTTTTCCAATGTCCGACCAATACGATTCACCCTCCCAACTCCCAAACATACACTCCATGGATAAAAATATATAGCAAAATCAATCAACCAATCATACACAATATATCTCAACGGCATCCAAATCTATCGCTAGGATCCGGGGAGAGTGAAGGGCAGGCAAACAATACATCTATCTAAAGATATAGAGAATTTGCTTCCAGTGAGACCCCAGCTATGTATGTAACGGCATAAATGATGCAATAATGGAGATATGATGTGTTAGTATATTAGTGATGAAATTCAGAAAATATAAATATGAAGCTACCGATATTAAAACACCTATAAATGTGTGTAAAAATCTATAGCAAAATTTTCAGAAAATATGTATCTACGTTGCTAGGTTCAAGTTTAATGGTTACATCTCTGACTCCGAAAGAGTTCTACAAATGTATGCTCCTACGGAGAAACTCTTTGTTTTTTTTATATGCGAGCATTATAAAGTGATTGACGTTTTCTTTTTGTAGGTAAGCGTCCCAAAAAAAAAGTTACAAATTGAACAACATTAAAAATTTTTTTGGTTAAAATGTAAATTGCATTAACCAAACAAAGCATCATTAACCCATATAATCCAACAACATGCCAAAATAAGATTAGAAGCAATGTGAATTGCTCCGACATTCTAGCAATCGTGAAACTATTCTAGCATTCAAGATCATATATACATGTGTTTGAAGTCTATGTATCTGTTATAATCCTTTTTTTAATAAGGGCAAAAAGGTCAATTGGGCCTAATTAGAAAACCTAATTGGATTTGATAATTTTCTCTAAACCCTAATTAAATTCTTTTTAAACAAGCGCTTAGACCCTCTCCCCTCACAAAAAAAACTGTACACCGCAGGAACAAAGCTAGCGACGCATTCTTGCTTCCAAACCGAGCCCGCTTTTGAGGAAGAGGAAACACACTCGATCACGTTCTTCAAACACGTGTAAAATACCAGGTAGGTGTCCCTTAACATCCGTTGAATGTAAAAACGATAACCTTTAATTTCATTATGGAAACGAGATCGTGCATTAGTATTGGTGATTGTATAGATGTTTGATTATTAGATTATATGTATATGTGATGAACTTGTATGTCCGTATATATGATCTTATATGCTTATATATGTATGATGCTATGTTTGTATGAAAACTCGAAAAAGATTTGATTTTTGATGTGCGTGTGAATACCAGAATCGTAGGAAGAAGTGTTTATGCTGGCGGCGCGTGGCCTGTGGTGGTGGGCTACGACCACGTGCTGCCGGATGGAGGAACAAGGGTGATGGGGGCGGCTGAGAGGCTGGTCAGGGGGTGGTGCGGACTGGGGTAGGGGGCTGGGCAGGGGCGGCTGAAGGGATGGGGATGAATAGGGGAAGCGGCTGGAGAGGTGGGGGTCGGCTGGGGTTTGGGGGGCAAACTGGCTGGGGTAGCAGACTAGGGAAGGGGGCAGACTGGGAGGGGGTGGTAAGGGGCTGAGGGAGTAGCGGGGGCTGAGGTGCAGGAATCGGAAGAATTTTTGAGGGACATATGTTAGGGGAAGGAATCGACGAGCAGAAGGAAGAAAAAGGAAAAAGAAAAAGGAAAAGAAAAAGAAAAAGAAAAAGAAATGGGAAAAATGGGTTCTGAAGCAGGAAAAAGAATAAGAAAAAGAAAGGGAAGGAAAAGAAGAAGGAAAGTAAAGGAAGATTCCGAATGTGATTTCTGTGCATTCATGCATTACGACATTGCATATATGATATGTTCTGTTCCGTTCCGTTCTGTTCTGTTAAGTTATGCGAGACGTAAGTCGCATATCTGATCTGTTCCGTTCCGTTCCGTTCTGTTAGGACCCGGGGTCATGCATTGCACGATTAGATGAATGTTTCTGAGAATGTAGGATTATCATGCATCACATATGTGGCATTGCATTTCACGCTCATTCCGCATGGTTATGTGTTTTGGTTGTTTTAAGAAGTTATGGTTCGTTATACGTATTTGTGAAAACGTGGACAGTCTATTTTGTATTACTGTACGTATATGTATTTCACTATTGTCCTAGCATGTATGATCTCACATGGCCGATGCAGGCAGGGTACCTACTGAGTGACGTTTTTGTCGCTCACACCGTTCGTTTTGTTTTGTCTTGCAGACGATTCAGGGTATGATTACATATGGGTTGGAGAAGATTCAGAGTGGGCTCAGTGGGACTCGTAGAGACTATTTGGAGATTGAGGATCAAGAATTGAGGAAGTTTTATTTTATTTATTATTATATTTGAGGACATAGCTTAGGGATTTCTTATTTAGTTACTTTACGATGTCATTTAAGGGATTGTGACTTGATTTTGACTGTATATGATTTTGGGGATTTTACTTTCGATTTAGGGTTTTGAATTGATTTATTTCGCTTCTGCAATAGAATACTCTGTCGTTTTGATAAGTGCAGGAATTCAGATAGACGCCTTGTATATCCCTTAGTGGAATACAGCGGGCGTACCGGTTCTGACCCTAGGGTTCGGGACGAGGCGCTACAGGTGGTATCAGAGCCTAGGCTCTAGATCTACTGTGGAAAACATAGAATTAAGAAATGATCTTAGACGTAAGAGATGACTCTAGCTCTAAGTTCTGATCATAGATGTAAGTTTGATCTTAGACTAAGTTTGATTCTAGACGTAAGCTATGATCTGAGACTAAGTTTGACCTAGAATAAGTTTGATGTAGACTAAGTGATGATCGGTCTGGGGCACGGTTAGGTTTTATTTCCGCTTTATTTGTCTGTATTTGACTGTTTCTAATTCTTAAGTTTATTTATATATTTCTTGAAATGCTCTTGACTAAAACTGAAAATTTCCTTGTAGTAGCAAAATGCCGCCAAGAAGAGAAAATGGTGGAAACAGAAGAGGAAATCACTCAGATGATGGGCCTCCACCGCAGGTCGTGCTCCCTCAGGCCCTGACTGATGCACTACTGGTCATGGCCCAAGCTGTGGCCCAGCAGAATCAGCAGCCATAGACTCCACCTCCACCGCCACCACCACAGCATAGGATCCGATTTTACTATGGCGAGATGAAGAAGGTCCATGCCGCGACATTTACAGGTAGTTCAGATCCGGAGGATGCTGAACATTGGTTAGCAGAGATGGAGAAGTGCTTCAGGCTGACTCAGGTTCCTGAAGAGATCCGTGTTGATGTGGCCACACCACTGCTTAGTTGCAAGGCCAGTGAGTGGTGGGACGACATCGTTCCCGAATGCAGCCGCCCATCACCTGGGCTCCGTTCCTGGGGGCTTTCCGGAAGTATTACGTGCCCAAGACTGCTGTGTTAGAAAAGATGAGGGCCTTCAGTAGATTGCAACAGGGGAAGATGACAGTAAAGGAGTATGCCGACACATTTCATGCTTTGGGGAAGTTTGTTCCTTCGGTTATGTCTGATAACCGAATGAAGATGCTCAAGTTTGAGGAAGGTCTAGACTCTCTTATTCAGTCCGCGATTGTGAATGCGAGCATGAGGACGTTTGAGGGGATGCTCGACGCATGCTACAGGGTTGAGAGCGATTTCAGGAGAATCGCAGCGCATGACAAAAACAAGAGACCTCGAGAGGAGGTCAGTGGGAGTAGTATGGGCAGATGGGTGAAGATTGCCCGGAGACCTTTTTTTGGACAGCCAGTTAGACCACCACTGCCACCGAGGGATGATCAGCAGTATGTACACCCTCTACAGGCTACCCCGATGTGCCAAGAATGCAATAAGCCCCACCATGGGGAATGTCATGAGAAGACTGGAGCCTGCTTCAGATGCGGAAAAGTGGGCCATGTTATCAGAGATTGCCCAGATATGAAGCCAACACCACAGCCTGAGGCGAGACCACCACTGCCCAACAGGCCTCGGACGAATGCTCGAGTTCACTCCATGACTGATGCAGACGTGCAGGGTTCAAATGAAGTAGTGACAGGTATATTTAAGATTCACGCATTTCAGTTGTACCTTCCTTTTTATATGTGATTATACTTGCATATGTTATACTGTGTGACTCTGTGAACCTTAGGTGTAATTCTTGTAAACATAGTCCCAGCAAACTTCTTATTTGATAGCGGCACAAGCCATTCATTCGTCGCTAGGAAATTCGTGAAGAATCTTAATAAATGCCCTGAACGATTAGAGATTCCTTACCGGGTGTTAGCCGCCGGAGACCAAGTGATTGTTTCCCATCATCAGTACCCAGGTTGCGCACTAGAGATGGAAGATCAGATTTTTGACGTGACTCTTATACCCATCCAGATGAGCGACTTCGATATAATTCTTGGGACGGATTGGTTGGCTTGTTATCACGCCAACATCGATTGTCGTCAGAAGCAGGTTATTATCAAGGACCCAGCCAGAAAGGAGCTTGTTTTCCAGGGAAGTCCCAAGTTCAAGAAGGCGCCACAAAAGATCTACCTAACAGCGACTCAGGCTTATAAGGCTCTACGAAAGGGTAGAGAAGGTTTTCTTGTTTATGCCGTGGATCCAGTGTCGGAGTACCTTCTATCGACGAGATACCAGTGGTCAAAGAGTTCAAAGACGTCTTCCCTGATGAGTTACCCGGTTTACCGCCCAATCGTGAGATAGAGTTTGAGATTAAGCTGGTACCAGGGGCGGAATCCATATCTAAAGCTCCTTATCGTATGGCCCCCGCCGAATTGAAGTAACTCAAGGAACAACTGCAAGAGCTACTACACCGGAAGTTCATCCGACCCAGTGCTTCGCCATGGGATGCACCTGTTCTATTTGTGAAAAAGAAGGACGGTAGTATGCGCATGTGCATCGACTACCGGGAATTAAACAAGATTACCATAAAGAACAAGTATCCCCTTCCGAGAATTGAGGATCTTTTCGACCAACTAAAGGTACGATTTATTTCAAAAGAATTTGAATTACCTTTATTGTGAACTGAGAATTTCTTGTACTCATTCAGGGTGCGAGGATATTCTCAAAGATCGATCTCAGGTCAGGATATCATCAACTGAGGATCAAGGCCGACGATATTGAGGATCGATCTCAGGTCAGGATATTTCAAAAGAATTTGATCAAGGACTACGATCTCACGATTAGTTATCATCCGGGCAAGGCTAACCGAGTGGCTGACGCACTGAGCAGGAAATCGAGTCACGCCCGGCAGACCCTGTTGGAGAGAGAGATCGCAGAGTTTGACTTGGATATTGTTGACTCCACAGCAAATGTTCTGGCCACCCTAACCATTACACCTACATTGGTTGAGAAAATTAAAGAAGCGCAGGTTGATGATGAGGCTTTACGAGATATCAAGCAGAGGTTGTCTACTGGTCAGGTTGAAGGATTTCAGGTGTTGGGAGATGGGACTCTTTGGTTCCAAGGAAAATTATGTGTGCCTGATAATTTGGATCTTAGAAGGGAGGTGCTAAAAGAGGCTCATAATACTAGATTGTCTATCCATCCGGGAGCCACCAAGATGTATAATGACTTGAGAAGAAACTATTGGTGGAGTGGTATGAAAAGACACATCACAGAGTTCATAGAGAGATGTTTGGTGTCTCAACAGGTTAATGTGGGACATCAGCGACCCAGAGGTCTAATGCTACCGTTAGAGATTCCTACATGGAAGTGGGAGTATATTGCCATGGATTACGTAGTTGGACTTCCCAGGACAAGAAATAACAATGATGCTATTTGGGTTATTGTTGACCGTTTGACTAAGTCTGCACACTTTCTTCCGATATCAATGGAGATGCCCTTGGAGAAGTTGGTGACCTTGTATGTGGATAGTGTTGTGAGCTTACATGGCGTTCCAGTGAGTATAGTATCTGATCGAGACTCGAGATTTACGTCGCGATTCGGGAGAGCTTGTCAGAAGGCTATGGGTACCGAGTTGAGACTGAGTACAACATTCCATCCTCAGACCGATGGTCAGTCCGAGAGGACTATTCAGATACTTGAGGATACGTTACGAGCATGTGCATTGGAGTTTAAGGGAAACTGGGATGGCATGTGAAGCTAATTGAGTTTTCGTATAATAACAGTCATCACAGTGCTATTGGGATGGCACCTTTTGAGGCTCTATATGGACGGAAGTGTAGGTCACCGCTGTATTGGGATGAGGTTGGTGAGAGAGCCATTACTGGGCCAGAATTGGTTGAGCAGACATTAGAAAAGATCAAGGTGATTCGTCAGCGATTGAAAGCGGCCCAAGACCGGAGTAAGAGTTGGGTTGATTTGAGGAGACGACCGTTGGAGTTTGAGGAAGGAGAGAAGGTGTATCTCAAAGTTTCACCTACGAAAGGGGTGATGAGATTCGGGGAGAAAGGTAAGTTGAGCCCTCGATATGTGGGTCCTTTTGAGGTGCTCGAGAAGATTGGAACTCTGGCTTATTGACTTGCTTTGCCTCCAGCGTTGTCGCAAGTGCACAATGTATTCCATGTGTCGTAGCTCAGAAGATATGTCCCTGATCCTAGCCATGTTTTAGAGGCGGGACCCTTTAAAGTAAGGAGTGATATGATGTATGAAGAGGTTCCTATAAGGATCGTTGATCACAAGGAGCAAGTTCTAAGGCACCGAGTTATCCCATATGTGAAGGTCTAATGGAGTAATCACACCGAGAAAGAAGCCACGTGGGAGCTTGAAAGTCAGATAGGGGAGATGTGGCCTCGACTCTTCGACTAAGGTACGCCAGTTTCGGGGACGAAACTTTTTGTAAAGGGGAGAATGTTATAATCCTTTTTTTAAATAAGGGCAAAAAGGTCAATTGGGCCTAATTAGAAAACCTAATTGGATTTGATAATTTTCTCTAAACCCTAATTAAATTCTTTTTAAACAAGCGCTTAGACCCTCTCTCCTCACAAAAAAAACTGTACGCCGCAGGAACAAAGCTAGCGATGCATTCTTGCTTCAAAACCGAGCCCGCTTTTGAGGAAGAGGAAACACACTCGATCACGCTCTTCAAACACGTGTAAAATACCAGGTAGGTGCCCCCTTAACATCCGTTGAATGTAAAAATGATAATCTTTAATTTCATTATGGAGTGCATTAGTATTGGTGATTGTATAAATGTTTGATTATTTGATTATATGTATATGTGATGAACTTGTATGTCCGTATATATGATCTTATATGTTTATATATGTATGATGCTATTTTCGTATGAAAACTCGAAAAAGATTTGATTTTTGATGTGCGTGTGAATACGGAATCGTAGAAAGAAGTATTTGTGCCGGCGGCGCGTGGCCGGTGGTGGTGGTCTATGACCACGTGCTGCCAGATGGAGGAACAAGGGTGATTGGGGGGCGGCTGAGAGGCTGGTCAGGGGGTGGTGCGGACTGGGGTAGGGGCTGGGCAGGGGCGGCTGAAGGGATGGGGATGAATACAGGAAGCGGCTGGAGAGGTGGGGGGTCGGCTGGGGTTTGGGGGGGGCGAACTGGCTGGGGTGGCGGGCTAGGGATGGGGGTGGACTGGGAGGGGGTGGTGAGGGGCTGAGGGAGTAACGGGGGCTGAGGTGCAGGAATTAGAAGAATTTTTGAGGGACAGATGTTGGGGGAAGGAATCGACGAGCAGAAGGAAGAAAAAGAAAAAAGAAAAAGAAAAGAAAAAAAGCAAAAAGAAAAAGTAAAAGATGGGAAAAATGGGTTCTGAAGCGGGAAAAAGAATAAGAAAAAGAAAGGGAAGGAAAAGAAGAAGGAAAGTAAAGGAAGATTCCGAATGTGATTTCTGTGCATTCATGCATCACGACATTGCATATATGATATGTTCTATTCTGTTCCGTTCTGTTCTGTTAAGTTTTGTGAGACGTAAGTCGCATATCTGATCTATTCTGTTCCGTTCCGTTCCATTCTGTTAGCACACGGGGTCATGCATTACACGATTAGATGAATGTTTCTGAGAATGTAGGATTATCATGCATCACGTATGTGGCATTGTATTTCACGCTCATTCCTCATGGTTAGTGTTTTGGTTGTTTTAAGAAGTTATGGCCGTTATACGTATTTGTAAAAACGTGGACAGTCTATTTTCGTATTACCGTACGTATATGTATTTCACTACTGTCCTAGCATGTATGATCTCACAGGGCCGATGCAGGCAGGGTCCTACCGAGTGACGTTTTTGTCGCTCACACCGTTCGTTTTGTTTTGTCTTGCAGACGATTCAGGGTATGATTACAAATGGGTTGGAGAAGATTCAGAGTGGGCTCAGTGGGACTCGTAGAGACTATTTGGAGATTAAGGATCAAGAATTGAGGATGTTTTATTTTATTTATCATTCCATTTGAGGACATAACTTAGGGATTTCTTATTTAGTCTAGACAAGTAAAACATAACATATGAGGCATTATGTAGGTCCAAGGTCTTCTTTAGGTAGGTCTAAGTTTAGGATTTGTTTGTTCTTCATATGCAAGCATTTCCAATCGAAATTTTTCTGCTCGATAAGCAATCAAAACATAGATTTAACATTATCAATTTTCTAGGAGATGATCTCATCTCCTGTGGAGATGTGCTAGACAAGCAATTGAAACCTGATTTAACAACTCCAATTTGTTTTTTTTTTTCTACAACATGATTCCGTTTATTGATAATATCCCTAGTGAACATATATTTTTTAAATATACATATGTTCTGAATACCTTTCATTTTCAATGGAATCAATGACACATTCTTCCTTAGCTTTAGAATATGATGTAATAAAGCAAAATGACTCATTAAATTGGCTGCGCTTCTTATATTGTGAAGTAGCAATTAATCGACGCAGCTTGACACAATTTTCATTAGGGATCATCAGGAAACAACCTCTGTGTGCTTCAAACACATGGGTATGGTTGCGTACATCTGATTCTCCACACCTCTCTATAGGCGGGAGCCTCTAAGGCAATGGGGTAATTTTATTGGTATTGTATATGTTCTGAATCATTATGAAATTTTTACCCTTGTAACTATGATAATAAATAGAAAACGATAATGAAACAAAAGGGTCTCTATTGAATCTGAAGTTCAATTGATGTGGTACTTGAGGGTGAGTTGCATGTGAAGTTCAATTCTCCATCTTCCAACACTCACTTCATTTATGGTAGAGCTTTAGCCTTTGAGGAAACTTCATCACATTCTTCAAACAATTTATTTCCTCTACCATTGAAGCCCAAGCCAAACTTACATTTTCTTGCGGCAGAAGTGCAATTGATATCTCCACAATTTCTTTGCTGCACTTACACATTTGAACTATGTTAAGATATAAAATGTTTTGATGATGAGAAGATGTTTTAAATGAGTTAAATTTACACTGGAGATTTGATGCAAAATGAGAAAAATACACCATGTCAAAAATGGTTAAGATTGAAACTTTACTGTTCAACATCGATCTCTCAGACTGAGGACATCCATCAATCAATGTCACTTCAGTCTCTCCAAGAGAGACTTCAATCGATCGATGTCAGACCAGAAAGTTTCTGTCCAACATCGATCTCTCAGTCCAGGGGACATCGATCGATCGGTGTCACTTCAGTCTCTCCAAGAGAGACTTTGATCAATTGATGTCAGGACAGAAAGTTTCTGTCCAACATCGATCTCTCAGTCCAGGAGACATCGATCGATCGATGTCACATCAGCCTTTCTAGGAGAGACTTCGATCGATCGATGTCAAGAAGGTTCAAAACTGGAAAGTTTCTGGAGGACATCAATCTCTCAGCCAGACACTTCAATCGATCCATGTCCCCTAGAATTCAAATTTTTATGAACGTTGGAACAAAATCCAAGGAGATTCATTGTGTTTTCTCTTTCCAATCTTGCTCAAATTTCTTGTGGACTTTACTCTAACATTACACATGCTTCCTTGACTATTATATCCATGTCTAAGTTATTCTAGGTTGGCTATTGAGGATCAAATCACTCCATAGGGTGGCTAAAGACTAAATGGATATTATCTTGACATTTGATGGATTTGAAGAGATGGTGGAGGTTCAAAAACGTGGTGAACACCTCCTATAAATTGATGAAGCTCAGATGAGGCAAATACACACTTTCACCATCATCAAGCTTCATTCTTCATTGTTGTATATTTCTCTCATATGTGTATAAGTGCTTAAAGCCTATTAAGCCTTTCTTTGTTCTTCATTATTGTATATTGAGAGATAGTGAGTCTAACACAAGAGGAAACATAAATAGTTGATCTCTTGCTTGTGTTTAGACTAGTGACAAAGTGTGATCTCCACCACTTCCTTCAACCTAATGTGAGAAAGTTCTTGAGAGAACTTTGTTGAAGTTGTGAGATAGCAAGAAGTTGTTCTTGCTTAGAGCTGTAGTTGTTGTAGTTACACAAAGACATTTTGTGCAAGAAGTTGTTGTTGTAGTTGCTTACACTAAGTTGTTAGTGTAAGTATTGCTGGGGTTGGTCTTATTAGCTTTAATAAGAAGAGTAGTTGTTGAAAATCTACTTTTGCAACAAAGTGGTAGTGGAGTAGAATCATTTACGATTCGAACCACTCTATATCTGGTGTACTCATTCGTTGTTTCTCATCTCTCATTCTTGCTTTGATTTTGAATTCTATTTGAGTTGAGCCACACAAGAAAATTCTGCAAAATTGCCCAATACTCTATTCACCCCTCCTCTAGAGTGTGTTACGAACCTAACAATTGGTATCAAAGCTTGACCTTGATTGTTTGGCCAATCTTTGCAAGTAGCAAGGTTAAAGATCAATAGCAATGACAACCTCTTCATCCTACACTCTAACTTCCAAGACATCTGCACTATTCTCAGGATCAAACACTAAAGATCCTATATTTGATGCCCAAAATTAATCTTTCTGGAATTTTGAATGATCAATCATTTGAAAGACTATGGATTTGATATATAGAGAGCCGTTATCAAAGGAATTGAATTTCCTATGATTACCAACTCAAAAGGTGAATCAATGTTCAAAGATGAGGATGACTATCGAAGAAGAGAAGATAAACTTCGCCATCAATGGCAAAGCATTCGATATTCTTTCAAGTGCTCTTACCACCACCGAGATCATAAGACTTCAATGTCTTAAAACAACCCATGAAGCATGGAAAAGGCTAGAAATGATACATGAAGGGATTGAGCAGGTAAGAATGGCCAAAAGACTTATGCTCATGAAGGATTATGAAATGTTCGGTATAAAAAGCCGTGAAAAGATTGAGGAAACTATTGATCGATTCACTCGAATAATGAATCAACTTTCCATGGTAGACAAGAAAATCTCAATGAAGGCCTTGTCTCAAAACTCCTTAACTCTTTGCCAAAAGAATGGACACCTAAAGTCATCGCCATAACCGAATCAAAGAATCTCAAGACTCTTACCCTTGATGAGTTATCTGGTAATCTTCTTACTCATGAAATTCTTATTGATGAACAAAATAGGATGAACCCTATCAAGCTCACAGAAACATCATACAAAGGATTGGTGGTAGAGTCCGATGAATCGGATGAGGAAGTTGCTCTTTTAGTGAGAAATTTTAGAAGAATGGCCACAAGAAATAAGGCCCAAGCAAGGTTTTCCAAGAGATCACCCAAGGACAAAGAAGCAAATGAAAATTGCTATAGGTGTGGTCGACCCGGTCACTTTATTGCCGATTGCCACGTCAAGGAGCCACAAAAGTAAGAAAAGCAGGCCTTTCCTCAAAAGAAGAAAGCCCTTAATGCGGAGGTAACCACGTGGGATGATCTTCTCTCCGAATCGGAAGAAGAAGATAGTGAAGACAAGGATGTTGGACTCATTGCAATAGTTGAAAATCCAAAGGCTCAACATACTTGTCTCATGGCAATTGAAGATGACCTTGAGGTAAATTCTAATCCTTCTAATTTACAAGATGAAATAGGGGATTTGCAAGATAATTTTGAAAAACTGAATTTAAAGTATAAACATTTGAAGAAAGAGTTTAAGAAATGCATATTAGAAAATAAGAGCTTGCATGATAAGAACATTTTGATCTATCAAGAACATGACATCATACTTACCATGCATAAAATCGTAGCTCTTGAAAATGTGGAAATTAGGAAAGAATGTGAGAGACTAAGACTAGACTTACAAAAACTAACTGATGGTAAGAATAATCTAGACAAATTACTTGCAAATCAAAGGATTGGAAATGATAAATCTGTTTTAGGATTTAATCCATCACATTCTTCCATTAAGTCTAAGTCATTAAAGAAAAAGACAAATAAGAGAAAAACACAACATGACTCGTCATCTTATAAACCAAATCATGTACCCACTTGTTTTCATTTTAACAAAGTAGGACATATGGAAAATGCATGTAGAGTTAGATTTGATAGTATGTATGTTTGGAAATCTAATGGTCGATAAGCTAACACTAAAGGACCCAACCATCAAAGGGTACCAATGCATAAATCTCTTGGTTTTGTAGGCTCGCAAGATAAATGGAGTAGTCAAAGAAGAAGGGACCAAATGGCTTATGGACAACGGATGTTCAATGCACATGAGTGGAGACAAAACCTTGTTCACCAAGCTCAAGCTCCAGCTCCAAGTTGGTGGAATGGTGCATTTTGGCAATGCGAGAGTCAAAATCCTTGGACATGGAGAAATTGGTAACTTTTCTTTCTCTATTAATAATGTATTATATATAGAAGGGCTTAAATATAATTTGATAAGTGTGAGCCAACTATATGATGCTAATTTTCAAGTTGAATTTGTGAAAAGAAAATACATTGTGAAAAAGAATGATAAAATTGTTTTTGAGGCTATAAGGAAAAATGATGTTTATAAATTTAGCACACATGATTTAATATCACAAAATGTTTCTTGCCTAGTTGCCAAAAATGATTTGACTCAACTATGGCATAGGCGACTGTGGACATATTAGTTTCAAAAATTTCAAAGAGATTTGCATAAATGAAAAGGTCTATGGGCTTCCAAAATTAAATTTCGAAAACCATGGTTTATGTGACACTTGTCAAAAGGCAAAGCTTGTTGAAGCGAGCTTCAAGCCAAAAAATGAAATATCCACCACCAAACCTCTACAATTGCTTCATATGGATTTGTATGAGGATATTGGTACGGCAAGTCTAGGTGGAAAACATTACACCTTTGTGGTGGTAGACGACTTCTCAAGGTTGACTTGGGTTATGTTTTTGGCTAAAAAAATGATGCTTGCCAAGAGTTTATAAAACTTTGTAGGAGATTAGAAAATCAAAAAGAATACACAATTAAGGAAATTAGAAGTGATAGAGGTGGTGAGTTTGATGGTGATTTTGTGTATCCAAAGGGTATGGACACAACTTCTCGACTCTAAGAACTCCTCAACAAAATAGTGTTGCAGAAATAAAAAATAGAGCACTTCAAGAAATGAGTAGAGCCATGCTAAATGAATTCGAGCTACCCAAGTATTTTTGGGTTGAAGCGGTAAATACCGCTTGTCATGTAATAAATAGAGTTTATTTGAGACCATCTATCAAAAAGAATCCTTATGAGCTTTGGAAATGTAGAGTACCTAATATTGGTTATTTCAAGGTATTTGATTGTAAGTGTTTTATACTTAACACCAAAGATAATTTGGATAAACTCGATTTCAAAGCGGATGAAGGAATCTGTATGGGATATGCTCAAAATAGCAAGACATTTAGAGTTTATAACAAAAGGAGTATGAAAGTTGAAGAGTCAATTCATGTTAAATTTAGTGAACTCCTTGAGGATGAACCATGCATAAATAATGATGATGAGAAAATAATTGAAGTAAGTCATATAGAAAAATTTGATAATCCAAAAGGGAATACTGTCATTGACCTTAGGATTGATCCACTTGAACCTAAGGTTGAAGATGAAGAAGTAAGAGGAGATACTTCAAATTTACCGGATTCATATAAGTATAAGAAAGACCATCCAAGAGAATTAATACTAGGTGAAATAAGTCAAGGCATAATGACTAGAAGGAAATTTAATGAAAATGCTTTTATTTCACAAGTTGAGCCTAAAAATATAAAAGTGGTTATAAATGATGAAGATTGGGTATTAGTCATGCAAGAAGAGCTAAATCAATTTGAAAGAAGTGATGTTTGGGAATTAGTGAATAAACCTAGTGATCACCCCATAATTGGCACTAAGTGGGTATTTAGAAATAAAATGGATGATAAAGGAAACATCACTAGAAACAAAGCTAGGTTAGTAGCTCAAGGATATAGACAAGAAGAAGGCATAGACTATAATGAGACTTTTGCCCCCGTAGCTAGGTTAGAAGCTATTAGGATGCTATTAGCATATGCATGCTATAAGGATTTCAAACTATACCAAATGGATGTGAAATCCGCTTTCTTGAATAGAATAATTCAAGAAGAGGTGTATGTAGCTCAACCACCGGGGTTTAAAAATCATGATTATCCAAATCATGTATTTAAACTCAAAAATGCCTTTTAAGGACTTAAACAAGCTCCCATGGCATGATATGAAAGATTAAGTAACTTCCTACTTGAAAAATGAGTTTTCAAGAGATTAAGTTGACATTTCTCTTTTTATTAAAGAACAAGAAAACCATTAATTGCTTGTTTAAATTTATATGGATGATATTATATTTGGTGCTACTAATGATGCTCTTTGTGAGCATTTTGCTAAATTGATGGAAGGAGAGTTTGAGATGAGTATGATGGGTGAGGTGAACTCAATTACTTCCTTAGACTACGAATAAAGCAAACTCAAGATGGAGTATACATATCTCAAACAAAGTTCACAAAGGATTTACTCAAAAATACAAGTTTGAGGATGGAAGAAGTGTAAGCACACCGATGAGCACAAGTACAAAGCTTAACAAAGATGAAAAAGGAAAGCCAGTTGAGGTAACTAAATATAGAGGTATGATTGGTAGTTTACTTTATTTGACCGCTAGTAGACCGAATATTTTGCAGCTGTGTGTTTATGTGCTAGATTTCAATGTATGCCTAAGGAATCGTATCTAGTTGCCATTAAACGTATTTTTAGGTATTTCAACGGTACTTTGAACTTCGTGTTATTTTATCCCAAAAATAGTTGTTTTGACTTAAGAGGGTATAGTGACTCCGACTATGCCGAAAACCTAGTTGATAGAAAAAGCACATATGAGACATGCCAGTTCCTTGGAGATTGCTTGGAACCAAGAAACAAAATAGTGTGTCACTTTCAACGGTGTAATCCAAATATGTATCGGCCGCTTCATGTCGTGCCCAACTGCTTTGGATGATAAACACCTTAAATGATTACAATGTTAAGTTTGACAAAGTCCCGATCTTATGTGATAACACATCAGCCATAAGTATATCACGAAACTCGGTACACCATAATACGACCAAACATATTGAAATGAGGGATCACTTTATAAGGGTTTGCAATCAAGAAGGATTGGTATGCTTTGAATTTGTTCCAACCAATGACCAACTAGCGGATATCTTTGCCAAATCCCTTTCTACTAAGACATTCGAATCCATTGGAAAAAGATTAGGGATGATAAACAATGTTTAGAGGGTCAAAATTACCAAAAAGGCAGTAAACAGCTTACATCGATCGATCTATCTAGCTGTTTCAGAGGTTGATGTCAAATCAAACATTGATCGATCGAAAGGGAACACATCAATCGATTGAAGTCCCAGACATCGATCGATCAATGTCATCGGGCATGGGAAAATAAAAGCTGCGTAAAAACAGAAAAACTTCACTCCATCCTCTTCAACATCAAACCTGCAAAAACCTAAAATCACTTTCTCTCCAACTTTCGATCCATTCTCACCAAATTCTTGCAATTAAATCCAATTTTTCTTTAATTCCTCCATTCTCCTCATCACATTTTTTTTCCAAATTTCATACCCTAACCCTCCAAATGGCCCCAAAAACGAAAAGTTCCTCCAAAAAAGCAAGAACATCTCGTGAGGAAGAAAATGCACCTCCAACATCTCATCCTCAAGTCCCAACTAGGTCTAGAACACAGTGACTTTGGAAAAAGGCCACCATTTCTCAAGAAGGCATGTTAGCTGAGGTAAGGGGAAGGCTTATACGCAACAATTTTCCATGGCTCAAATCTGGAGAGTATGAGAATGCTTTAAAAGAGCCAACGGGTACAGGTAAATTTGCATATATTTCACTTAGCGATCAATTGTTATTGAATGAATGGGAAAGCAAGAAAAGGTCTATCATTCCATTGAAATTGCTCAAAATTGAAGATAGTTTGAGCAATGAGAAATTGAGGCCGATCATCAATTTTTGTGTCAATGGTAAGTCGGCTAATCTCCCTAGCAATTTAGATTTTTTACATTGCATATCATATAGCCATGAGGGAACGACTGGATTTTGGAGAGATATTCTTTGCAAATGTCTTGGAAGCCGTCACAAAGAAGTCCAAAGCGCTTCCTTATAGCAATCTAACTTATAGATTGCTCAAAAAGGCAAATGTGGAGTTGGATGAGGAAACTGTAGAAAAAATGTCCAGTAAAGATCACTATAACAAAGCCAATATCCAACAAATCCATAAATCCCGAAAGGAAGCCCATAGACGGGGAGGTCAAAACGAACCCGAATAGGAAGAAGCTGAAAGCGTCCCTGCTGAAGATCCAATACCTCCAACACATCCCACCGAGCCTCCCACTGAATCTCAACCTCAACAACAAACTCAACAAATTCCTACCTCCTGAGTGGATAATGGAAGACATCGATCTCTCAGCCAGGCACTTTGATCGATCAATGTCCTCCAGAATTCAAATTTTTATGAACGTTGGAAGAAAATCCAAGGGAGATTCATGGTGTTTTCTCTTTCCAATCTTGCTCAAATGTCTTGTGGACTTTACTCTAACATTACAAATGCTTCCTTGACTATTATATCCATGTCTAAGTTATTCTAGGTTGGCTATTGAGGATCAAATCACTCCATAGGGTGACTAAAGACTAAATAGACATTATCTTGACATTTGATGGAGTTGAAGACATGGTGGAGGTTCAAAAACGTGGTGAACACCTCCTATAAATTGATGAAGCTCAGATGAGGCAAATACACACTTTCACCATCATCAAGCTTCATTCTTCATTGTTGTATATTTCTCTCATATGTGTATAAGTGCTTAAAGCCTATTAAGCCTTTCTTTGTTCTTCATTATTGTATATTGAGAGATAGTGAGTCTAACACAAGAGGAAACATAAATAGTTGATCTCTTGCTTGTGTTTAGACTAGTGACAAAGTGTGATCTCCACCACTTCCTTCAACCTAATGTGAGAAAGTTCTTGAGAGAACTTTGTTGAAGTTGTGAGATAGCAAGAAGTTGTTCTTGCTTAGAGCTGTAGTTGTTGTAGTTACACAAAGACATTTTGTGCAAGAAGTTGTTGTTGTAGTTGCTTACACTAAGTTGTTAGTGTAAGTATTGCTGGGGTTGGTCTTATTAGCTTTAATAAGAAGAGTAGTTGTTGAAAATCTACTTTTGCAACAAAGTGGTAGTGGAGTAGAATCATTTACGATTCGAACCACTCTATATCCGGTGTACTCATTCGTTGTTTCTCATCTCTCATTCTTGCTTTGATTTTGAATTCTATTTGAGTTGAGCCACACAAGAAAATTCTGCAAAATTGCCCAATACTCTATTCACCCCTCCTCTAGAGTGTGTTACGAACCTAACAATTGGTATCAAAGCTTGACCTTGATTGTTTGGCCAATCTTTGCAAGTAGCAAGGTTAAAGATCAATAGCAATGACAACCTCTTCATCCTACACTTCAAAGCTTCAAAACAGCTTCACCATTCCTTTTCACAATACATTTTCATTTTACAAATTCAACTTGAAAATTAGCATCACATATTTGGCTAACGCTTATCAAATTATACTTAATCTTTTCTACATATGCTACATTACTAATAGTAAAAAAGAAGTTATCAATTTCTCCATTTCCAAGGATTTTGGCTCATCTATTTCCAAAGTGAACCATTCCACCATCTTGGATCTTGAACTTGGTGAATATGTTTTTGTCTTCCATCATATGAGTGGAGCATCCTCTATTCATAAGCCATTTAGTTGTCTCTTCTTTGGCTACTTCATTTAGTTTGACCATCTCAAGATCATCTTCAATTGCCATAGAGCAACAAGTCCGACATCATTGCCTTCATCATCTTCACATTCTGATTCGAAAAGAAGATCATCTCAAATGGTTACTTCTGCATTGAAATCTTTCTTGTTTTGAGAGAACACTTTCTTATCTTACTTTTGCGGATCTTTGATGTGGCAATTCTCAATGAGGTGATCTGGTTTACCACACCTATAGCATTTGTTGACCCTTTTCTTTGTTTATGAGAACTTTTGTTTGTGTTCCGGGATTACTTCAGCATTGTACTCATACTCTACTAAACTTACTCATCTGAAATTTATGTTCAGTCTTCTGATGCTCAATACTACACCGAATCAAGCTAGTCAAATCTGTGGACAAGCTCCCTGACGTCCATACTGTGGATATAAACCATTTAGTCGAGCAAGCAGCTTGGAAATAAGACCATGTAATGAAAATATATCATAAAATAGATATCATAAAAACCAGTGTTTACCCTTTCCATCCTTGAATTGTTGTGTCCTAGTCCAATGCTGATAGAATCAGCCACCTCAGGGCTGAGTGTTCCCCAATCAACATCCCAAAATTCATTCTTATGCATGTAGTCCTTGTGGCTCCACACTTTATGTCATGCCTTCTTTCGAGCATCTTCCTTTGACCGAATAACTTGCTCAAACTCAATGTATCTTCATAGATTTCTTTGATTTCTATGGTTTCTCTATGAAGTATTTTTGAAGATTCTACCTTCAGAGTTTTGTCGAAATGGAGATCAAAGAATGTTCAAAGAAAGATAACATATACTCCTTCATAGGACTTAGCTACTTTAAAGTTTTTTTATCATCTTCCAAAGCAAATTTGTTCTAAGATTGTTGAAAATTTAGGCTAAGAAGACATAGAAGATGATAAGCTAACAAGACTAACATAAAATAGAAATACAAAGAAATAGGAGAGAACATGAAATGAATAATTCTTTAACAGATGCCGTTTCCTTTGTAAATACATTGGATTGCATGAAAGATTTACAAAGGCATGATAATCACACACATAAAAAGTGTATCATATAAGGAAAACAAATAAGAATAGAATAGCCAAGACACAATTTCCGACTTACACCATCCTTAAAGCAATTTTGCTTTCACTGATGAGCAAGCTAAACTACTAGACCATTCTAAATTGAAAAGAGATGTCCCAAGATGCAAAAGTTGCATCAACTCATGAAAAGAAACTACTGGTTAGGTCACCAAATGTTGTCACCAAACTTTCAATGAGCCTCAGATGCTCACATCAAGGTACAGTGTCTCTGTCCAATTTATTTTCACTCAATTATCCAAACAACTTTCTTATATGTTTTTATATAAATTTGGAACATATTTTAAAATATTTTTATGTACTTTTTTCGATAGTTAACATATCTAATAATTTTAGACCATTCACATATCTAATAATTTTAGACCATTCACGAGTTACTATGCTCTGAAGCATCCAAGATACGCTCACGAAGTTCAATTTTTTGTAAATGAAAGTAGTTTTTGCTTTCATAGCGGCCAATTGATATTTGTTTTTGGTATATATGCATGGAATAAACCAATAAATAGAAATGGTTTTAAAGGTTTATGTTACGTATGTTTTTTTATGCATGAAAAGAAAAAGAAAAAATAAATAAAAATGAAGATGATAAATCCTAGTCTACCTAAGATTTAGAAATTAGGATAGAATTATATGGAAAACCTATATCAATAGGAAACTAAAATATATCTTGTAAAGAGAATCCTATACCTATAAGGAATATATTTAAAATTGCCCTAACCAACCCTAAATATATTATATATATGCATGGACACCCTATTTATTCATTCACATATAAATAATTTCTTTGGCTTTTTTCCCTCCCAACCACAGCCTACGTATTCCCCCTCAGCCAGGCAACAACAGCATCCATTTTTTTTTTGTTAGTTGCCAAACTTTCGGCCATCAGCAAATTAAAAAAAAAAAGGAAGAAGAAAAGTAGCCCTTATTGTGATCATCACAGCCGAGAGGAAGAAAAGGTGTAGGGATACCACCTGTTTGTAATGGAAGCCTCCCCTCCATGAGACTAGCAGGCGCGTGGAATTCAACCTTGTAAAAGGGCAATAATTACACCAAAACTGATACATTTGAAACGCATTATTCATGGACTTTCTATTGCCTGCGGAATATAAGATATCCCACATGCAATTTCATGAGGACCACAAAGGAGATATCTAGGGTCGACATCAACATTTATCCATGTCCACTGTATTTAGATGATGTATGTTACGTTGACGTTACTTTACAACTATATCGTTCTCTTAAGACTATCAAATTTCTTTATAATTGATGCGTAAGAATTTAGATTTTGTTATATGTTTTGCTTTCGCGGCCAAAATATCATGGGTATGCAACCGCGGATGTATACATATATATGTATGTATACATGTACATATGTATACATATAACTACAAATTATTCTTTTATTCGTGCATTATTATATCTATTCTATCTTCTATTGCAACGGAAGTACTACGACCTATAAAATGTCCAGTTTTTATTTTATTTCCGATTACAATTGTCATTTACAAGTAGGGTTAATTGCACCTGGTTTCCATTCTTTTCCACCAAGTTTTAAGTAGCATCCAATCTTTCATGAAACACACTTGCCATCCAGACTTATAGGGTAAATAGACACCTAGCATCCTGCAACCGGGAAATCACCTACTATATGCGGTTTTTAGCATTTTTCCTTTTATTTTTAACCTTTAAGTCATTTGGCGGCAAAGATTTTCCAACCATGGTTAAAGCTTAATTCTTTCCTTTATACCAACCGAATCCTCCCTCCAAAATAGACCTAAATCTTTTGTTGGGTTTCCAACTTCCTCTGCTACTTAACGTGAAAATGAGAGGCTGTTGCCTGTTGGATCCCCGAACTCTGTTGCTCCGATCTCGTGGTTCACCGGCCAGCGCAGCCATCCGTAAATCTTCAATTCTTCAAAGCTAAAGAATCATCTCATCAGAATATGGCTGGCCGAGCTCCCATTCGCACTACAAACTCAGCGCTCATAGCTATGATTGCTGATGAGGACACTGTCACTGGATTTTTGCTGGCTGGAGTTGGCAATGTGGACTTGAGGAGAAAAACAAACTACCTCGTCGTTGACTCAAAGACGACAGTTAAACAGATTGAGGATGCATTTAAGGAATTCACATCAAGGGAGGACATCGCCGTAGTGCTTATAAGCCAATATATTGCAAACATGATAAGGTTTCTAGTTGATAGCTACAACAAACCAATTCCTGCAATTCTGGAGATTCCTTCAAAAGACCACCCTTATGATCCTGCTCATGACTCGGGGAGGGGATTCCATGACGCGTGCTATGTTGTACGCTATATGACGCGGCCAACAGGTTTTTTTTGCAGTATTATACAAAACATAAAAAATTTTCTCCCCTACCCGAAAATCAGTCTATCTTTTTCCCCTACCCTAAATTCTGGCCCTCCTTCCAGCTCCGGCCTCTGTTCCAGCTCCATCCTCCGGTGACAGCCACTACCTTCGGTGACAGCAACTCCATAGGTAAGTCTCTCTATTCCTTCACAAATCTGCCATCTGAGTTGTCCAGCCAAGATACGATCTAATCAGATCTTTCCAGTGCCCAAAGCTCAGAGAAATCAATAGATTCACAACTTCATCATAGCCTCTAATTATCACTATTGCTCTTGCCTTCACCGATTTTGTTAAGGAGACGTGAGTGTCACGGTACTGGAGCAGAATCCCAGCGGCTGTAGGATCTTCGCCTAACTTCTGTTTTTCTGTTTTGTATTCAAATATTTGTTGTAACTGCATTTTGTTTCCTGTTGTAACTAATTCTTGTAATCTGCAGCCTATATACCAATTGTAAAAGGCTGAACAAGTGATGTGAATGAATATACGAACACTTCATAGTGCAATATCTTTATATGGTATCAGAGCTTTAAGGCTCCAACGAGTTTTCTTCATCCTCTCATTTACGTGTTCGGTGATCTCCATGGCCGACAGCTCCACTAACAAACATGGCTCCCTCGATGGTGTTGTTGCAATCAATGTTGCAGCACAACTGCCTATCAAATTAAACAAAAATAATTTTCCTTCTTGGAAGGCTCAATTCGATGCATTGTTGCACGGATATGATCTTATGAGTTTTCTTGACTCGAGTAAACCGTGTCCTCCCAAAGCCTCGGTTGACAAAGATGGTGCTGCATCTTTGAATCCAGATTTTGTTATTTGGAACAGGCAAGACAAATTACTGCTTCATGCAATCATTGCGTCAGTCTCTGAAAATGTGGTGCCCCTAATCGCCACAGCTGTCACTTTTCACGATGCCTGGACGAAGCTTCACAAGCTGTTTGCCAATAAGTCTAGGTCTCGCATAATGAATCTCAAGGAAAAACTTACCAATATCACATGCGATACTCAACCCGTTGCAGACTATCTACAGGCGATCAAAGGGATCGCAGATGAATTGGCCCTCGCGGATACTCATCTGAGTGATGATGACCTTGCCATCTTTGCTCTTAATGGTCTTGGCAGCAACTTCAAGGAGATTTCAGTAGCTATTCGCGCTCGTGATCATCCTATATCATTTGAGGAACTTCACGATAAGTTGGTGGAGCATGAAACTTTTTTAAAACGAGAGGAGAATCGTAGCGGTCCTGCAATCACCGTGCATGCTACCGGTGCCTAAATGAAGTCAGCCCGTGCTGGAGGCCAGGGTGGTGCGCAACAATCTTTTAGGCAGAGTGGCGGTCGAACTTTTCCTGGAAAGATGCCTCCCAACAGTGGTGGGTCAACGGGTTTTACCCATGGAAATTAGTTTGTTAACAACTCACAGTTTGTTAACAATTCGTGCTCTTCTCGACCAAGTGTTGTTTGTCAGTTTTGTCAGAAGCGTGGGCATACCGCACGTCAGTGTTTCACTCTAAAGAGGTCCCTGCAACAGCAGCAGCCCAAACTCCATCACACTACAACTGGGAATGCGAAGACAAATTGGATCATGGACTCTGGGGCGTCTCATCATGTTACCAACGACCTAACCACTTTATCTCAGCCACAGCCATACGAAGGGCCAGACGATATCTTTCTGGGCGACGGCTCCGGTCTCACTATAACAAACACTGGTTCTTCTATCCTTCCTGCCTCTTCTAAGTCGTTTGTTTTATCTGATGTTCTGCATGTTCCACTTCTCACTCGCAATTTAATATCAGTGTCTAAATTATGTCAGCACAATAATACCTCTATTGAATTTTTCCCTTTCTCTTTTGTTGTTAAGGATCTTCGAACGGGGGCGCCGCTCGCACACGGGCGGAGTAAGGGCGATGTATATGAGTGGGATGTGTCCAATCCCGAAGCTGCTCCTGCACCTGATTCTCAGTCCCTTAAGCAGGCGCATCCAAGTACTAAATCGTCCCTGGCTACGTGGCACCAAAGGCTTGGCCATCCTTCTTCTCGCGTGTTTAAAATGCTAGTTCAGCAAAATAATCTGCTTGCTTCGTCAAGTTCTGCTTTTGATCAGTTTTATTGTGAGTCCTGTCTCAGTAATAAAAGTCATAAATTACCCTTTCGTCAGTCTTCTGTAGTAAGTCGAGGTCCCCTTGACTTAGTTTTTTCAGATGTGTGGGGACCCTCTTCGGTCGAGTCTGTTGACGGCTTTCGTTACTATATTTTGTTTATTGACTATTTCACAAAGTATGTTTGGTTGTATCCCATGACACGAAAATCTGATGTTTCTTTTATTATTCCAAAATACAAACGCATGGTTGAGAAATTTTTTCATCGTCCGCTTGTGACATTCTATACTGATGGGGGTACTGAGTACAAAGGTTTAAAACAATATTTCGAATCAGAAGGCATTCAACACTGTGTGTCACCTCCGTACACTCCTGAGCATGTTGGTTCCGCTGAACGTAAGCATCGTCACATTGTTGAAACTGGATTGGCTCTTCTACATCACTCGTCGTTACCACCAACCTTCTGGTCTTATGCGTTTCTCACTGCTGTTTATCTTGTAAACCGGCTACCCACTCCTCTTCTTCACAACAAATCTCTATATGAGTCGCTATTCTCCAAGCCTCCCCACTATCAAACTTTACGTGCGTTTGGATGTCTTTGCTTTCCCTGGCTTCACCCATATTCCAACCACAAACTTGTCCCGCGTTCCAAACCTTGCCTTTCTGTTGGCTACTCCAACACCCATCATGCTTATAAGTGTCTGGATACATCCTCTAATCGGCTTCATATCTCTCGCCATGTTGAGTTCATAGAGCATCAGTTTTCTGGTACTTCCTCATCTGCGCCTACTGTTTCACCTTCCACTTGGTTTCCTGATCCCACCAAATCTGTCCCTGCTCATTCATGCGAACCTGCTTCCTCCGGTGCGACTGCAGCTCCCTTCAGGTACGTTCCCTCATCCTCTACTTTACATTCTTCATATTTTGTCACAGGGAATTGTTCACAGTCCCTCCGGAAGTTTGTCACTTCTTTAGGCTGTCGTTTTTCCCTCAAAGACCTAGGTCCACTTAACTATTTTTTGGGCATTGAGGCTGTGTCTGTATCCGACGGACTGTTTCTTTCTCAGCATAAATACATTCGGGATCCCCTAACAAAATTTCAGTTCACTGGGATCAAAGATGTTGTTACCCCAATGTCGTCCTCCAGCCGCTTTGTTTTGCACGACGGCACGACATCTACCGATGTGTCACAGTTTCGTAGCCTTATTGGTGGCCTCCAATATCTTCAGCTCACACGCCCGGATATAGCCTTTGCGGTTAATAAGCTAGCTCAGTTTATGCATGCTCCCACTCAGACCCACTAGACGGCTGCAAAACGGCTGCTTCGTTACCTTAAGCATACTCTACACTATGGTCTTCTCCTCCGCCGTCGACAGCCGCTTGTTCTTCGCGCGTATTCGGACGCCGACTAGGCCGGTGACTCCGATTCCTATCGGTCGACTACTGCATACGTTCTTTTTCTTGGTGGCAATCCGATATTCTGGTGTTCTAAGAAGCAACGCACTGTTGCTTGTTCGTCGACTAAAGCCGAGTATCGCGCCGTTGCCTCCACTGCCGCCGAGGTAACCTGGGTCAGCCAACTACTCTCTGAGCTTAGTGTCCACCTATCGAAGGCTCACTCTACCTACTGCGACAATCTCAGTGCTACTTATCTTTGTGTTAATCCAGTTTTCCACAGTCACATAAAACATGTCGCATTAGGCTACCATTTTGTTCACAAAAAAATTGCAGACGGTTCCCTTGCGGTGTTGCATGTTCCAACACGCGATCAACTTGCTGATGTGCTAATTAAACCTCTACCTAAACAGCAGTTTCCTCTTCTTCGTTCTAAGATTGGCCTTTCCGACGGAACTGCCATCTTACGGGGGCGTATTAAGGAGACGTGAGTCTCACGGTACTGGAGCAGAATCCCAGCAGCTGTAGCATCTTCGCCTAACTTCTGTTTTTCTGTTTTGTATTCAAACATTTATTGTAACTGCATTTTGTTTCCTATTGTAACTAATTCTTGTAATCTGCAGCCTATATACCAATTGTAAAAGGCTGAACAAATGATGTGAATGAATATACGAACACTTCATAGTGCAATATCTTTATAGATTTGAAAAATATGGGACATAAGAGTAGTGTATGGCTCTATTCCTTGCTCCAAGAAAAATGAAGCACACACAGAACGCAATTTCCAAGAAACAGAAAGAGAAAAGGGCTGTTGGTTGTTGTTGGATAGTTTCAGAGATCGGAATCATCGGCTTTGCAGAGAGGGGCAACCATCCTCATGTAAATCCCAGCTCTCTGCCATAGCCTCATTCTTTCTCTCTCTCTGAGAACCTTGAGGTCGCAGGAACGCCTTAGAATTTGACCCAAAAAAACTGCAAGGCCACGTGGCGGCCTGCCATTGGCTTTTCAGACGCGTTTAACGGCAAAATAAAGGTGGGAAGTTTTTGATTTTGTTTTCCCTTTAATATTGAAGGTAAAATAGTCAACCTTGGTTAAAGTCGGGTTAAAAGTAGGGTTAAGTTCGGTCAAAGGTCGATTTCAGCGGTCAACGGTCGACCAGCAGGTCATCTGGATGCCAGGTGTCTATTTACCCTATAAGTCTGGATGGCAATTGTGTTTCATGAAAGATTGGATGCTGCTTAAAACTTGGTGGAAAAGAATGGATACCAGGTGCAATTAACCCTTTACAAGTATGTTGATTACCAAAACTTGTGTGGGATTTATTAAGAGATGTCAAGTAAATGATAGTACGGATTTATGGTGACAAAATCAATTGTACCAAGACAAATCATTCGTTCAACAAATCATAGTATACACGCATACTTGGGTTATTTTGATCCTGATGTTCTTCGAATTGTATTGTTCGTTAATATTTGGACTCTCCATGGGACCTAAAATACATTTTTGGTCGAACATAAATTGTCACATGAAGGGAAGGTATTATCACATGAAGGGCTACACATTACTCGAATGACCTTTGGGCGCCTTATTAGGGATAGAATGCCCAATTGGCCTAAGCTCATTTATGATTTGTCTTATTTTCCTAGATAAAAAAAGACGTTTCTGGTGCACTAGGTTCCCGTGTTTACTCACGTCCTGGAAAGGGACCGGATCTGAAGCGCCCTGCCCAAGACTAGGGTCTCGGCACGGTGCACCAGCTATACTCTGCTACGAGAAGCACAAGGCGTTGATGACATTCATATGCACGTCAACATAAAATGTATCGAAATCGCGGAAGCATTATAAAATGTACAAAGCATCATCGACATGCATAGAACATAATAACTAAACCCGAATGCATCAGAAGTGTCGCCAGTACAAAATCAAGATACAAACTGATATAACATAAAGGAACTATATAACCGGGCTCATACAATCCATCACTGATAATCTATTCCTGACGCGTTTTGCTGTGTCTGACCAGCTTCCAATCCTGTAATATGGTAAATGATGGGGTGAGCGATAACAAATCGCTCAGTAAGTCTATCCGCCTAGGTTCATCATGTGGATCATGCACGGTGAACAACACACATGACGAGAACAGTGACATAATATAGCAAGTAACAACAAATAATGTAAATTAGACAGATATACATGAACATGCATATAGCAGAAAATAAATCACAGAATAATTCATTCTTATAACTTTCATATTTCCTTCCTTCTTACTTAGTATTTAAATCTTTCATTCATGTTTTGTAGTTAACTTTTGCTTTCCACGTCTATGCCCAAGCCCTATGCCGAAGAATCATCATTAGTTTGCTAAGAGTTTAGGCTTACATTTGGTAGGGTGACACTGGTAAACATGCGTATGCACATATGACGGACAATTCATGCATTATTTAAGAAAAACTTGTCAAATCATGATCATGTCAAAAATCATCGTATCAAATTGTCACAGCTGTGTTCATAATATATCGTAACTTTCACAAACAGTACAAAAGACACACCAACTGAACTCTTCGAGTAGTTGAGTACCGTCTATGAATCTCGATGGTCTAACCACGGTGTTACATCTTACGTATATAGACTAACGGTGACGCTTTATGGCGGAGATCCCGAGTCCCGGACGTGGTGTTACACTCAGCCATAACGTTTTTCGCCCCTGACATCCTCTCCCAAGACCAGATGCCAAGCAGCTCTCCATAACATAACATCATAGATGTAACATAAAGGCGGATATCCATTGTCCCAGACAAGGTGTTACACTCGGCCAACATAAACATACATAAGTTGTATGGAGTCAGCCGATGCAAGGTTCGGTTCGTTAAAACCCTTTTAAAACATTTCGTGCGATAAAATCATACTCATTATCATGTCGTGTAAAAACTCTTTTAAAATGTGTACGTGATAATCATTTTTCGTAAAAATGCATAATAAAGTGAAATATGTCGCTTTTAAACCCTGTTTGATAGGACTAAGGTTGGCTCGTTTATCATATCGTATTCTAAAATGAGGTCTCCATTTTACCCCTCAAAGGGCGCTCTCTTCTTTATTCTCAAAATCCACCCACTTTTATTTCTAAATTAATACATCTATGTCCTAATTGTCCTTTCCATATCACATTTCATAATTTTTCTAAAACAGCCCTTATCTAAATAAATGTTTACATCATTAAGTCATCAAGTTTGGCCTCCTGGCTAAAATTTCACATGCACACACATTGTCACACATTAACACATCATATTCATATCTATTCATATATATATATATATATATATATATATATATATATATATATCTTCAAATAAATATTCGAATGATTATGACACACAATTGGGCCACTTGGCCGAAAGTTATACACATACACAAAATTACACGTTGTAACTTGTTAATTACCTCATTACATGCCACGCCCATATATATGTATATATATCATAATTCATAAACATCTTCAAGGCACTTATCAAGGCCACTTGGCCGAAACTACATATGCACACTTACACATATGATTTTTTTTGTCTTTTGTTATATAAGCTTTCATGTGAAATGTCCACATCACCTAAGCTTATTCATATACATCTTCTAAACATCTTAAAAATGTCCCCCACATATAATTATACACATAAAACCATGGGCTATATTGCACACACCACATTCATTACACCATCTGAGCACATTCCACTGCATATATGAATGAAGCCAATTTTTCACTATGATGATCTACCTCATTTCCCCATGGACAAATTTACACATACCCACCCACACAAAATTTCTTCCTTCTTTAATTACATGTATGATAGTACATCCATGAACATACACACATTGACATGCATGTTGACAATCTAAGATAAAAATAGAGATAAACACTTTGTTTATGACTATGATCATGTTGGCTACGCATATGCATACATACATACATACATACATACATACATACATACATACATACATACATACGCCTATATATACACACCATAGAAATAACATGCAAGGCACATGTTCCTTTCACCATAATCATAACATACATATGTCTAAGAATTTTGTCATGATGATAAGATGATGAACACGCAAATACACTTTCTTCATGTTCTTAATATTTTCATCATTTGATTTTTATGCATGCATGATCCATCCTTAATTGTTAGCATAAAAGACTCCATTTTTAACATTCATGAAGAAACTAGGAAGATATACGTTCCTGTCCTTTTAAACTTAGCCTTAAATGGAAAATTTTCTCTTTCTCCCTCACTTGATGGTGTCCTCCGCCTAGACAGCTTTGGAACCTTTGAAGATTCCTACTTTTATAATGTAGAAACGCCTTCCTCTTCTTTGCTTGAACTCACGTCCTAGGTGAGAAAATGAGGGGATAAAGCTACTTAAGAGATGAATGGAGAAGAAAGTGGCTAAAATAGGTGGAGTGGCCTCTTAGCTTAGAAGTTCCTACACTTAAAAGTCTTCTTCTTCACTTGGAATTAGAAGAAATTCTCTTCTCCTAGGTTTCAGTAGTTCATAGGTTGGGGGACCTAGGAGAGGGAAAGTTAAATATTTTGTTTGAATGGATTTAAGAAAGGTGTTTAGGAAGAAAGATGAAACACCTACCTTGATGATTCTTGCACATGCAAGCTTGGATCTTCTCTTGATTGTTGAAGAATTGTTTTCTTCTTGTGTTTGAGATAGCCACGGTTAGTATTGATGGGGAGGGTGGAGATTTAAATTGAAAGAAAGGGTTTACTTGATTTGAGCTGAGGGAAGATTGGAAGGGTTAAACATAAGTTGGTGAGGGTGAAGTGTTCTTCTTTGACAAGATGGAGGAGAAGTACTCTTGAATTGAATTTGGAATTTAAATGGAAAATGAAGTGAAGATAGAAAGTTAAGCCTAGTCTCTTATTCTCTTGGTGCCTCGGTTGATGAAGAAGGAGAAGAAAAGTTAAGGGCTTTTGTGCTTCAGAAGAGGCGAGAGAAATTTGTTGTAGATAAAGATATAGTAAGAAATTGGGAGCAAATTGAGTGGTCAGTGTAGGGTTTAGAATGAAGTGAGCTTCCTTATTTGGAGGGGTTGGCCGAGACATGATGAAGGGTAGGGAGTGTAGAATCTTTACAATGAAGGTTTATAGATAGAGAGGAAAGTGTGAAATGATGGAAATGGACTCACCTGCAATCTTATTGGAAAAAATGGTATGTTAGAGGGGAAAACGTAACGTGTGGGAGGATAATAAAAAAAGTGGAGTAAAGTGAAGTGAGAGAATATGTTGGAATGAGAAAAGAATTGGGGTTGTCTTCCAAATATACTTTGGCTGAAATTTCTAGGAAGAAAGAAAGAGAAAGAATTTGTTTTAAAGTGAAGAAAAGAAATTTGAAGTGGTAGGATCTGGAGATTTGAAACTGTTGGAAAAAGAGGGGGAAAGTTAAAGTGATGTGTTGCATGAATTTTAATTGGTTAAAAGTGGGGTGTTACTTGGCTTATTCCATTATCAGCTTGGCCAAAATTCTTAGGGTCACAGTGGGGGAAGAGTGAAATGTTGGTGGAGTGGAAGAAGTATTTTGAATGAATAGCCATTGGGTGAAAGAATGAGTATGATGTGAAAGATGGAGTGTGAGGGAAGGAAAGCATTCTCTTTCTCCTCCTTGTCCGCCGGAATTTCAAGGATGATGGGGAAATAGTTTTTGCCTTATTATATAGTTGGGAAAAAGAAGAAGTAAAGGTGTAAGAATGGTAAAAGTGGTGTAAGAAAAAAGAGATAATCTTGTGGATTGTTGGGACAAAATGAAGACAACTTGTCTTCATTGTGGGGCTGTGAGGTGGCGGTTCAAGGGGATTGGGTAGGTTGGAAGGACAATTTTGGCCTTTACCATTTTCTTGTTTCTAATTCCCTTTATATTTGTATAATGGTAGAAGCTTGTTTTATATCCTACTTGTGTTTCTATTTAATTACATTACTTAAGTTACTTAGTCTTTTAAAGTTACGACTTATTTATCTTAACGTTGGTAAAATTTTTATCTAGTCTGTGTAGCGCGGTACAACAGTCGCACCCTAACCCGTCGGAATTTTCTTTTGTGCTCTCCTTCTGACTAGGCTGGAAGCATGGGTTGTAATAGGATTGTTTCGCGATAGGATGTACACAGCCTTGCCCTACATTTTGATCAAGAGACTGTTTCAGCAGCCTGAACCCGTGACCTCTAGAACATAAAACAACAACCTTACTAATTGTTTCAAGACCCACCCTCTCTTATTTTTCTAGATACTCAAACCAAAAAGGTAGATGGGCCTAATAAAGCCCTAATTTCAAAAGGCACTGTCAATCTCCATGTCAAAAAATCTCTCTTCAATATTTGCCTCTCACGTTGAATATTTTCTAATATGAATGCTGATTTGTGTTTTGGAGAGTCTTCAGAACTAAGGACACCTCTTCTAAGGTTCTAACTCATGTTTTTCTTTGCATAAATGGGATCAAATCGTGCAATTCGTTGATAAGAGAAGATCGGATCTCGTGGGATTGGACGCATCAATCACAAAAGCCAAAATTTCGATGAAAAGAGAAATTTATGTAGTAGGCTAATAGGGTTGTTAGCCCAGGTATTAGATAAAGTGATAGCAAAAGATGTGATGAATTTAAACCTCCAAATACAAGTAAATGTCATTCATATACTTGCATGGGCTCTATCTTTTGTCAAATAAGTATTATACCAGCAGTGATCTATTCCTAGCAATATTTATCCACATACCAACAATGAATATTTTCATGTCTCGATAGTGGTTTATTGTCCACTACATGATAGCATTATGTACTATTTATAAAAAAAACAATACTGATTTAAAATAAAACCCTTACAGTACAACTATTTTGTAAAAATTTTGTTCTTGCTTGAAAAATCAAAGATATCACCATCCACGATAATATTTGCGCAGCACGAATTATTCATGAGTGATGCACTTAAAAAATACCAGTGGATCTTACACAGCTTGGTATGCGATTGTGCAACTAGTTCACAACCTGTGTCATAGAGTATGAGGATATGAATATGATCCGTCATGACTCTAAATTTAAACATTCAAAAAATTACGAAGTCCTCGTGATACAATAAATGCAAAAAAACTAATGCATTATCAATAATATATCCTGAAATGTTCAATCCCTAAAACATGCATCATATAACATTAATTAGAATCCCTACTTTTGATGTAACACTTTAATAAATATATGACTAAATTCTCAAGTTCAACAAATGATAATACCAAAATCCAGTTGTTGCATGTAACAAAAGACTCCCATGTTAGTCAACAAATAGTCAATAGAAGATGGGTCCAACTCGGCCAGATCTTTGGTGTTCAGCGAGTTACACCTCTGCTCGGCCAGGTTTCACACCTTCAGCTGATGCCCGCCCAATGACTGGGCAGAATTATCACGTCCTCATGGGAGTGGAATTTTGCCCCACTTTGAGCTCGGCCTCAGCCTTACAAAGGCAGCTCGGCAGCTCGACCAAAGCATGTTCATCTTAGCTCGGCACAGCAACAGACCGACACCTCGGCAAAGATTTACCCTTCAGCATGCTCCGCTATTAAGCTCGGCCAAATTAAGCAGGATTTTTACTGAGCACCTCCTGGGCCAGCTAGGACACCTTAGCAGATTCCTGCCAGGTGTCAAATAGAGCCTAGTACAGCAACAGATGGTGTCACATGGCAAACATGCAGAGATATGCATCACCATTGCTGGCTTAACACGTGTCGTAAGTTCAGCAACCAAAGCATGCATTGGCCCATCCAGACACATAAATTTCACATGTACACGCATAAATTTCACAGCAACCAAAGCATGCATTGGCCTAACACGTGTCACATGAATTCCACATGCAAGTATCTCTCCTTTTGAACTTAGTCTTAAATGGAAAAATTTATCCTTCTCCCTCCCTTGATGGTGTCCTTGACCTAGATGGCTTTGGAACCTTTGAAGATTCCTACTTTTATAATGTAGAAACACCTTCCTCCTCTTTGCTTGAACTCACGGCCTAGGTGAGAAAATCAGGAGATGAAGCTATTTAAGAGATGAATGGAGAAGAAGGTGGCTAAAATGGGTGGGGTGGCCTCTTACCTTAGAGGTTCCTACACTTGAAAGTATTCTTCTTCACTTGGAATTGGAAGAAATTATCTTCTCCTTGCTTGCAATAGTTCACGGGTTAGGGGACCTAGGAGAGGAAAAGTTAAATGTTTTGTTTGAATGGATTTAAGAAAGGTGTTTAGGAAGAAAGATGAACCACCTACATTGTTGATTCTTGCACATGTAAGCTTGGATCTTGTCTTGATTTTTGAAGAATTTTTTTCTTCTTGTGTTTAAGATAGCCACGGTTCGTCTTGATAAGGAGGGTGGAGATTTAAATTGAGAGAAATGGTTTACTTGATTTTAGCTGAGGGAAGATTGGAAGGGTTAAACATTAGTTAGTGAGGGTGAAGTGTCTTCCTTGACAAGAGGGAGGAGAAGTATTCTTGACTTGAATTTTGAATTAGAATGGAAAATAAAGTGAAGATAGGAAGTGAATCCTAGTCCCTTATTCTCTTGGTGCCTCGGTTGATTAAGGAAGAAAAGAAAAGTTAAGGGCTTTTGTACTTTGGAAGAGGTGAGAGAAATTTGTTGTAGATAAAGATATAAGAAGAAATTGGGAGCAAATGGAGTGGTTGTTGGATCGTGCACCTGCAATAAACACCACTAGAGGGAGGGGTGAATAGTGGTTAGCTGAAATTACACTACAACCGTTTGTAAAAATCCCTTTTGAAAACAAAATCTGAGACCACCTCAGATTCAGAACCTGTTTTTGAAAAATTCAAAACTAATTGTACACAACTCCAAAAAATTATGAAACTTTCCAGAATATAACTTCAATGTGTTAACAAGACTTTGTCCAAAAAATCAGACAAAAATAAGATCGTTTGACCCTTCAAACAAACAAAAAGATTCAGATGGTCAATCTGGACAGAATTGGACAGAATGTTGCTGATTTTGAAAAACATGTTTCTCTTTGAATACTCATTCAAAAAGGTTGATATTTATATCAAAACACTCCTTAGGATGTGCATATGATGTTTCCAAAAGGTCCTGACCTTAAACAATTCTTGATAAATACATAATTTAAGTTTTCTCAAAACTGGTCAGATTGCAGCTAGAATGGAGCAGTTATCTTGCAAAGACTGAAAGACTAACTTTTCCTTGCTCAAATCAAGTGATTCTTGTTGCAAATGAACGCTAACAGTCTGAAGTATAACTCCACCAAAAATCACGAATTTTGAAAATGTTTAGCTATTTTTTCAAATTGTGAGAAGTTGTGTGAAAACTGCAGTAAAAACGGACAGAAAACAGAAATGAAGAAACAAGAAAAGGACACCGAGGATTTATCCTGGTTCTGTCAATGTGACCTACTCCAGTCCCAAGGAACATCTTTCCTTGGATTTCACTATGCAAAGAAACACCTTACAACAAGAACCAAGCTTGATCCTTGGGTTATTCACCAACCCTATTCAAGACTTGGATAATCATCTTCTAAGCAACACTTAGTTGCAACTCCTCTAACACCTATTGATATAGCCTTATAAGAATGGCTAATCAATCTTACAAATGAAGCTCAAGAGGCTTGTAGCATAACAAAAACAACAAGAACACCTTTGCTACAAAGAATGGAACAAGAATAATAACAAGAAGAAGATGATAGCTAGACAATTCAACAACTGCTTGTGAGCTTCAAGTGTGTTTCATCTTCTTCACCATTGCCTCTATTTATAGTGTGATTTGAGCCTTGAAGATAAGAACTCCAATGTGTCACCATCTGCATCATCAAATCCATATGTCTTCTCATCATTGGTTGGCCTTGTACACTTGGCAAAATAAGACAACATAATTGGCCCACCTTGGATAATCACCTTGGCCGAAATTTTCACTAAAAATTGTCTTGATTATCCTTTGCCAAAGATGAAGATAATTAGAGGGATAATACTCTACTATTCCCTCAACTCCTTGGCTTGAGAATAGGCATGTGGAAGTTGACAAGTTCAAACAAAAAATCAGCTCCACACCTTCTTAGTAGCCGTTGGCTACTTTCAACATTTTCATTAAAAATAACCTTGAATATCTTTTGTAAAATGAAGATAAAAAGAAAGGATAATACCACCAAAATATCATCAACTCCAAGCACAAGATTAGGGCATGTGAAGTCTTTATTTTGGCCAACAAATCTGCTGAAATTAGGTTGCAGTCGTTGGCTACCAATTCAAACATTTCCTGGTTGGCAATTTTTGCCAACTTGCTCCTTTTTGGTTTGTCCACTTGTCACCAAGCCATAAAATGAATTCCGCATCATATTCAACCGTTTATACACGTTTGGAGGCTGGAAAATATGTATATCAACTCAAAGTTTTGAAGAAAAATCACCAAATAATTGTTGACAAGATTATGTCAACGTGTAACACCGAAATTCTCAATATTTCTTCTTAAATGTCGTGATCATTTCCGCACCTTTAACACCTTGAAACACTCTGAATAATGATGATAAATATGCTCTTATAACATATATAAGAGGGTCTTCAAGAAAAAAATAGAATGTGACATCTCAAATCGTCACACATCCAGCTATAGTCAATAATATCATCATGTGAGAGAAAAAGATATAAGATCACCATATTATCTTCAAAATAATAATAACACAGCTCCAGAATGAAGATAATAATATGCTCAATAGATTCCTTGAGTGAAAATACCAAAAATACCCTCGGGGGTAAAATAACCAAAATACCCCTTGTATATGAAAACTCCAGAAATGACCCAGATGGTCAGAAATAATCACGATATCACTTTTGTCATGATAAATAGGATGAGAATACATCCTTGAAATATTTTCATCATGTGATGTTCCTACAAAACTCAAAATACCAATTTTGTCCCTTTTTGGTAAGTTGTAGAAACTTCCAAGGCATGTTAGTCACAATACATTTAAAATCATCAAAATCACATAAGATTCACATAATGAGCATGTATAAATGATATACCAATAAAAACAACAATTTTAACACATTTTAGAAAATTATTTCTAAAAACCCTAAACATTCTGTGACACGTGGATCGATCCATGTGAGGGGCTGACGTACGTCGATTGATCCACGTGAGGGGCTGATGTACATTGATCAATCCACATAAGAGATCGACGTCTCACACTAAGTTTTTGGTTCTTGTCAGTCCAACATCGATCGATCCATATTAGGGGATGATGTACATCGATCGATCCATGTGTCTCTGCCTGAGAGATCCACGTTATTTTTCTTCACTTTTTCATCCTTTAATCACTTATAACACCATATGTGACATTTCTAAATATTCACGACTTAAAATCATGACTTTGAAAATTATCCAAACATATTTATCAAAAGTGGTCAGTGTAGGGTTTAGAATGAAGTGAGCTTACTTATTTGGAGGGGGTGGCTGAGACATGATGAAGGATAGGGAGTGTAGAATCTTTATCATAAAGGTTTATAGATAGAGAGGAAAGTGTGAAATGATGGAAAGTGACTTGCTTGCAATCTTATTGGAAAACAAAATGGTGTGTTAGAGGGGGGAAAGGTAACATGTGGGAGGAGAATAAAGAAAGTGGAGTAAAGTGAAGTGAGAGAATATGTTGGAATGAGAAAAGAATTGGGGTTGTCTTCCAAATATACTTTGGCTGAAATTTCTAGGATGAAAGAAAGAGAAAGAATTTGTTTTAAAGTGAAGAAAAGAAATTTGAAGTGGTAGGATCTGAAGATTTGAAACTGTTGGAAAAAGAGGGGGAAAGTTAAAGTGATGTGTTGCATGAATTTTAATTGGTTAAAAGTTGGGTGTTACTTGGCTTATTATATTATCCCCTTAGCCAAAATTCTTAGGGTCACAGTGGAGGAAGAGTGAAATGTTGGTGGAGTAAAAGATGTATTTTGCATGAATAGCCATTGGGTGAAAGAATGGGTATGATGTGAAAGATGGAGTGTGAGGGAAAGAAAGCCATCTCTTTCTCATCCTTATCAGCCGAAATTTCAAGGATGATGGGAAAGAGTTTGTCTTATTATATGGTTAGAAAAAAGAAGAAGTAAAGGTGTAAGAATAGTAAAAGTGGTGTAAGAAAAAGGAGATAATCTTGTGGATTAATGGGACAAAATGAAGACAACTTGTCTTCCATGTTGGGTTGTATGGTGGCGGTTCAAGCAAGGGGTTTGGGTAGGTTGGAAGGATAATTTTGGCCTTTACCATTTTCTTGTTTCTAATTCCCTTTATATTTGTATAATGGTATAAGCTTGTTTTATATCCTACTTGTGTTTCTATTTAATTACATTACTTAAGTTACTTAGTCTTTTAAAGTTGACTTATTTATCTTAACGTTGGCGAAATTTTTATCTAGTCTGTGTAGCGCGGTACGACAATCGCACCCTAACCTGTCAAAATTTTCTTTTGTGCTCTCCTTCCGACTAGGCCGGAAGCACGAGTTGTAATATTCCTCCCCCTTATAAAAAGTTTCGTCCTCGAAACTTGTAAATTTGATCTTAATCATTTGTTTAATGTTATTCTTCGGAGTTCACTCTTATCACACGTCCCTAACCTTATCCACTATCCTAATCTGGCGTTCAGACATGCTTTTCTAGAATTATAACTTAGTGGCTCTACGATGAAATTTCTTCTGTTATCTGCTATTGAAACATAATCTAATCTTCGGTGTGTTTGCACCTTACCTGCTTAGGATTTATTACTCTCCGTACTTTTTCCGGTGTTGTTCAGAGCAATTTTGATTTCTGGTATGCTCATTTAATTTTCCTAACTGAATTTGAATTTCAATCCTGATAATAATGATCCAAACAATGCACGAACTTTTACATGCCTGTTTTAATATCCGACATCCAAATTATCTACATCTAGTAGCTCCTAATGCTGGGCATTGGTCTAGGATGGTCCTTCTTGCTGCGCCCTTCTCAGCAAATCTCTTCTTCTCCCTGGGCAGTTTCTTTTCACGTTCCCAGTCTCGCCACAACGAAAACAAACATCGGTCCCCACACGGCATTCACCTGTATGATGTCTCTGACATCGTCGGCATATGGGAATCGCTGCTGTCATCCTCCACTATCGCTGAGACTGATGGAGACTATATGATGGCTGCTGAGGTCGCCTGCCTGCCCGCTGCGGGTACAGACCCTATCTCTCGGTGCGATCCTCAATATCACTCTGAGGTCTCCTGTTTCTAACCTTCTGGTCTGGTACCGTAACAATGCGCTCCATCCGGTAACAGTCTTCTAGTAATCTCTCAAAATTGTCTAAGTGTGTAACAATTAACCAATTCCCAATCCGAGGGTTTAGACCATGCCGAAATCTGACCATCTTAAGCTTATCATCACCCATTCTCTTAGGAACATAGCGGTCCAGGGTGACGAATCGCCAAAAATACTCAAAAACTGATCCATCTATCTCTTGTCTCATGGTATCGAACTCCCTTACCCTATGTCTGATCAGTCTGGGGAGAGACAAAATTTGCAGAACTCTTCCAAAAACTGCGCCCAAGTTACTGGTCGGGGCAGTGGATGAATGTAAATTCTCCACCAGTGATTGGCTCTACCTGCCAGAAAGGGCAGAACAATCTGTGCATTCACCTTTTTAGGCACCTGTGCTAGCTGGAAGCCCCTCTCGATGTCATCCAGCCATCTCTCCGCCTTACCAGTATCTGGTTCTCCATTAAAACTTGTTGAGAAATATGTTTGGATAATTTTCAAAGTCATGATTTTAAGTGGTGAATACTTAAAAATTTCACACATGGTGTTATATGTGATTAAAAGTTGAAAAAGTTGACATCGATCTCTCAGGTTGTTGCACATCGATCGATCTATGTACATAGAACTCTCACATCGATCGATCTATGTAAGGCAGAAAAGTTTAAGACCTTTCTGTGAGACATCGATCTCTAAACCTGAGACACATCGATCGATCGATATACATCGAACTCTCACTTGAATCGATCGATGTAGGTCAGAGACAAAACCTGAACCTTTCTGTGAGGCATCGATCTCTGAAGCTGAGGCACTTCGATCGATCGATGTCTTGGGTTTTTAGAAATATTTTTTAAAATGTGATAAAATGGTTGTTTTCATTTGTACATGATTTATACATGTTCATTATGTGCTTATTATGTGTTTTTTGTGATTATTATTGTCTTGTGACTAACGTGCCTTGGAAGTTTCTACAACTTACCAAAAAGGGCAAAATTAGTATTTCGAGTTTTGTAGGAGCATCATACGGTGGAAATATGTCAAGTACATATTCTTATCTTATAGTTATCATGACAAAGGTGATATCATGAGTATTTATGACCATCGGGGTCATTTCTGAAGCTTTCTCACACCAGGGGTATTTTGTTCATTTCACCCCCAAGGGTATTTTTGGTATTTTCACTCAAGGAGTCTCTTGAGCATATTCTTATCTTCATTCTGGAGCTATGTTATTATTATTTTGAAGATAATATGGTTATCTTATATCTTATTCTCCCAACCGATGATATTATTGACTATAGCTGGATATGTGACGATTTGAGATGTCACATTCTATTTTTTCTTGAAGACCCTCTTATATATGTTATAAGAGAACATTTATCATCATTATTCAGAGATATTAAAGTTGTCAAAGGTGTGGAAATGATCTCAATATATAAGAAGAAATATTGGAGAATTTCGGTGTTACACGTTGACATAATCTTGTCAATTGTTATCTATTTATTTCTTCTTCAAAAATCTGAGTTGCTACACATATATATATGTTGAAAAACATGTATTATCAGGTGGATATGATATTGTACATATTTTATGAGTTGGTGACAAGTGGACAAATCAAAAAGGAGCTAGTTGGCAAAAATGCCAACTAGGAAAATTCAAAGTAGTAGCCAACGGCTACTAGACCTTTTCTTGGTGAATTTTCAGCAGATTTTTGGAAGTCAAATGGAGCTCTCACATGTCCTATTATTGTACTTGGAGTTCAGGATAATTTGATGGTATTATCCTTTCTTATTTTATTAAGAAAAATCAAAAAGAATTTTTGGAAAATGGAAAAGGTAGCCAACGGCTACTTCTCCCTCTTGGAGCTGAAATTTGACTTTGAATTCTTCAAATCCCACATGCCTATTTTCAAGACTAGAATTTGAGGTATTCTTGTGGCATTATCCCTCTTATTATCTTCATTTTGCAAAGGATAATTATGACTTGCCAAGGTGTAAAAATCGGCCAACATGACATTGCCAAGGTGGACCAATCATTGTGTTTTATTTTGCCAAGTGTACAAGGCCAACCAATGATGAGAAGACATTTGGAATTGATGATGAAGATGGTGACACATTGGAGTTCTTATCTTCAAGGCTCAAATCACATTATAAATAGAGGCAATGGTGAAGAAGATGAAACACACTTGAAGCTCATAAGCATTTGTTGAATTGTCTAGCTTTCATCTTCATCTTCTTCTTGTTGTTGTTTTGTTCATTGTGGCAAAGGTGTTCTTGTTGTATTGTGGTGAGATACAAGCCTCTTGAGCTTCATTTGTAAGATTGATTAGCCATCTTATAAGGTTATATCAATAGGTGTTAGAGGTGTTGCACCTAAGTGTTGCCTAGAAGGTGATTATCCAAGTCTTGAATAGGGTTGGTGTATAACCCAAGGATCAAGCTTGGCTCTTGTTGTAAGGTGTTTATTTCATAGTAAAATCCAAGAAAATGTGTTCCTTGGGACTGGAGTAGGTCACATTGACCGAACCAGGATAAATCCTCGGTGTTCTTCTCTTGTTTCTTTATTTCTGTTTTCTATCCGTTTTTGACTGCAGTTTTCACACAACTTCTCACAATTTGAAAAAATAGCTAAACATTTTTAAAATTCGTGATTTTTGGTGGAGTTATACTTCATACTGTTAGCGTTCATTTGCAACAAGAATCACTTGATTTGAGCAAGGTAAAGTTGGTCTTTCAGTTTTTGCAAGATAACTGCTCCATTCTGGCTGTAATCTGACCAGTTTTGAGAAAACTTAAATTCTGTATTTATCAAGAATTGTTTAATGTCAGGGCCTTTTGGAAACATCATCTACACATCCTAAGGAGTGTTTTGATATAAATGTCAACCTTTTTGAATGAGTATTCAAAGAGAAACACGTTTTGCAAAATCAGCAACATTCTGTCCAATTCTGTCCAGATTGACCATCTGAATCTTTTTGTTTGTTTGAAGGGTCAAACGATCTTATTTTTGTCTGATTTTTGGAAAAAGTCTTGTTAACACATTGAAGTTATATTCTGGGAAGTTTCATAATTTTTTAGAGTTGTGTACAATTAGTTTTGAATTTTTCAAAAACAGGTTCTGAATCTGAGGTGGTCTCAGATTCTGTTTTCAAAGGGGATTTTAACAAAGGGTTGTAGTGTAGTTTCCGCTAACCACTATTCACCCCCTCCCTCTAGTGGTGTTTATTGCAGGTGCACGGTCCAACATTTGGTATCAGAGCCAGGTTAACACCACTCAAAAGAAGCAAGATTAAACACCATACGAACAATACAAGGCCAAGAAACAACAATTCGTTATATACTGCTTGTCTCAAATCCAAGGTATATACAATGGCTATTGTTTCTCACAAAGGTGAGTTGGAAGGTATGTCTACACAACGCCCTCCTATTTTTTATGGCAATAATTTTGTTCATTGGAAACTAAGAATGAGGCTATTCTTAATGGCTATAGACATCGATTTATGGTCTATAGTTGAAGATGGGTCGTACATTCCAATGAAAGTTGTACAAGTTAGTGGAGTCACTCAAGAGGTTGAAAAATATAAAAGTGAATGGTCATCGGATGATAAAAAGAAAATGTCCATAAATGCTAAAGCTATGCAACTACTTTTGAATAGACTTACAACTTCTGAAGCAGGATATGTGTCAAATTGCACAAGCGCACACGACATGTGGAAATCACTTGTATTAAAGCATGAAGGTACTAGTGGTGTTAAAGAGTCAAAAATAAACATGCTTATGACTGAATTAGAGACTTTCAAAATGTTGCCGAACGAATCCATAACATCTATGGATTTGAGGATTACTAATATTTTCAATGCCCTTGAAGCTTTAGGGAAGTCATTTTCGAACAGTGAAAAGGTTCAAAAGGTGCTACGAAGCCTTCCCGCTGAATGGGATCCAAAGGTGACTGCAATCGAGGAGACAAAGTCAATCACTAAAATGGATGAATTGATCAGGTCTCTTAAAGTTTACGAGGTTAAATTAAACCAACGAAAGTCTGAATCGTCTAAGTCATCTGGTAAGTCAATAGCTTTCAAAACAACCGAAAATTATGACTTGGTATTGATAGCTAGAAAACTTAGAAAGTTTTTCAAACGTCCAAATAGGAATAGACAACGTAATTCTTCTTCTTCTTTTTCTTCTCAACCTAGGAAGAATAACACAAAGAAATGGTATAATAAAGAATTAAAGTGTTATGAATGCGGTCAAAAAGGACATATTTCATACGATTGTCCCACGAAGAAAAATAATAATAACAACAACAATAATAAACAAGCCAAGGACAAGGAGGCACAAATGACAAAGCCAAAGGAGTCTAAGGCAAGGAAAGGGAAACGAGCAATGAAGGTGAGCACATGGAGCGACTCATCCGACTCAGAATCCGAAACTGAGGAAGCTCAAGTCTGCTTCGTATCCAACGAGGAACAACGCAAGGAATACAAGAAGGAGGCAAAGTCAAAGAATCTAAAAACCAAATGGTTTTTAGATAGTGGGTGTTCGAGGCATATGACAGGGAACCCCAAACTATTCACGGAACTTGAACATATCGATGGTGGGAAAGTGACATTCGGTGACAACAACAAAGGACAAGTTGTTAGAAAAGGAACAATTGGGGACCCTAACACATTTCAAATACGAAATGTGTTATTAGTAAGCAATCTATCTTATAATTTACTTAGTATTTCTCAACTTATAGATTGTGGTTACAATGTCTCTTTTCTTCCCAATTCATGTGATATAATAAATTAAAAAGGAGAAATAGTTTTAAAAGGAAATAGAGATGGAAATATTTATACTCTTACCTTAGATAAAATGTTAGATGCTAAGGTTAAGTCTCTAATATTACATGACTTAGATGTAAATTTATGGCATAGAAGATTAGGCCATATAGGAATTTCAACCATTAAGAAATTATCTAAGAAGAATTTAGTTAGAGGAATGCCTAAGTTAGACTTAGATAATTTTCAAATGTGTGAAACATGTATTAAAGGAAAACACATTAAAGAAACATTAAAACCAAAACATGAAGTGAGTACTAGTCATGTACTAGAATTGCTTCACTTAGACTTATTTGGTCCAAGTAGGACAAGAAGTCTAGGTGGACACTACTATGTGTATGTTATAGTAGATGATTACTCACGCTACACATGGACATTGTTCTTAACACACAAAGACGATGCTCCATTAGCAATCGAAACTCTTATTAAGAAACTTGAAAACATTTATGAAGGAAATGTTAAAAGGATTAGAAGTGATAGAGGTGGAGAATTTAAAAATAAAGACGTAATCAAATTTTGTGAACTACATGGAATAAAACATGAATTCTCACCATCTAGAACACCACAACTCAATGGAGTTGTTGAACGTAAAAATAGAATGATTCAAGAAGTTGCTAGGACAATGCTTTGTGAAAATAAATTACCTAAATATTTATTGGCTGAAGCTGTTAGTTGTGCATGCTATATTATAAATAGGCTTACTATTAGAAAGAAATTAAATAAAACGCCTTATGAATTGCTAAACAATAGACAACCTAAAATAGATTATCTTGAAGTATTTGGATGTAAATGTTTTGTGCTAAACACTAAGGATAATCTAGATAAGTTTGAACAAAAATCTATTGAATGCATATTTGTTGGTTATTCTACTAACTCAAGAGCATATATGTGTTATAATCCTGCATCTAGAAAGATAATTGAATCCATACATGTAAAATTCAATGAAAATGCATGCTTTGAAGTTAGTGATAAACATCAACATAAACAAGAAACAAATGTTGAAAATATGTTTGATGATGATGTATTACTTGAGCCTGTACATGATCATCTAGAACCAATTCCCCCTGAACAAGACATGCATGAACCCTTAGATGATATAAATGAAGAAACTTTGCAATTGGAAGATAATGTAACTAATGATCCAATTACATATGATAATGTTCACACTAATGAAACATTTGAACAAGATGAGGGTGAACCTAGTCAATCTAGAAATTGGTGGCATCCTAGAGAATTAATCATTGGGGATTCAAGTGTTGGGGTTAGAACATGTAGAAATATAAGTCAACTTGAAGGACATAGTTTAATCTCACAATTAGAACCTAAGAATGTAAAGGAAGCCTTAGGTGATATATCTTGGATAGATGCTATGCATGAGGAATTAAATCGATTCACAAGGAACAGTGTGTGGGACTTAGTACCTAAACCTGAAAACAAGTGAATAATAGGAACAAAATAGGTGTTTAGGAATAAGATGGACGAACAAGGAAACATTACAAGAAATAAGGCTAGACTAGTCGCACAAGGTTATAATCAACAAGAAGGAATAGATTATGAAGAAACCTTTGCACCCGTTGCACGACTAGAAGCAATTAGATTGTTACTTGCGATTGCAAGTCTAAGTAACATTAAGCTCTTCCAAATGGATGTCAAGAGTGCATTCTTGAATGGATACATCCAAGAAGAGGTGTTTGTCAAAAAACCCCCTGTATTCGAAGATCCAAAGAATCATAACCATGTTTACAAGCTTAAGAAAGCTTTATATGGTTTGAAACAAGCTCCAAGAGCTTGGTATGATAGATTTGCAAACTTTCTTATTGTAAATAATTATCAAAGGGGCACAATAGACAACACATTATTCCTAAAAAGAAAAGGCAATGATTTATTAATAGTTCAAATATACGTAGATGATATAATCTTTGGTTCAACCAACCCTACTTTAGTAAAAGACTTCGAAGAATGTATGAAGTCAGAGTTTGAAATGTCAATGGTAGGAGAGTTGAACTACTTCTTAGGCCTTCAAATCAAACAAACCCCTCAAGGAATTCATATTAGCCAACTTAAGTATGTAAATGATATGATTAAAAAGTTTGGCTTTGAAGAGTTGAAACATATAACTACCCCCATGAGTGTTAGTACCAAACTTGATAAGGATGAAAATGGTAAACCTTTTGATGACACACTTTATAGGTCTATGATTGGCTCATTCTTATACTTAACTGCATCAAGACCTGATATTATGTTTAGTGTGTGTATGTGTACTAGGTTTCAATCTTGTCCTAAGGTATCACATTACAATGCAGTGAAAATGATCTTTAGATATCTTAAGCATACACCTCACTTAGGACTTTGGTATGATGGAAACGCTAAGTTGGAATTGTAAGCATATAGTGATGCGGATTATGGTGGTTGCAAATTAGATAGAAAATCCACTAGCGGTACTTGTCAATTCATAGGAACCAACTTGATTTTTTGGTTTTCTAAAAAGCAAGCTAGTGTAGCTCTTTCTACCACTGAAGCCGAATATATTGCTTTGAGTCTATGTACTACCCAAATACTTTGGCTTAAACAGCAACTTAGTGATTTTGGCATTAAAATAAAAAAGAGTCCAATTTTCTGCGATAGCACAAATGCAATCAATCTTTCACGGAATCCGGTGCTTCATTTTAAGGCCAAACACATTGAGGTGCGATACCACTTTCTTCGCGATCATGTACAAAATTAGGATATAGTGATAAACCATATAAGAACTGATCACCAAATCGCTGACATCTTCACCAAACCCCTTAATCAAGCCACTTTTGAAAACTTACGAGCCAAATTAGGAATGATGACTTACGATACCATTGCATAGTTCTGTCTTTTGCATGATTTGCAAAATAAAGGGGGAGATAGAATAATAACATAATTTTAGTTGGTAAGTCATGATGAATCATATGCTAAGTTTTAATTGGTATAAGTTTTGGAGCATAGGTTAAGGGGGAGAGTATGAGTTGAAGGGGAGCAGCATACTATTTGTAGGATATGCAAGGCACCACTAGAAAGGGGGGGTTGAATAGTTGGTGCAGAAAGTTTGGTTTTTAAAATTGTTTAAAACCAAAAACTCAACTTCTGAAAACAGATTCTGTTTTCAGGACCAGTTTTAAAACGTTTTTAAAACTAGGTTGTAGGTCTTCAAAAATTCTGAAATTTTGAGAGAACTTAGCCTCAGATGTTGTGAGTGTCTCCTAAAAATTTCAGATTTAAATTCAACCTTTAGCCCCTTCAAACATCGTTGGTGGTTATATTGCGCGAATCTGCCAGAAACGGTAGACTGTTTTGAAAAATTTATTCCTATTTGTACTTAACTCCAATTGCTCTGAAATTTTAACCACTAACCCCTTATATGTATTATTTAAATGGACTGAAACAGTTTTGAAAAATTCTTTCGGGAAGTTAGTCAAATACACTCTAAATCTCAACCTTTGCAAGCCTGAAAATCAGACTGCACTAGTCTCAGAACTTTGGCTGTTTGATTGACTTATACTTATCCAAAAGGGTTGAAACTTTTGCCAAATTAACCCTAGGACGTGGGTCCATGTTTCTGGAAAGTTTCGTAATTTTTGAAAATCGTTTACTATTTTTACGAACGTAAACAAAAAGAGTAAACTGTGCTGAAACAGAATATAAGTGCAGAAAGTAAATGACCCCGAGAATTTTATACTGGTTCGGTTATAAACAACCTACTCCAGTCTTCGAGGAACACCTTTCTCGGTTTACACTAATCACACAATACAAAAACACCTTACCACAGGGTTTATGGAGTTACACACCAACTCCAACCCTTTACAAACCTTGTATGATAAATACAATTGCGCACGAACACCACCACCTTGCAAGATTGAAGATTGATCACACCTTGATCAATCTTTTACAATGATATAGAATGTGTGGTGGTCTAAGATAAGCCTATTCAAGAATATGAATGTAATTACAATAGGCTTTTAGAAGAAAGAAAGAAAGAGAGTGTAGAAGAAGAAGACTAGAACACTTTTTGATCTTTTAATTTGCAACTCTTGTTCTTGTGTTTGTTTTGCTCTTCTTCCTTCCTTTTTAATTGTTTTGGCCGTCCCCTTGGTGCTCTCCCCCTCTTGAAAATTGTCTTCTAAGTCCTTGGGAGAATGTGTGGCATCATTGTGGCATGATCTTGCTTACTTGGCACCTTCTCATTGGATGATCATTTAACCTTTGCTTACCTGGCACTTCATGATTGGTTGAATGTTGTCATCATTTGATCACTTGGAAAATCTGAAAATTCCACTAAAAGCATGTGCCAAAATCATCATAAAATACTTTCCATAACTCATAAGATTATCACTCAATTCAAGCAAGATAAAATTCCTCCACACAAGGTAAAAATTTTGGCCATAAAGACTAGTTGACATGCTGAAATTTTAGCATGTGATACATGGTGATATAATTCAAGTTCCTTCCAAATTTTCATTGATTTTTCTTTTAAAATAAATCACCAATTAGTAGCAAATATTCTCATCATTTTGTAAATGAAATTTGGACAATAATAAGGCCACAAAATCGGTCAAGGTACATTCCCACACATGCTGAAAAATTTCAGCATGTGTGATATTCAAGATATCACACTTTATGGCTTTGTATCTTATTCAAATTACTTCCAATTCTCCTTCAATCAATCACATAATTCAAGAATCAAAACTTGTCTAATTTGAAGAGGAAATTCGGCCACCATATAGTGCCCATGCTGAAATTTTCAGCATGTGTTACAAATGAGATAAAGTTTAAAACATTACCTTTTGTAGCTTCTTTCTTTAAATCACCAACATTGTATGATTGATTCTTGACCAACCAATATTCTAACAAGGCTCCACATATGCTCCATCTCAGCTGTAGGGGCGTGTATAATTGTATATACATGTGCTGAATTTTATTTTTGCAAACTTTGTAAAATAGTACACATTTAATAATACACACATGTTATATTCCAATCAGTCCTTAATTTAATTTTCTATAACACTTTAAGATGTATGACATATGTAAAAAGTGTCTAGATACGTGTCGTATGATGTGCCAAAAATGTTCCATGTGTTGTGTACGTAGAAAACCGAATTTTCGATATTTATCGATTACCCGATTTTTCTCTAATTAAATTCCAACCTTTTGCACATATTATATATATTATGTTACACATAATATACATAATATAAACTTTAATATTCAGAACTTGGCTGGTCTTAAAGTGGCGCCATTAACATGTGACAAAATTAAAATTGGAATCTCCATAATTTGGCCTTAATGTGGGGTGATTTGTGTGTGCCAACATGGAATGATTTTATGGCTGAAAATATCATCATATGGACAAAAATTATAGATATTTTTGAAGTGTATGGGCTGACCATCTAATTATGGCAAGTACGTGACACGTTGGCGAAGTTTCGGTATTCGCCCGATACGACAATTTTTTGTTTAGAACCTTTTAACGTGTCGTATTTAATTTGTCATCACCGTGACTTATATCATATGATATAAGACCTGAATATACTCATAAATATGAGTTAAATATGGTGGTGTGACGTTAACGTACGTACGTAGAATATATAACGTGTCGATAGTACGTTGGAATACATGTGTATGTGCCTTTTTCAAAAAATCTGAAAATATATATTTATATATGTATGTAGGCGTGTATATTGATGAAGAGAGGAGGAGGAGACTTTCCTTTCTTAGCCTTGTTGTCTTTGTGCCTTGTTTAAATGTAGCTTCCTTTAATGAACTACTTAGTTTAATTAACTAAGTACTTCACTTAATGAACTAGTTTAGTTCATTAATGGTGTCACCTGAAAATAGTATAGACACAACAAATGTTTTCCATTTGATGTAAGCTTTAAAGCTTCATGGCTCGTTAGTATGGCAACGTTATATGTGAATTATATAAGGCAAGTAATATGCAATGTATCATGCACATTTATGTCATGCACGTTTTTAAGCACATTTAAATCATGTATTTGAAAATCACTCAAACCCGTTTTTCTCTACAATCTCCCCCTTTTGATGATTTTCAAAATAACCTATACTCATGATTTAAATCCTAGCGCTCCCCCTCAATCATGCATAAATTCAAAATTTGAATTTTAAATTTCAAAAACCGCCCCCCCTTGATTTATGCAATCAGTATCTCTCTCCCACTTAAATCTCTCTCCCCTTAAATCATGCTATCTCTCCCCCTTTATTTTGAAAAGTAAATCAAAAGATGCCTGTAAAGATGAAGAAGAAAAATCATGCATTTCATATAACGTGCGTTCGTAAGGGTTATTTATTCAACCCTTTGAAAATGTCCCTTTTGGTATCCAAATTTGGGTGACCCTTCTAGGTCTTCCAAAAGGTGAGAAAGGTGATGAAAGCACAACATAATATACTTTAGGTGCAACTGTATCTGGCATTTGGCCAAGAACTCCTTTATACGCATTATATGTAGGACGTTTTTGATATATCCTTGTGTTTGTGTGCGTAGTGCGTGGATGGAATGAATGCCATGTATACATCGCTCTTTTCTTTTCATATCTATATGGTACAAAATTGTATTTCGCATGATATGATGAAGAAGTGGGGCGTGATGAGGGAAGAGGTCTTTGCGTCATCTTAGACGCCGTTTTTGGCTTTGAGGTGTCTACTTTCTTAGACACAACGAACTTAGTTGGTTTGGTGGATGCTTCCTTTGTCTCAACGTATCCCAAACCTGTTATGTCACTATCATGCTTTTATGATAAGATAATACGATGCAGCATGTTAGATCCCTTGTCAAATTGTTTCACCTTTTTCTCTACATCCGCATTCCTTGATTTCAAGTTTGAAATCTCGGATTTCAATTCAGTGTTCTCGGATGTCAATGATGAAATTTCAGACTTTAATGAATTTATAATGCATGACGACTCTTCTTTTGAATCGTTTAATTGAGACACAAGATCTTTGTTAGAAGATTCTAACAATTTCTTGTCTTCAATTAATCGCTTCTTTTCTTTTGCAAGAGTCTTTGAAAACTTATGCAATTTTAAATATTGACTAAATAAATCATCATAAGAACATTCAAAATCGGAATCAGAGTCGGAAGATACCTCATTTGATGCTTTAGATGTAAAGCATACTTGTGCCTTGTGTTCTTCCGTATCATCAGTCTCAGAGTCGGATGTGTCACTCCAAGTGGAGGCTTTGAATGCTCTTCTCCTTTGCTTAGGTTCTGAGACGAGTCTATTCTTGTTCCGATCCTTGTTAGGGTATTTGTTTGTTTGTTTTTCTTTATTAGGGCAGTCATATGATAGATGTCCAAGTTTGCCGCATTCATAGCACTTTATTTCCTTATTTTTATTTTTATGATCCTTAGATGAGGTAGACTTATGCTTAATCGATTTTCTCAATATTTTTCTTAATCTTTTAGCCATCGTGATTAAGTCCTCATCATCGGAATCTATGTCACTATCATCTACGACGTATTCATTTGATTTAAATGCTATAGCCCTATCATTATTAGAAATAGACTCAAAATGTCTTAAAGCAAGTTTGTTTTCATATACCTTAAGTGATCCAATTAGTTCTTCCATCTTAATCGATTTAGTCTCTTTGCTTTCTTCTATGGCCGTTACTTTAGAGTCCCACTCGGATGGAAGGCTTCGCAAGACTTTCTGTACTTTTTCCTGCATGGTAAAAGCTTTACCAAGAGACTCAAGAGAATTGTAGATGTTAGTCAAACGAAGATCCATATCAACAATAGATTCATTAGGCAATAGTTTAAACGACTCAAGTGTGGACATAAGCATGTTTATCTTTGACTCTTTTACTTGACTCGTGCCTTCGTGTTTCATTTCTAGTATCCTCCACATTTCTTGTGTACTAAAACAGTTTGAGACATAACTAGACTCACTCTTACTTAATCCATTTAAGAGCAATTGCATAGCCTAGCATTCATGCTAAGTTTCTTTTTATCATCACTTGTATATTCTTGTCTAGGTTAACAACTTCTAGTGTGACTTCGTCTACTGTGGATAACATAGATGGAACAAAAGGACCATCTTCTATAATCGACCAAAGATCAATATCTATTGCCATAAGAAAAAGCTTCATTCTTAGTTTCCATTGAATAAACAACTCACCGTCAAAAAGAGGAGGCCTTTGGCTCGACATACCTTCTTGCTCGGTTTTGAGATTTGTGGTTGCCATGTCACTGAATCGTTGGATCCTTTGTAGTGAGTGTTCCTGCGCTCTGATACAACTTGTAGGATATGCAAGTCAGCACTAGAAGGGAGGAGGGGTTGAATAGTTGGTGCGGAAAGTGTGGTTTTTAAAATTGTTTAAAACCAAAAACTCAACTTCTGAAAACAGATTCTGTTTTCAGGACCAGTTTTAAAACGTTTTTAAAACTAGGTTGTAAGTCTTCAAAAATTCTGAAATTTTGAGAGAACTTAGCCTCAGATGTTATGAGTGTCTCCTAAAAATTTCATATTTAAATTCAACCTTTAACCCCTTCAAAAATTGTTGGTGGTCAGATTGCGCGAATCTGCCAGAAACGGTAGACTGTTTTGAAAAATTTATTCCTATTTGTACTTAACTCCAATTGCTCTGAAATTTTAACCACTAACCCTTATATGTTGTATTTAAATGGGTTGAAACAGTTTTGAAAAATTCTTTCGGGAAGTTAGTCAAATGCACTCAAAGTCTCAACCTTTGCAAGCCTGAAAATCAGACTGCACTAGTCTCAGAACTTTGGATGTTTGATTGACTAATACTTATCCAAAAGAGTTGAAACTTGTGCCAAATTAACCCTAGGACGTGTGGCTATGTTTCTGGAGAATTTCGTAATTTTTGAAAATCGTTTAGTATTTTTACGAACGTAAACAAAAAGAGTAAACAGTGCTGAAACAGAATATAAGTGCA